>BPTQ01000006.1:145311815-145324936 GCA_019973895.1 Chrysanthemum seticuspe
ATATATATATATATATATATTTACTCTAGTAAATTTTTGAACTAGAGTTATCTTTTCACCCCCTTCACTAGAGTTGGTAACCTAGTAGGGGGGAAGGGGAGGAAAAAAAAGTGATGAATCTGATTACATTTTGGGTACAAAATGGTGGGAAACGATGGTGAATGGTGGGGAATGATGGTAAACGATGGTGAGCGGTGGGGAATGGTGGTGAGATACGGTGAATGGTGGTGAGAGACGGGGAATGGTTGTGAAATTCAATGGATGTAAAAGGTCAGGAACTGAAAAACGAGAGAAAGAAGAAAGAGCTGAGAAAAAAATGAGAAAAAATAGACATTATATATGATAAGGAAGTAAGGGGAGTGTATTTATAAAAATGACCTCAGAAAAATAGAATGTTACATTTAGGCCCCTGTAGTTTGGTGAAAAAAAAGGAGGGGAAGGGGGGATGATCCAATGGTTGAGATCACTTCCCCCACTTTTCTATTGAGATCAAGTTTTTAAATGATCTCATTTATATATATATATATATATATATATATATATATATATATATTTTATTTAGCGCTTGGCTTCTTCCTTTTACTTTTCTAAATGTAGACATTCTTCCGTAGTATGTCTCGCCTTCCCATGAAATACGCAGAACTTTTTATCGACCTTTTCTTCGATCGCGGTATTTGAGGATGGGTTTGGAGACCTAGCTCTTCTTGGTGTCGATATTTCCTCGAAAGGTTTTCGTGGGTTGCGGAAACCCTGTTGCCTTTCTCTTATATTGTTAGACCCCTTTTTGAAGCTGGGGCTTTGTCGATGCTTAACTGTTTTTTGTTCCATTGATCTTTGTACCCAGTGCCTTTTTCTTTCACGGCTTCCTGCGTCTATTTCCCCTCTTAGGAAGGAGGTAGTTATATTCATTACTTCGCTCATCGACTTTGGGATTTTGTCGTATAACCGTTTAATCAGCTCCGGATCAGTGATCGCATGCATGAATCCTGAGACTTTCATAATTTCTGGGGTACGCCTCTGGTTTCTTCTTTGAATCTTCTTACAAAGTCTTCCGTTAGCTCTCCGTCCCTTTGCTTGATATGATGAAGTTCTACAGGATCTTTGATGCATTTCTTCTGCTGGAGGAAGTTGGTCAAGAAGACTTCCTTTAGTTTATCATAGCTGTCTATTGACTCGGGTGGGAGGTCGTCAAACCAGACCCTAGAGGATACAGTTAGTGTGGAGTTGAACATGTGACACCAAGTTGGCATGGCCCATCGCTCCACCTTTGCCGCTGCCTGGAAGATCTTGAGATGATCCTCTAGGTCTCCACTCCCATCATATGTTTTCACGTTGGCTGGCATTCGCGTTTTCATAGGCATTTCGAAGTAGCGGATATGTGGAGTGAACGGATCAGTCTCCTTGCAGACCCAGGGTCTGGCCAGGTCATAGTCGTTGTCATGTGACTTCCGCTTTCTGACTTAGGACCTTCGGCATCCGCTTCCGTTAGACCCATCACCGGAAAAGCTGTTTGCTTTCCGCGACTGAAATTTTTCGGTTCCGTGCCTTCCAAATCCTGGTCTTACCGGTTATGATTGGGAGTCTTTGTGGCTGCCCTTTTCCTTTCTTTCGGTATCGTGGCGGACTTGCTGCCTGCAGTTTTTGGAGTATACGGAAATATTTTCCTCCTTGTCTCCGAGCCGGTGGAACACACTTTTGCACAGCCTTTTGAACATTGTTTCCCTTCCGTCTTCTTTCCCTTTGGGTGACCTAGATTGGGTGCGTCTTCGGCCGCTACCACTTTGCGTGTTCCGCCGCTTTTTTACCTCGAGCTATTTCCGTAAATCTCCACTTGGTATTTCCGCTTTATGGTGATGTTGGGCTTCACGGTAATCCTTCCGGATTTTTGCCACTTTGGCTCTTTCTTCTCGTTTCTGAACTTTCTCCGTCACAATAGGCAAGATCTGATCGAAGTACTTATCACAATACTTCCGGAGGGCTGCGTCGGATGCGGGTCCCTCAAGGTCCCTTGAGACTGTTTGGTTTTCTCTTTCCACCGTACTCCGTAACGTAGACACGAAAGCGGAAGTTGGTCCAAATCGAGTGCTCATGGTGAGTATTTTCTGGAACGCAGTTGTGTACTGGGTCTCACGGATGGGGCCAACTTGTTATTACAAAAAGTGTGACGGGTTGTAATGGGTATGAATGCAGCTTTTCGGACTGGGCCAACAAGCTCCTAATGAGCTGACCTTGTACTAATCCAAGTTGTTTTGAATGATGTCCCTGCACAAGAAAGATAAACCGTTAGTCTTACTGTGGGACGGACCCCACGATTAGTCTCCGGCGTGAGAGTAAGTACACATTCTTGAGGGGGAAATAAGAGTGTATGTGTGTGTAATTATGAGAGATAAAGTTGTACCTTGTATGGGGATTATAGCCCCTTTTATAGGCGAGGTTTACCACTAGGGTTTCCTAGATTCTCGCATGTAGTGGTTAGTCGTTGGAGCCAGACCCTTGGCGGACAAGGTTCCGTGTCAATCGCGGATGCGGACGTAAGATGTCTAACGGCTGAAGGCTCAGCCCGCTGTGTATCTTACGTGCGTCTTGAGGTCTGGATCATAGCTAATTTCGTCATTGGGCTTACTGTAGGCCTAGGTTTTATAGTTATCTTATAGTTATTGGGCCTGAGCCTAGTATGTGTATATTATATATTGGGCCTACTAGGCCTGTTATACATACTATACGTCATCAATACATTTTAATTTTCTTTCTTCAACTTTAATTATGTGTATGATACAAACTTTGTAAAACACTTCTTTTCATTATAAGAAATTTGTTTAATCTTAATTCTTAAGCCTTCTATTAATAACATGTCCTAAATGTTTTATCTATATCTATATCTATATCTATACTACATATAATGCACGAAGGCACCTCACTCTTAATTTTAAGACGTACAAAAAATTAAGCATGGTTTACAACATTTTAATGCACCTAATTTTCAGAATTACAACAAAGTAAGCATATTGTACAACAAAATAAAGCGTGGTGTCATTTTAAGACAAAAATTCTATCAAACAATATTAATGCTATTAAAAACACCTCAATTTTCAGAATTACAACAAAGTAAGCATATTGTACAACAAAATAAAGCGTGGTGTCATTTTAAGACAAAAATTCTATCAAACAACATTAATGCTATTAAAAACACCCCTTCACCAAAAATTACAACCATTTAAGCACAATGTACAATAGCTGCAACCAATTTTTAAATTTACAACAAAATAAGCATAGTGGACAACAAAATAAGCATGATGTAATTTTCAGACTTATTTTCAGACTTACAACATTAATGTTATTAAAGTGGTCACTGTTATTAATGACTATTACTTACAAGAAAAGAAACATAGTGTACAACACTTTAATGCACATAATTTTCAGACGTACAAGACAAGAAGCATAGTGTACAACAAAACACCACATTAATGCTATTTAATGTAGTCAATTATTTAACTGGTCAATAAATACAATTAATACAGTTATTAAAACACCATTTACATAAGAAATACAAATTATCAAGCATATTGTACAACCAAATTAAACACAATTCATGCATTAAATTTCACAACTACAAATAATAAAGCACATTATACAAATATTCAAGCCTGAACGGGCAATGGGCCAAATGGGCTTGAGCCCGAACGGGCGCGGACCAAATGGGCTCGAGCCCGAGCAGACACGGGCCAACGGGTTCGAGCCCGAACGGGCACGGGCTATACGAAATTATTGATATCCGTAAATTTATTGTTAAAAAGAACATAATAAACTAAAATACATTATTCATTGAAATTTTTTATTTCAAGGTACCCGCCGCTGCAACGCGCGGGTACCCTGCTAGTATAGTAGTATAAATGTACTATCAAGTTGTTTACATATAAATTCTATGAATATTTGTGTGTTTTATTTGTATAGACGAATTTTATGGGCTAGCCGAACTGGTGGTGACACCGGTTCTCCGTTGAACCTGTTGGTCCAGTCCGTTTTTTAAAACTATATGTACCATCAACTTGTTTACATAGAAAATTTATAAAGATTTGTGTGTTTTATTAGTTTGTACAGTATGTATAATAACAAGTATTTTTCATATTAGGGGTGTTTTAAAAATAACATTTATTAGGTATTTATTAATGTAGACGTTGTTTTCTTATATTAAATTAATTTGTATTTTTGTAAAAACATGTCTATAAAAAGTGCTTTAAAGTGTTGCAACAAATCATATTATAGATGTACTTATTAAAATATGACATTATAAGCAAGTGTTGAATATTAATTTTTTAAGTCTTCCATTTTAGGAATGTCCCAAATGCTTTATAATGTAGTATAGATTATTTACGACTTCAAAAACCAATAAAGACTTAACAAACAAATGATTTTGCACATTTTCAACGCAAACCCCCACAAATCCACGTCGCACCCAAAAGTTTCAAATAAATGCCTTTCTTATCTTACGCTTTAAAAATTAATTAGGAGGCGTTTGATTCACATGATATTTTTGAATGAATTGTAATCTTTGAAATATTTTTGAATGAATTTTAATTTTTGAAAGGAATTGTAATTTGTTGTAATTGTAATTTAAATAATTTGAATGTTTGTAATTTTAATGTGTTGTAATTGTACTTGATGAAATATGTTGATGTGTTTGATTGACTCACAACGTAATGCAATTCAACTTTTTTATAAATCTTAAAAAATTAATATAATCATAATTCAAATAACATAATAATAAATAGAAATAATATTAATAATACTAATAATAATATTTATAAAAAATATAATAAAAATATAATAATAATAATAATAATAATAATAATAATAATAATAATAATAATAATAATAATAATAATAATAATAATAATAATAATATATACAGATGTTTTAAAGTATACAAATTCTGAATTACAATGTAATTCAAAACTTTTCATCAAACTTTTTATGTAATTTGGAATCCTTCACTTGATGTAATTGTAGTGATTGAATTACAATTACAATGCAAACAAACAGTCATCGTAATGTAATCTAAATTACAATTCCTTTCACCTTGCCAATCAAACACGATTGAAATGTAAATCAGATTACAATTACAATGAATTACAGCGAAACAAACCACTCCTTAAACTTTTGAAAGTGTTATTTGAAAAGTCAACCTAGCCCTAAATATAAGGGCAAAAGGAGTTTCTATTTGTTGAATACTATGTTAGTTTCACTATCTTAACTTACTACTTTTGTTAGAGGACAATATAAAAGCGAGATGGAGAGAGTAATAAAAAACCATTAAACTTTATGATTTTAATACTACATAAAAACCAAAATAAATAAATTTACTTTTTCTTAAAACTGGTTGCTAAACTTTGATTGCTTAACGGCAATACTTTTTTTTTTTTTTTTTTTTTTTTTTTTTAACTCGTTTGGAAGATACTCTTCATGAAAAATTTGGTAGATTGTTTTGATTTTGGCGAGCACTCATTGTTCGACAAAACATAAAATTACCCGTTTATTATAGGTGCGTCAAGTACTTAAGACTTCGTGTGTTTAATTTCTACATGTACGAATGTGCTTAATGCTTTATTATACCGACAAAACAAATTATTTTGCATTTTACATTACACAGCTGTGATTTAAATAATTATAAGGCCATATAATTGAGAGTAGTGGTCAATCATTTCATTAATAGAAATGTTAAGTTTATGTTGACTCGTGGTGTCAGCTAGTTACGGGTCACCACTCACCACCAGTGAGTCTGTTTCTTTTTTTTGTTCAATTAAGATGCTTATAAATAACAGTGGGTCCCGTTCTCTTATCTCATCTGATTGGGGAGTGGTGCTCTTTTGAGTCTTTAGTCATTTAGAGAATATAAGGGCAATATGTGGGCCCAAATAAAAAAGAAACACAATTTTTTTCTAAATGGGGCCAAATCTGTTAGCTATCATCTCAATAAGTCAAAAATAAACAGACCCTTAAGTTGACTTGAAAATTTCATATTAAGACTTTGTCCTAGTTTTTTCTCTCTTATACATCTCATATTTGTAAATTTTGAACCTCAAATTCGTAAAAATACCGTGATCACTCTAATTAAGTTATGGACCTAGTACATGTGATCGCGTGAACCGCATCATTAACAAATGACTTAATGTGGAGGATCTCACTTTTATCACTTATTATTTTAAGTCATTTATTTTGATTAAGTGAAAAACAAACAACTTTTTATATGACATAATAAATTAAGTTTTTTCATATTAAGTCAATACTGACTTATTCCAAAAGCATGACTTAATAGAAAAAGTCAGGAGGGTGATGCTTTTCCGATTAAGTCACTAATATTTATAGAATTATATTGTTTAGATACTTATTCAACATATAGAAATAAACAACAATTTATTTACAAACATACATCAAATATTCACGCAGATGTCGTATCTAGACAAAACTTAATCAAAAAACAAAAACAAAGAGACACTAAGATGAATATGTGTACGTGTTTAATCAAACTGGTTGTAAGTCACTAAAATTTGTATTAGTTTATCATGTTTTTAGTAGGTGAAAAACATCTCTTTTTCCTAAGGAAAAATTCTAAGAACAGTGAAAAAAAACTAAAAATCCGTTTAGTCACATTTTTTTTCAACAATTTTCATAAAAAGTGAAATTCTCACTTTCTAAATTTTAATTATAAAAATGAAAACCCCAATCTACCGTTCTTCATTTTTTTTCTCTTTAACAAAAAAGACGATTTTCCAATATATCATTCAAGTATCTCATATCACAGTAGGTAACATCTTCACCTTCTATCATCGACGTGTCGCAATCCGAGGTAATCTTTTTAAAAAAGAAAAATATAACTCAATCTAAACAGGTTTTCAAAATTCTCAACTTTTCTCTGAAAAACCATTCCATTCTCAAGAAATCGAAAAAAAAAAGAAAAAAAAAACACCTTAACGCTACCTTTGTGTTGCATTATAATCGGCTATTCTTTTGGCTCGTTTGAATAAGTCTTGTGCCTTGCATGTGGCTTGTTTCGGGTTGGACTAAATCAGCAGTTGACCACATAAAGTCAAACTTTGATCATGGAATTCAGATTGTTCTTACAAAAATTTCAACATAAATACTGCCATCAATGTCATATAACCTAGTCAAGAATGATGTTTTTTTTTGGGTCCTACTAGCCCCGCACCCCCTAGAAAAATTTTAGGGGTGTGGGGGTTTTCTCTCTCCTCCCAATCATTGGGACATTGGTTTTCGTGCCAATGATTGAAAAAATTATTTTTTTTGTCTGTTTTTTTGTACAAGTCTTTTTTTTTTTTTTTTTTACTTTTACTCTTTATTTTTTTTGTCCCTTTTTTTGTAAAAGTCTTTTTTTTTTTTCACTTTTACTCTTTCATTTCTTTTATAAAAGTAAGTTTTTTTTTACTCTTTTATTTCTTTTTTACTGAATAAAGTATATAACTTTATACAAGTTGTTTTTTTTTTTTTTTTTTTTTTTTTTTTTTTTTTTTTTTTTTATGAATCAGTTTTCAAACTTAAAAAAAAACGTAGTCGGAAATTTTTTAGGCTCAGTTCGAAGGTTGCAAAAGTGAGATTTTATCTCACTTTGCCGTCCATTCGGTTTTCATCATCGCCTCGGAAAATTTTTAGGCTCAAAAATCATTATCGCCTCGGAAAATTTTTTAGGCTCAAACCCGAAGGTTGCAAAGTGAGATTTGATCTCACTTTACCGTCCATTCGGTTTTTATCATCATCGCCTCGGAAAATTTTTAAGTCACAACTGCAGAGTCACAATTTCACAGGAAACAATCTAATCTTGCACCCCAATATTTCATTCCCATGCACAAGGACAAAGTCCCACAAGCCTCACAAGCAGGCATTCACAAGAAAGTAACAAAGATTCTCAATCTGCAACAGTATAGCAGGCATTCACGAGAAAGTAACAAAGATTCTCAAAGGGGTACCAGCATAGCAGGCATTCACAAGCTTATAATGCCACATGAAAGCAACATCACCACAACACCAACAAAAAAAGCTACAACACAAACTACACTATCAGCACCAACACCACAACACCACAGAAAGCAACAACACCAATAGAAGGCTACAACACAACAACACCAAACAGCAAAGCAACAACAAAATGCAACAACAGCACCAACAAACAACCATGTCTGGGTCACCATTTGTAACACAAGAGGTAAACTTTTCGAATAGGCTCAGATTAATAGCTTTTTAGCTCATGTTGGCTGCAAATTTAAGTATTCATAATCGCACTTATAGAACATTTATTGAGAGTCAAATAAAAAGATATATATTGTTTACCCCACGTAGTATTTTTTTTCCGTAGCCAGCCACTAATGAAAAGATAGCCAGCCACTACTAAAACAACCATTTTGATAAGTTTTTCAACTCACCCAACCTGTCATTTTTTTAAGAAATTAATGTATGAAAAAGATCAAGTTTACCGAATATTATTGGCACCCCAAACAGCACAAAAGCATCAATAGTCACAAGACCACCACGTGGGTCAAAACCCCATACGTGGACCAATCAGACATTTATTGCAACACGTTAGCATTGGGCATGATATGCAACGATCTTTTTTCTTCCAAAAGATACAATCTTTGCACGCCACTTATGAAAAAGCCAAAAAAACATAGATATCATCTTCTAAGACTATACACCAAAAAAACATAGATATCATCTTCTAAAACATTAGATCTAGGGCGCGTCGGTGAGAAATACCGCGCGTGCCCTATGTTAAAATGATCACCTTTTCCCGATCTATCGTTTGGTATATGGGGTGAAAATATCCGGTCGTGCGTGGCCGGAGAAGACGCCGGATATTTTTTTAGTTCGCCGGATATTAGAGAGAGAGAAGAGAGAGAAATGAGAGTATTATTTGTGTGTGTGTGAGAGAGAGTTAGAGAGGAGACAAAAATATGGACGAGACATATGATTCCAAAACCGGGTGGGTAAATACATGGGTGCACATAGGGGTGTAACCGAGCCGAGCCAAGCCCGAGCTTGACAAGGCTCGAACTCGGCTCGAAAAAAAATTTTAGGCTCAAGCTCGGCTCGATAGCTCGTCAAGCTTTAACCATCTAGGCTTGAGCTCGGCTCGATTCAGTTTCGAGCAAAGCTCGAGCTTTGCTTGAAAAGCTCGAAAATATGTATATGAATACATGATTACACATTTACACTCCTATTCCAACTCCTGAACAAGTTGATTAAGAAGTTGAGACTTGAGACTCGAAAAGAAGAACGAATACAATACACTACCCAATGAAACCCATATAAAGAGGAAGTGATGGCCAAGAAAACCATATAAAGAGGAAGTGATGGCCAAGAAGTGTGCGATATGTAGATTGTAGAATACAAAACATTACGTAGGAATAAAAGGGTATATAGTTAACTAATTTTTTATTGAGTAAGTCCTTATAATTAGGTTGATATTCAAATTAACCCTTATTTACTTAAAGCTCGAAAAAGCTTGATAAAAGCTCGAGCCGAGCCATCAAAAGCTTGAGCTCGACTCATTATATGTTTCGAGACAATATATTGGGCTTGAGCTCGGCTTGAGCTCGATAAAAGCTCGACTCGATCGAGCCAAGCTCGAGCTCGAGCTCGAGTTGCTTGATAAAAGCTCGGCTTGTTTGCACCCCTAGGCGCACATGGTATTTCCAAAACCAGTTTTTCAAACTTTTTTTTTTTTTTTTTTTTTTTTCAAAAGTAAATTGTTAATAAAAGTTGTAAAAAATTATAAGTTGTTAATAAAAGTTGTAAAAGAGTATAAGTTGTATTAGTATTTTTTTAAATAAAGTTGTTAAAAATGTTGTAAATTTTAATAAAGTTGTTAAATTTAAATAAAAGTTGTAAATTTTAATAAAACTTGATAAATTATAATAAAAGTTGTTAAATTTTTAGTTTTTTTTTATATAAATAAAGTTGTTAAATTTTAATAAAAGTTGTAAAAGTTCTTGTGTTTTTTATTTTTTAGGTGTTCGGTAATAAAGTTGCTTTAACTGATTGGGTGAAATCTACTGCTGAATCGATTGGTTTTGTTATTGTTAAAGGAAGAACTAAAACAGATAGGGGCTATAAGTACTCTATCGACTTGTTGTGTTCTAGAAATGGGACGTCTGCACGTGAAGGTTTAGAAGATGAACTTGAACGGCAGACTAGTACCGCTAAAATTAATTGCCCATTCAGATTACTAGCGAAATTTATTAAACGTCAAAATGGTTGGATATTGAGGGTCAAGTGTCCGAGGCATAATCATGTATTCCGAGACTCATTCCATGGTTTTTCACAAGCCATGCGATTAAAAGAAAATGAGTTCGTTTTGGTGAAGCAGTTGACAGAACAGCATGTAGCACTACGAATTATACTTTCTGCAATAAAAGAGAGCGATCCGAATAACGTGTCTGGCATTAAAATGATATACAATGCACAAGACAAGATACGTCGCGCCAATCGTGGTGATTTGACTCCGATACAACTCCTGTTAGTACATTTGCAGCGTCAAGGTTATACATATTACCCTAGGATAAATGACCACACAAATGAACTGGATGAAATATTTTTTGTTCACCCGACGTCATATGCCTTGTGGACAACATATCCGGAAATCATGCTGATGGACTCCACATACAACACCACGATGTTTAAACTGCCATTCTTTATAATTGTTGGGGTTACTCCAACAAACACAACATTCTCAATGGCGTTTAGCTTTTTGGACAAGGAAAAAAAGCCAAATTTCAAATGGGTGTTGGAATGTGTTAAGTTGGTGATACAAGAACAATATTACCCGCGGGTTATCGTCACCGACAGAGATTTAGCGTTGCTTGGGGCATGCGCAGAAGAATTCCCAAACGCTAACAGATTACTCTACCGATGGCATATCAATCAAAATGTGCTAAAGCATTGCAGACAAAGATTCGATTCGGTAAAGGAGTATGAGTCCGTTAGATGGACATGGGATTTGATGGTTACAGCTCCGACCGAAGATGTGTTCAGGCATTATTATCAGCACCTACGGGATTTACTGGTAAAAAAAAAGGTACTTAACCATTAATACATTTTTTTTTATTATTTAATAAATAACTACTCGAATTGTTTTCTCACTTTGTTAATTCTTTGTTTTATCAGATGTTTTTCGGTATTTCCGTAACTGGCTGCGAGATTACGACAACATGTTTGTGTCATACATTACCGATCAATATCGCAGCTTCGGCCAGACAACAACATGTAGAGTTGAGAGTCAACACGCGCTGTTGAAGTTATACTTGGGCAACACACAGTCCAGCTTAGACACGTTGTTGTGTTCGGTCGACAAGATTATAGCTGCGCAAGAAACTGAGATACGAGCCTCTTTGAATACAAGCAAAATCAAGAAACTGCATGCTTGTAAGAGCACTATATTTAACGAATTGCGGTATAATGTTTCAATGGATGCTTTACGGCTCATACTCGCAGAAAGTAAACGGGATGTTGACCCACAAGCATGTGGTCATGAGTTGCGGTTAGTGTATGGTTTACCATTGTTAGGAATTAGAAATTCCAAGTATTAAAGAGTCGGTCACCTCAAGTATATGTAATCGTTAGAATGCTCGTAGTCGTAGTTATTTCAAGCTAAGTAGTATTTAGTTAAGTAACACCGTGGAGGACGGACGGGTCTTTACCCACTGTATGCCTGATCCACAGCCCGAGGTGTGGCGATTTATGTAAGACTATAAATACTCTCTACCTTCCAAGGTAGAGAGTTGGAGCTCATAATAATATCTTTCACTTTCTCTCACTAAGTTCCCTAAACCTCTAACTTTCTCTCTCTAGAACTCCATTCATACGCCACTTTGTGTTATGGTTTGATGTGTATGTGAAAACTAATATCCTACAATTGGTATCAGAGCCATGGTTAGATCATATCTCGCACATCTTTGGATTTTTAGTGGTTTTTAGGTGGTTTTTGAGTTTGAAAAGTTTAGTGGTTTGTGCATCATTTGGTTGATTTCTTGTGTTAAAGCTTGGATTTTGTTAGTACTTTTATGTTTAGAATCATCACAAGTGTTTAGGTTTTCATTTGGTAAGCTTGAATCATCTTGGTTGGGTTGTTTTTGGATTAAAAAGTGATGTTTATGTGGTTTTTCTTGCTAGCGACTTGATATATGGATTTCTTTCTTCGTAGCGACTTGCTTCACAATTTTGTAGCGAGTTACAGTTTTGGAGCTAGCGACTTAGACCTAGCGATTAACAGTACAAGTAGTGGACTCTCCACTACGGGTAGCGACTTGGTGGTAGCGACTTGGTCTGTAGCGAGTTGCTCTTTAGCGACTTGAATCTTTAGCGACTTGTGTAGCGAATTGCTGCCAAAATTTTGCTAGCGACTTGAGGCTTAGCGAGTTATTACTTAGCGACTTGCATTTGTCTAGCGACTTGGGACTTTAGCGACTTGGGAGTGTAGCGAATTAGGTGTTAGCGACTTGGTGCATTTTCTTCTAGCGACTTGGGTGATTGTTTACGGTTTTCTCTTGATTTAGTAAAATCCCGTGAAAGAATCTATTTCCCGGTTTAATCATAGAGTTATAAAATCCCGTATAATCTGTTAACATGTCTACCAACGTTCCTACTATCATCTCCACTGTTGCCGAGGATGTTCAAGCAGCTGGCTCAGATACTCGTCCACCCATGCTTGACAGAACTGACTACGATTCTTGGGCTCAACGAATCAGATTGTACTGCCTTGGAAAGGAAAATGGTGTCAACATTCTCAAATCCATTGATGAAGGACCGTATCGAGTTGAGACGACTAGAGATATACTTGATACTAATGAAGATGGAACTCCTATTTACGGAATGGACAGACCTAAAATGTATGATGAGCTTGATGATAAGGAGAAAAAGAGATTCGATGCAGATATCAGGGCTTCTAACATTGTTCTTCAAGGTCTTCCTAAAGACATCTACAAGCTGATCAATCACAACACCGAAGCAAAGGCAGTATGGGATAATGTCAAGATGCTTCTCTCAGGTTCTGAATTAACTATGGAAGACAGAGAATCATAACTCTATGACGAATTTGAACACTTCAAGATGAAACC
>BPTQ01000006.1:145368308-145773814 GCA_019973895.1 Chrysanthemum seticuspe
ACACTTTGTTTCACTTTCACTCTAACATGGTTCACTACGTAGAAGACGTCAGTTATTACTAATACAAAAGCTACTTAAGTGACGTACACGGGGACTACTAAGACAGTAGAGACTTGACTTACGGATATTTCTTGCACAACGATAAATACTTGTTGCACGTTTTAAACTCAACTGGTGGGCACTCGTCCTTTACCTACTGGTTTACGCATGTTGATAATCTTTTTCATCCAAATCTCTTCTTCATAATTTTGTTCTCAATTTGAGGAATGTTCTTTTAGAAAGATTTTGACGATTCGTTTTTGTTCTTGAAGTTCTTTTACAATTTTACGAATTCGTTCTTAAGTCACGATTCCTTAGTTTTGAAAACTTACTAAAAAGATTAGATTTTTGGAACTTTTTGTTCGAACTTTTTCTTGTAAGGAGTTTAACTCTTGTTTTAATACTTCTTCTCTAAACCTACTTTTTCTAATAGTTGTACGCATTTGGTCATCCATTTCCTGCTCACGGGTGGTCAACTCAAATTTTGCACGTTGTTCATAAATAGCAACACGTTCTTTATAGGCATTCAGTTCAGAGATGACAGAATCATCAGAGGCACATGCAGTGAATTCATCGAAAACATAATCATTATTGACTGCAGAATATGCATCACTTGGTACAATCTCACTTTCACTTTGTTTCACATATTGATCATATGTGACAACATTGATATTACCCATATTTTCAATATCTGATTCAATAAATACAGTTGATTGTACTTCGTTATGTATCTTTTGCTCATCAACTTCATCGTATAACTTTAATACCTCAGAGATGAGTTTGTCTTTGGATGGACCAGCTTGTGGTGACGAAGAGACTTTAGGAGAGACCATTGGAGAAATGCTAGCCATGAAGATGGTTTATGTGCAGTGGGTTCTTCATCAACATCAGAGTCGTATGCATCACAAGTCAGCTACTTGAAAGGCATTCTGATGATTATGGCCTATCTCCTGAATTGGTTGCTCATCCACATCTGCATCATATGTCTTAGCATTTCCCTCAGCCAAGAACAACAACTCCTCTTCATCCAAAGCTGCACCATTATCCTGAGCTTGCACAAGCAACATCTTATCCCTGAAGTACTCTGCATTCTGAGGGCGTTTTGGCGATGTACAGTTCCTTGCAATGTGTCCCTCACCTCCACAATTGTAACATTTGATTGGCTTTGCTTGACCCTGATTTCCATTCCTTCCTCTATTCTGATTTGCAGCATAACCTCTACCAGCTCCACCTCTTGCTTGTTCGTACTGTCGTTCTTGAACTGGCTGCACCATAACCTTCCCATCTCTGACAGTGGCTTGATTATGTGGATTGGAAGCAGTTCTGAGATTGTTGTTGGTGTGTGGAAGAGAGTTCATGTTTTGACTAATCAGGAGAGCTAGTTGATTAATGAAGTTTCCCACGTGTGCATCAACATCAGCTTGTTTGAACATAGGATCGAGAATGAGTTAGTGATTACCATTACCCATGGGTATGACTTATGAGGCTTTGGTTGTGATTCCGATGTTTGAGTAGAAGGCAGTTGAATCATTTGATGAGCTTGTCTCTCCCTGGTTGGTTTTGAACTGATTAAGAATCCTTTTTTCAAACATAGTATGTCTCTCATTCTGAAGGAGGAAGGCATAGAGTTGCTCATAGTTTGTATTCTTCAATCCTTTGGTTAGCTTTACAGAGGTGATAAACTTGTGCCATTCGGGATTCATGTTGCTCACAAACTTTGAGTTCAGCTGAATGTTTGGCATAGTCATTCTGATGTTCCTCATATCATTAACAAGCTTGTGGAATCTCACATAGTACTCATAAACACTCTCATCTGGTTTCATTTTGAAGTGTTCAAATTCATCATAGAGTTGTGATTCTCTGTCTTCCATAGTTAATTCAGAACCTGAGAGAAGCATCTTGACATTATCCCACACTGCCTTTGCTTCGGTGTTGTGATTGATCAGCTTGTAGATATCTTTTGGAAGACCTTGAAGTACGATGTTAGAAGCCCTGATATCATCATCGAATCTCTTTTTCTCCTTATCATCGAGCTCATCATATGTCTTTGGTCTGTCAATTCCATAGATGATTGTTCCATCTTCAGCTGTATCAATTAAGTCTCTAGTAGTCTCAACCCGATATGGTCCTTCATCAATGGATTTGAGAATGTTGACTCCATTTTCCTTTCCAAGATAGTACAATCTGATTCGTTGAGCCCAAGAGTCGTAGTCAGTTCTGTCAAGCATGGGTGGACGAGTATCTGAACCAGCTGCTTGAACATCCTCGGCAACAGTGGAGATGATTGTAGGAACGTTGGTAGACATGATGACAGATTAAACATGATTTTATAACTCTATGATTAAACCGGGAAATAGATTCTTTCACGGGATTTTACTAAATCAAGAGAAAACCGTATTCAAAGGATATCACCCAAGTCGCTAGGAAACCTTAAACCAAGTCGCTAAGTGCCAAGTCGCTATATAACAACTCGCTACAATCCAAGTCGCTAGCAAAATTTTGACAGCAATTCGCTAAGCACCAAGTCGCTAATTTGTCAAGTCGCTAAATAGCAACTCTCTAGGTACCAACTCGCTAACACCAAGTTGCTAACAATATAAAGTACAAGTCGCTAACTTACACCAAGTCGCTACGTTTAGTGGAGAATCCACTACGTGTACTTTTTGTCGGCTTGTCTCAATAGACAAGTCGCTAGGACCAAATCGCTACCAAATACCACTCCAACTCGCTAACTTTTTATGAAGCAAGTCGCTATGATGAATATCATACCGAGAACCAAGTCGCTAACTAGAAAATCACAAAAACACCACCTTTCAATCCAAAAACAACTCAACCACGATGATTCAAGCCTTCAAAATCAAAACTTTAACACTTGTGATGATTCTAAACACAAAAGTACTATCAAAATCCAAACTTTAACACTAGAAATCACCCAAATGATGCAAAAACCACTAAACTTTTTCAAACTCAAAAACCACCTAAAAACCACTAGAAATCGAAAGATATGTGAGAGATGATCTAACCATGGCTCTTGATACCAATTGTAAGATATTGGATTTTACATACACATCAAACCATGATACAAAGTAGGCGTACAAGAGGTTTTTAGAGAGAGAAAGTTAGAGGTTTGGGAACTTTAGTGAGAGAAAGAAAAATCTTATTATGAGCTCCAACTCTCTACCTTGGAAGGTAGAGAGTATTTATAGTCTTACAATAAAACGCCACACAACGGGCTGTGGATCAGGCATACAGTGGGTAAAGACCCGTCCGTCCTCCACGGTGTTACTTAACTAAATACTACTTAGCTTAAAAGAACTACGACTACGAGCTTTCTAACGATTACATATACTAGAGGTGACCGACTCTTTAATACCTGGAATTTCTAATTCCTAACAAATTCAATATTTAATATTACGAAATACATGAATTGAAAGTAAAGAAAAGATAAAAAGCTAATGCTTATCGTAGGGGAGTGATTTCTCCCTTGGAGATAGCTCCGTATGCTCCTCTAGATCTGCCCTTGGCTTCTTCCCACGTTCTCTGATTGTTGTGTGTGAAATGAGATGCTTTGAAATGCTAGAAATCGTGGGGTATTTATAGGCCAGATCTAGGTTATGGCGTAACTATAAAAAGTGTTACGCAGTAATCATCTAATTCTTCGTAAATTGCACTAGATCTGCTGGTTACGGTGTAACCTTAGAAGGGGTGACGCCGTATCTTCAATAAATCTTGGTTACGCCGTAGTTGATGCATGAGTTACGGCGTAATTATCAGCGGCACGGAACCTCATTTGACCTAATATGGTAACGACGTAATCTTTAGGAGAGTTACGCCATAATCTTATGATAAGTTGCTTTTCTAAGTCACGCTTTAGTTACGGCTTAATGTGAGAGAGGTGTTACGCCCTAACTTCTTCAAAGTGAGCATACTATGATAAATCTTCAGTAAACTCTCCAATTCCGCGTCTCTTTAGCTCCAATGCTCGTAATTTATCTGAAAGTGAAATATAATGGAAAACAAGCGTAAATCCATATAAATGATATAAATTACAAGCATTATCGGGGAAAATTGACATTAAATATTCAGGATAATTTGATGTTATCAGAGCTTAATAGAAAGGTTCTTCATTCAGTAAGGCAGGACTCGGTGAATGATACTCGAGCCAAAGAAGAAGATGATGGATTCAGTGAGTGATGATAATAGCTCACTGAATCCCCAAACTGCTCACCAACTACGAAGACTGAAGACATAAAGCCTGAAGATATGAAGACTGACGTAATTTTTAAGGTGGGTTAAGTCGGGATAAGTTTGAATGGATAAGGGAGTGTCCTTATCTTGCAAAGGTCAACTTACCTTAAATGGATAAAAGACCAAGAGTGTGTCAACTCCGAAACAAGGAAAGCAGACTTGTTTTTACTAGAAATAGCTTTGCGTAACAGAGACAAAAATTGTAAGGTATTTTTTCATCTGAAGCTTATGCTAGTTTTTTTCTTTAAGGAAAAAGGTTGTATCATATACTTGTATAAATAGCACCCATAAAGGTGGAGTAAAAAGGTTAAGCTTGTGCAATTAATGCTTAGACATTCTCAAGCCCTTTTACTCCTCCAATAATACAACTAGTCCTTGAGGTTAGCTCAGTCGGTTCCTTTTAGTTAAGTTTAGTGAGGAGTACACCACACTTGTCATTCAATCCCAAGTATTATTCCGCAAAAACTTGGGTAATAGATTCTTTGATTAAATTTCTAATAAGAATATAAATGTTGAAAAATCTCGTCAATTTTTCTTTACGTTTTAACTCGTTAAATTGTTTTTCATTGCATTACTAAGTCATGGATCATCATTAGATTAACTTTCTAGTTAATTATAGTTGTGTAAAGGGAACAACAAGTGGTATCAGAGCGGTTTGATTGATAAAACAAGTTTTATAAACCGTTCAAAACGTTTTTAAAATCAAGATCCTGTCATGGCTGAAAGTGATGTTCCCTAACTAGTCGACAAAAAGGGAGGTAGCTATACTGCTTCAGCTCCCCGACTTGAAGCTAGAAATTTCAACAAACGGAAAAAGCGTATGCTTTGCTACTTAACAGGAATGGAACCATATTACATTAAATGCATTAATGATAGCCCATTTGCCCCTAAGACTACTGAAGGTTTACGTAAACCTGAGGCTCAGTTGACCCAAGATGAGAGAAGGGTGGTGAATCAGGACCAATGCCTCAAAAGCATCATTATATCCTCTCCCTGACGATATAATGGAATCAGTCAGTAACTATAAAACAGCTAAAAAAAACTTGGACTGGCTTGGTTCATAGCTATGAGGGTCCCACATATACCAAAGAAAACAGGATAATGGACTTGAAACTTGAGAATAACACTTTCAGATCCAAAGATTTTAAAAGTCTCTCAGAAATCTATACCCGTTATAAGACACTGCTCAATGAGTTGTCCAATAAAGGTGTCACCCTCTCCAAGCATGAGATGAATGTTGGCTTTGTCAACAGTCTCCCTGAGAAATGGTTAAGTTTCTCTCAAGGTCTCAGAAATGCTAATCACATTCAAAATATTGAGCTCCCTGAACTCTATAGGAAGTTTGTCTATGAAGACAACTTAATCTCTAAGAGGTACCATGATTCAAAAAGTCTCAAGAAACCAAAAAGATCCTGACCATTGCACCCATATCAACTGCATTATTTTCTAATTGTGTTGTGCAGGATTTTCAATAAAACTCTGATGATGAGGCTGATGAAAGAACCAATGAAGAATACCTAAATGATTTGCAAACTGAATTTCAAGAGAAAGCACTCCTTGCAAACTCTAAACGTTTTATCAAAAGAAACAAGTCAAATTTTTCTGGTTCTAAAGCAAGTGATAGCACTGAATGTTTTAAATGTGATAAAAAAGATCACTTTGCAAAAGACTGTTTTTCAAAAACCACTTGAGAACCTTCATACAAATTTTCTGGAAACAGTTCTTCCTCAGGATTTAGCAAGTTTCAACCAAAAATTCTTCAGTCATCTCAACATTTTCAAAACAAAACTGATCATAAGGATCAAAAAGATTTTGAAGCTGTGTATAGAAAAGCTAAAGCTAAACTTGCACTCCCTGAGGCTGCACCATCAACCATTCAGTCCACCCTCTCAGGGAAAGAACAAAGGACTTGTAGCTGAATCATTTGACTGTGATAAAGAAGATGTTTCCTCTGATGATGAAGTAAGAGTCAGTGCACTGATGGCACTTGTAGAAGGTGAAAAGGGGATTGTTGGAAAGAGTCATGCAAGAAACGGAGAATGGGTCAACATCACTATGAGAAAGGTAAATATTTTACTATCGATGGATTATGATTCTGATTAGCAATCTTATTTAAGTTACATTAATGTAGATCTTAAGTTTGTTGAAGAGCAAAGATTAAATATGTTTTCAAAATACAATAAACTCACTTTTGAATTAAACAAGTGTAGAGATGAACCTCTTGCTTTAAAACAAGCTAAACTTGAAGCTGTCACACTTCAAATTCAAAACACTGAACTTGTTAAATGAAATCATGCTCTTCAAGAGGAACTTTAAAAACAAAAGCTCATTATTAAAAGTTGGACAACCAAAAATCCTAGAGTTTATGAGTATGCCAATCTTATTCCTAGTACTAAAAGGAGATTCCTAGGAGAAGATCAACTCACTGAGTCCACAAGTAACAATCAAACTGAAAAAGCTTTCACTCTTGCTGGCATTTCCTTTAAAAAGAATTGAAACCAAAATCCAGTGACTGGGTTGAGAGAGTCAACCCAGACAGTAAGTTGCCTAACTTTAACACTAGAAAAATTTTGGAGCCTGAAAGTCAGGCTATCAAAGAAATACTTGGAGTCATTCATGAACCCAGTTAAATTGAGTCCATCGTCTGAATCAGAAACTCACACACCTTTACCTCCATTAAAAGCCCTTCAGGGAGCCTCACTTAGTTCAGACCTCACACCCTTGGTCTATTCCCAACACTATCCAAAAGAGAGATCAGGACTTAGAAGAACCATCCTGAAAAGACCTTCTAATAACCAAAATAAAGACTCAGTTCCCACTGAATCTTCCAAACCCTCAATCCTTACTATTGAAAGGACCAATGATACTGATTCTAAAGTTGATTAGTTGGCTAAACTTGTAAGGAAGCTGAGCGAGAAATTAGAATCCTCTGAAAAAGCTCCTCAATCTAAGATTAAAGAGTCCAAACCAGCTTCCTCAAGCAATACCAAACCTAAAACAACACCAAAACCCTCAATAAAATATGAACTATGCAATTATACAGATCACGCAACTGATGATTGCTATATGATTCTATTTTGCATGATTTGCAATAAGGAAGATCACAAAAACTCAAATCATAAATATCACATTGCATCTCTAAATTCACATGCAAAATACAAGACTCAACCCTTTCAGTATGCTTCGAGAAACGAGCAAGCATTTAGACAAAAGGCTATTCCTTTTTCACCCTGCACACACTGTGGACTCAATGACCATCACACTGAGGATGCTCTATTGTATCCCTGTTGTAATATTTGTGGTGAACCAACACATGACACCTCAGGACATGACATGATTATTCATGCCAGAAGAGGATCCACCACTGAATCCTCTCAGTTAAATGAGTCTTCTAACACCAAATGCAAATCATGTGGAAGTTCAGTCCACACAACTTCTGAACATGAATCAATTGGAAAGTCCAAAAGGAGTTTAAAACCTCAGGCCAACAAAACCAAACCCACTAGAAGGTGGGTTAACAAAAAAAACTAACTCAGTTTACTATTTGTGCAGAGGCATGCCAGAGAGCCTGTTTAGCATCTAGGCAGTGGATGTTCAAGAAGCATGATTGATGTAAAGGAATATCTGCACTAATATGTAGAAGAACCAGGACCTAAGGTAGTATTTGGTGATAACTCATTTTGTCCCATTATAGGTTATGGTTCAGTGAACTATAGTGAAATAGTTTTTTCTAGAATAACATATGTTAATGGCCTGAAGTACAATCTAATAGTGTCAGTCAGTTGTGTGATGCAAAATACATTGTTCAGTTCGATGATAAGCAACGCACCATTTTCAATGCCAACAAAGAAGTTGTTCCTATTGATCCTAGGAGAGATGATGTTTATGTCCTTGATATGTCTATTATCTCTCAGAATGAAACTTGTCTGTTTTCCAAAGCCACTGAAACCATCAACTGGCTATGCATAAAAGACTCTCTCTTCTAAACTTCAAAAACATCAACAACTTGGCAAAACAAAATAAAGTCCTTGGATTACCATCACAGGTATTTGCAAAAGACAAACCATATTCAGCCTGTAAAATAGGAAAACATCACAGAGCTTCCTTTAAAACAAAACAAAATTTCTCAATCAAAAGTTGCCTTCATCTCCTTCACATGGATCTTTTTGGACATGTCAGTACAAGATCTATTCAGCATGAGAAGTACACCCTGATCATTGTTGATGAATTTTTAAGATATACATGGGTATACTTCCTCACCAAACAGAGCATGGCAGCTGAAAAAATCATGTCCTTCATCAGGAAGACTGAGAATCAAAATGATATTAAAGTCAAACAAATTCGTACTGACAATGGCACTGAATTCAGACATCATGAGCTTGAATGTTTCTGTGACGAAAAAGGAATATCCCAAAATTTCTCATCTCCCTTGTTAATATAAATAAGCCGTAAAAACGTTTATTTGTATTTTACGATCTTCTAATGTTTTGTCGATAACAAACGTAAAATAATTTTAACGATACAAATAAAATACGTAAATGGTTTTAGCCAATAGTTTACTAACACACTTACATTTTCATATAAAACACTAAACAAGTAATAGTGTTTACATCTTATAGAAATACATATGTATAATAACTAGTGTTTACACAATATGGAAATGAGTATATATTGTAATGGGTAAAAATCTTAGTACTTGACCCATTGACTAGATACATTGAACATTGTTAGGTAAAACCCAAAGTCCATGACCATACCCATAGAGCTTGACCCATAACCCATGACCCATTGTATGACATCATGCATGAAGTCATGTTGGGTATTATCCATGATCCATGACCCAAAACCCATGATGCAATGTCTAGATACATTGCATCTTGTATAACCCATGGTTCATAACCCATAACGATAACCCGGTTTGCAGCCCAAAATCCATACTTAAGCTGACCCAGCTGCCGAATCCCTTGGATTGCACTAGCCGGATCCCTCTAGGGAGGGATCCGTGGGAACCGGGGAACAGTAGAGAAAATTTCCTATAAATACTGAGCCATTTCTCTCTTGCAACTCATCCCTTTTACATATACTCTCTCTTAGTATTGTATACTCTCTAACCTCATATCCAAAGTATCTTTCTATGTAGTTTTGTGTTTGTGTGATTCTCTAGGTTCCTCTTAAAGGCGAGATCACCACCTCTTGAAGTCAGGCAAGCTCAAGTCCATGGGTTGCCAAGCTTCGTCACATCAAGACTACTGAAGTTATCTTGTTGATAGTTCTTTCCTCCCTCCTTAGAAGTGTTGTGGTAAAGGCATAAGTGAAAGGTGCTGAAAGTCCATGTCGAAGGCATTAGTGAAAGGTACCAAAGGTCCGTGTCGAAGGCATTAGTGAAGGGTGCCGAAGGGTCTTGTCGAAGGCATTAGTAAAAGGTGCCAAAGGTGTACAATCGATATGGTACATCGATATACAAGATAGTTAGTTTGGGTTAAAGGATAGTGATATCCTTATCATGATGTAATAAGTAGTCTCCTTTGGGGTTGTTGTGTATTGGTGTAGTGTTGGGTAGTAGTTCCTCCTTTGTAATGAAACTCGGTATCTAGCCTTGTACCGGATAAAGTGTAGGCGACGTTGTGTTGTTCCCGTTTCACTCTTAGTAAAAAGACCAATTTACACTAAGAGTGACACATGACTGAAATAAGGTTTATGAAAAATCAAAATTAAACAAGATAAGAATACTAAAGCACACCGAGATTTTTCAACGTTTATATCCTTTATTAATAATGAATCAAAAAGAATATATTATCCAAGTGCTTGCGGAACAGCACTTGGGATTGAATGACAAGTATGGTGTAACTCCTCATTTAGCTTAGGCTAAGTCTAAGCACAACTACTTAGGTAACACTGAGCTATCTCAGGGACATAGTTGTATTTGGAGGAGTGAAAAATTGCTTGTGTGTGTAATTCACAGTTAATGCACAAGCTTAAAATCTTTCACTCTAACTCTTATGGCTATTTATACATGTGTGGTTTTTAACTATATCTTAAAGGACAAACTGACAGGTTACAGAAGATAAAATACTAATGTATTTTGTCTCTGTTTACAATGACTATTTAGAGTAAGTGACAAGGCTGCTTTCTTCTTGTCAGTGATGACACTGAGCCTGGTAGTTAGCGATTCAGGGAAAGTTTGACTTTTGTTGATAAGGACTTCGTCTTATCTATTCAAACTTATCCCGCATTGTCCCACTCATTCTTCAGTCTCTTTAGCCTTCATTCTTTATCTTCAATATTGTCTTCAGTGATAGTAGTTGGTGAGGAGTTTTGGGATTCAGTAAGTTATTGTCATCACTCACTAAATCCACCATCTTCTTCTTAACTCAGTTTTCACCCCTTAAGTTTCGCCTTACAGAGTAGAGAAACTTCTTCTTTGTCTCTTACTGAGTATCCTGAGGACAACTCACTGAGTGGCTTTGCGCTCAGTGACTTGTTAGTGTTTAAGGATATAAACACTTAGGGTATTTTCTATTCAAATCCTAGAATTAAGGGGTTTGGGTATTTATTGAACCCAACACGTTGTGATAGGTTTGGTTCTACCTTGTGGAAGAACCTGGTGTCTTGCCTTGTACCGGATAAAGAGTAGGCGACGTTGTGAAGGCTTCTCCACCAAATTAAGGAGCTTGTGTTGTGTAGTGCTTATGAACTCTTGAGTGGGGAACTCGGGGAGTGGAGTAGGGCAAGGAAGATGTCCTTGTAGCTGAACCACTATAAATACTCATGTTGTTGTTTTGTGTTTCTTACTCTTTATCTTTGCATTACTATTTATATGCATATCTATCATTATCCAACACACACATTAAATAGATTGACATTAGTTAATCTAAATATTTTAAAACGAAGTTTTAATCGGTAAAACTATTTAACACCCCTTCTAGTTTTACACAATTGGTATCAGAGCCTCGTTACCAAGTTTCTTAAAGTATATTGTACTTTAAAAACTTGATATGATCCGTGTATGATTGAAAACTACAAAGAAGACTATCTAAAAACAAATACCATGTATTAAGAACACTTTTGTTGGATGTTGTTTGGATGACAACATAATTGTTTTTCTTATTTTGTCTTACAAAATGCACTAAAATTTCTTATCATTTTGTTTAGTTAATATTAAGCAAGCCATCAGAATTCCTTGGTAATAAGATAACCTTTTCAAACAAGGTATCTTAACAACTACCAACTAGATCTCGAAGGAACCGTAGTTGTCCGTTGATACTTTTTGTCAAAAGTAAGGGACACTTAAAATTGCATTAAAGGTATGATTTTTTTTTAAAACTTATCTCTAAATAACATTAGCTAAGATTAAGTATGCTTGCATAGGATCTTATATAGTTATATTAATTTTTATATTCTTATTTATAATATATGCTTTTGTGATATACATGGCTTCATTAGAAACCTTTGTGCATATGTGTTTTTCTTCCGTCTAAACCTAGGTATATAAATATATATTATCTTAACCTAAAAATCAAATCTTTCTAAATAATAATAAAACAAAACACAAATCTCAAAAATTCCTCCTTACCCATAAAATTCTCTTCTGATCGTTCCAACACCACCAAATCCCATTTTTCAAATCTTCCATTTTCAAAATACCTCTCATTCAAACTTCATCTTCTTCCTCATCTTACTTTGAAATCAAAACCAAGGAAGATTTCCATCATCATGGTTTACATCGCCTTCATGATCATCATCATAACACTCATTGCTCTCGTGTATCCCATGATCAAGTTTTCTCAAGGAGACATGTACTTTGTCTTGTTGATCTACATTTGTATCATATATCCAATCCTTTGTATTGCTCTTAGTGTTGAAATAAAATATTATTAATGTCTTAGTTTATCTCGTTTATTTTTCATATTGTTTTTTCTTTCTTTCGCACCTTTAAAACTTGACATGTTTTCAAAATCTACAATGCATGCTTGAGTAGTAAACATTGGTTAAAACAAATTTCTTCTTATAAACATAAAAGTTGCAAAAAACAATTTTACGTCAAGATCATCTTTCTGTCACATTGCAGATCCACGGATCCCTAACTTTTAACTAGACGAATCCCTTTTAAAAGGGAACCGGGAGAACCGTAGACCTGGTGACAGAAACTCATGCAACATAAAAACCACTTTATAAAACTTACCATAAAAGGGAAAACCCTACTAGATGTATTAGAACAAAGTAAGGTAATTGTCATTGTTAATAAAAATAGAATAGCCAATAAAAACAATCGTATCATTCAAAGGATTGAACTAAGTTGTCTTCTATAAAAAATACTCGCATTACTTCATCTTAACTTACTTTTGTAAATTATTCGTTTCATGTCTATAGGTCTCATCATGACTCATGAGTATGAGTTCGATTGATTCGCTCCCAGACGGTCAAGTTTTATCACGCAAGCTAGCCACTTGTGAATGGCTAACCGTAACAAACTTCAAACAGTCTGGAACCAAATGCAATGAAGATCAGGAGAGTATAGTGTTTCCCCAGGTCGTTATGTCCCAACGAGCTGTGCGAGAATAATCAAACGAATAGTGATCGAGAGAATTTGAACGGAAAAGAGATATGATCGATTATACCTAAAGAGAAAGTTTATAAATTACAGGGGCTTAAATGCAAATTAAAGAAAATTAAAAAGATAAACTATATTAAATAAATGCTATCACTATTTTAAAATGATGTTTTTGATTTTTCTTTTATAAAACTTAAATTAAAAACTACGTGACGTACAAAAGAAAATGTGAAACTGAAGCAAGATTAATCCTAAAAATATAAAAATGATATTTTTACAAACCTAGTGATAAGAGAAAATTTTTAGAAAAAGAAAATTATTTTTATGACTATTTATCTAATTATTATTAATTAAAAACTATTTTTACCTATTTAATAATACCCTAAAATACAAGAAAATATGAAATAAAGCTAGAAAAAATGAAATTATGACTTAGAAAAATCTAAAATAACTAAAGAGAATTTTCAAAACTAATTTTATATTTTTCTGATTATTTTTCTATTTTCTATGAATTAAAAACTATTTGAAACTACTTAAATTGCTAAAAATTACAAATTTAACTAAGAAAAATCTGGAAAAATATTTTTTTGACTTTTTATATTTATCTTAACCTAGGAAAAATGAAAACTTATTTTTTTGAAACTTTTCTGAATTAATTGTATTAAAAGCTAATTAAAAATGCCTAAAAACTGTTTTAAATAAAGAAAAATAGCAAACAGTGTTAGAAAAATATGAAAAATTTAGGAAAACTCTAAAATAATATTATGAATCTGAGAAAAATATAAAAACAGGGGCTTATGTGAAGGAATATGGAACTGCAGTGCAAGCTGCTTATAAATAAGCACTTGGATTAAGCCAGAGGCCACAATTAAGCACCAAACTATCACAGAAGCTCTAATAAGCTGAAACTACTCAAATGCAACTAATTACAACTATCCTAGACCTCTAAATTACAAGCTACTCAGTTTTGATGATTTGAGCTTTAAGTGCTAAAAACAGATTTTGGGTACCACTTTGTAGCTTAAAAATAAGCTACCCAAATAAGCTAAGCTCAAAACCAAAAGTAGGGACCTAAAGTAGACCTGGCTAGGAACCTATAAACCAAAAACTAGACCTGGACAAGCTCTTATGAGCTTTTGACAAGCCCTGCACAAAGCTGAGAAAACTCAGTATTCACTGAGTTTGTGAACAGGGCAGATAAGCCCAACTTGACAAGCTAATTTAGAGCTTATAAAAAATTACTAAAAATCTACAAAAATCATAATAAGAAACTAGACCAGTTGAAGTTTTTGAACCCAAAGTTTTAAGGAATTTGACCCAGAAATGAATCAGTTAAAAATCAACTTTGGTGGGCTGAAAACTGGTTTTCTACTTTTGACTTTTTGACAGTTATGAAGAAGTTTGACTTTTATGAACTTTAATCTTAATTTATGGACTGAATATGATGTTTTATGTTAAACTAAGACTAATGCAACCAATATCTATGATTTTTGAACACAAATAAAGCTTTTGGTTTTCCAAATTTCCAACAGTCAAGAAACTAGGACAGTATAAAGGTGATTTTGACTTTTTGAGCAATAAGGTGCAAAGTTAAGACATATATGAGTCAAGTGGTCCTATTTGAGAATGAGTATGCAATTGTCAAGTGCAAACCAAGTCTCAATCTCAAACAATCCCACTGATCCAAACACCATTTAAACCAACTGATTCACTGTTGACATTACTTAAATGACTAACTGGTTTATGCAACTGCTGAAACTGAACAATTATGACCTAATGACAGTTAAATGAACAAGTCTAAACTAAATCTAACAATAAATCAAGACAGATATAGATCATGCAAAAATACACTCTTAATGAAAATAAGTAAAATACTCACAAGTGTTCCAGCTTATTAACCACTCATACCAGAACCATAACTACACTAATCTAATCCAATCCAACCCAATCCAAGCACTGCATCTATCAATATCCATTTCCATGCCCATTTGATGCTTCAGTTGACTTTTGTTGACCGAATTCCAATGTTGCTTGAAACTGAATTCCAAGCTTACTAAAAGCTATAATAAGCTTAAGTAAGCTTGTTTGAATTTAACAATAAGCTATTTGAAGCTTGAATGTAAGAGTTTGAAATTAAACTTTTCAAAAGTGAACATCAAAACATGAAATTTAAGTGAAACCTTGAATTAAGACTTGAAATGAATTACAATGACTAAGTTGCTTAGTTTGAATACAATAAAACTTAGGATTACATTTTAAAATACTAATTAAGCTAATTTAATGAAAAACGACATACATTTGAAAATGAAAACTAACTACTCCTTTTCTTCTTGCTTCTCTTCTCTCTTTTATACCCAAATGCTTTCCACGTGTCCTCTGAGAAAATCCCATCTCTTTCCTTGGCCATTGGATGACTTGAGACCATTTTAGCCGTTTGATCAATTTTTGGCGGGAAAGGTTGTTTTGACAATTGTGGATTGTTCACTTGCAACTGGGGGGGTGGTGGGTTGTAGGGGTGATGATAAGGGGGGGAAAGTGTTGCAGAGATAAGGTGTGGTGATGGGAGAGGGGTTGCAGGCAACTTGGTTTTGCAGGCAAGTGGTTTTGAAGGAGAAGAGATAAGGTGGGAAAAGTGGGGTTTGACTGGTTTTGACCAGGGGTTCAAAATGTATGGCAGGGGTCAAAAAGGTTACATGGCAGGGTCAAGTCCAAGGGATTTGATAGGGGACCAAAATACACAAAGGGTCATGGTTTGGCTTGTTATTATAAGGACCATTCTTGTAATTCTGCCAAACTAGAGGGACCAAACCTGTAATTTCTCCAAAGTTGTCACAAGGATCACTTTTGCCAAGTTTCAATAGTACAAGGACCATTTGTGACAATTTCAAAACTTGAGGGACTAAAGTTGTAATTTTGCAATTTTTGATTTTAAGGACCAATTTTGACAACTCATGAATCCCTAAGGACTTAAAATGATATTTTTCTTTATTTTGATTTACCAGGGACTGTTTTTGACAACTTTTGAAACTTGGGGGACTAAAACTGCCAATTATGCAAACTTGATACGTTTTTCACCAGATTTTGATATTTTTGCATTTAAAACACATAAAACACTTATTTGTGATATTTTTATCATTTTGATGCATTTCTGAGTGTTTTCAGATGTTTTTGCAGTTTAAATGGTACAAAAATGATGAGTATTTAGACACTCATCAATCCCCCACACTAAGATATTGCTAGTCCCTAGCAATGTTTTGAGAAAAATTAATGGATTTCATCTCTTTACCAAAAGCCATTACTTCTGGAGTAGCCAAATGTTTCAGCTCAAGTAAGAACCTTGGTACACCGATAACCAAATGATTTTGAGCAAATCACCAGCTTCCAACGGATTTGATTTGTCTTTACCAGAAGCCGTTTGCTTCTGGACTAGCCAACTCTTCACTTTTAAGGATATGGTGAGCTGAACACCATACAATTTTGGGCAAATTGCAAGCCGTCAACGGATTTGAGATATCTTTACCAAGAGCCGTTTGCTCCTGGATTAGCCAATCCTTATGTGGGTTAGACATGGTGGACTGATTACCATTTGTTGTGTTTAGTACATAGTACTTCCACTAAAAAAAATTTAAAATTTCGCCATTTTGGGGGAAAAAGGGACTAAAAGGGTACATTTATGATCAAATTCGTCAGAATTTCCCCCCCCCCCACACTTAGAAATGAATATTGTCCTCAATATTCAAAGTACCGGCTGTTATGCCGAAACTTAGAACGTAAAAAGATAACATTACTAGCTAAGTGTAGAAACACAACAATTATTCTCTTTTTTAATATTTACAACTTTCATTTATTTTTTTAGATCTATATACAACATGTGGGACATCTCCCCCACACTAAGGTGGTACACACGGGTGAAAACCCATGTTTAACTACTGTTTTTGATTACCGAGTCGCTAGCTTGACTCGACCCCGAATTAATTTGTTCATGGGGAAGCAAAGTGGAAGAGACAATCTCCATCGGACTTTCATTCAAGATGTTTGGACAAACATTTGAAGCACGTGAAAGTTCCACACAGACGAGATATACACAGACAGACCCGGCTCAAGATAATGGTACATGGAAATGCCGGGGTCAAAGATAATGTCTTCATTCCCGAAGGAGTGAAGAACAGGAGAAGTGACAGAATATATGAAGAAAAGAAAGAAAATCATGATAAAAATCATGACTAACTCTTCATCCTCAATAGGAGAATTCATAGTTTCATGAATCTCATCAGTTAAGCTCGCTTGATCAAGACATATTATGGGAATGTCTAGATCAAAGTAGAAATTATCATACTCCGGCGGAGATATGATATGAGTGAGTTCACCGGCGAACTCCTCGTGAAGAGAATCAATCACAAGATGTAAATCTGTGAATTCTTGTTCCACTGTAGACTCATCATTATCCTCAATCTGAGTATCAAAGAGTGGATTCTCAGAAATTAAGGTGAATTCAGAGTCGAATTCAAATAGAGGATTGGTGAGAGTTGTTTTGAATTCTTGAGGAACAAAGTGATTAATATTCTCTATTGGACTGTTGGGATAAGAAGTGAGTGAACGATCATTATCAAGGAGACTTTCAGTCTCTCCCAGATCGGCTATGAAATCAAAAAGACTATCATTACTTTCCGATGAAAGTGGATTGATGTGAGTGAGTTCATCGGTGAACTCCTCAAGATGATGATCAGCATCAGACTGTGGAAGTGATGCCTCAACATACTCGATGTTTCCATAAGAAGTACAATCGTCGCTAACATCGGAGAAAGATTCAAAATGATCTTTTGAACACTCAAGAGGGGAAAGAGGATCACACATATGATCAGAAGTTCCCTGTGACTCTCTCGGGATTGGGACAAGGTTCTCAACACTAGACTTTATGAATTCGTCCGATTCCTTTTCAGGAACAGTGTCAAGATGCTCGTCCCCCATGTTTAGAGAGTGAGTGGAAACTTCGGGTGTGATAGCAGTTGTTTGAGATGGAATCTCAACTGCTGGGATATCAACTGACTGAGGGAGTTGAGAACTAATATCCTTAAAAGGAATACTCTCCTCGTCATCATCATACATAGCTGCCTTAAGAAATTGGGAACGCCTTAGAGCTGCATGCTCTAGGACTAATAATTCTTCCCTAGATTTGCGAGCCTCTCGTTCTTCGGCTAGCAATTCTCCCATGGTTTTCTCACCACTCACTCGATTCTTAAAGTTTTGAATCATATCATCAAGTGTTTTCATTGCGGTTTCAAAATCTTGGGAAATTTCTTTAGGCAACGGCTCAGGTGGAGTTTGAACCGTATGGTGCTGTGGAGGTTGGAAATTGTCAAACCTGTGAGAGTTATGATTGTTACAAGGGAATGGAATCCCTATTTGACAATCAGAGCTGAAGTGGGGACCTCCACAGTACTTACAACAGTAAAACTGTTGAGTCTGGACTGGTGAATTATATGGATATTGGTCATAACCAAAGTTCTGAGCATCACCGGAAAACTGTTCATAGACAAACGTGTTTCCGGATTGACACTCAAATCCTTGGTGAGGACCTCCACAAAATTCACAGCAGTTATGTTGATTATATGAAGATAAGTCGGGCTGTGGTGGGTAATTGGAAAAGTTTGAGGGGTCGTTAAATGAGTTCTGATTAGGATCATAATCAAATGAATTCCTCGAACCACAAAACAAACAACTCCCGTTACGAATATCATTACCACACTGTACACACGTACACCAACGACAGGGTGAACCAAAAAAAGGCTCACCACAACCGACGCAAGGAATAAACGATTTCATTTGAGAGTTACGAGAAGGAATCGGTTTATTCAAAGAATCAACAAAACCAACATGGTGATCCGAATGACTATCAAGTCTCGAAGAACATTTTGAAAAATCTGGAGGTGGGACAAGTGGTGTGCTCTGAGAGCTAGCAAATTCCACCACTTCCGTTATGGTCTCCGGTTCTGGTTCTTGAGAAACGTGAAGATTAGGCAAGTCATTCTTGCTAGTCACCGGTCTAAATTCTGCATGTTTGCTTTTAACCGTAAATCGTGAAAGTTTAGGATCAATTTTAGACGGCTTAGGAGCAATTGAGGGGTTAGATCTCTGGATAACCGTAGGTTGGATGTTTTTAGCACTTCCATTATCAGAGGGAAGTACCTGGTCCTTTGTCACCCCGGTTTCTCGTTCCATTTCCCTACGCAGAATTAATGGATCATCACGAACAACACGAATTCTTGACATTTGCGATAAAGTCTGAAGTTTTTCAACTTCGTCCCAGAATTCGTCGTAGTCGAGAGATTCCATGAGAATAGAAGAAGTTAGAATCAAATGGATAGAGGGTAAAGGGATAAAGAATCAAAAAGGGTAAGAGGGTTAAGGTGAATATTTTTGGGTTTTTGGATAAACATTTTGTAAAAATAGGAAAGAAAATCTTTTTAGGTTTTTGATTTTTAAGATGTTTTTGGATTTTTGGATTTTTATAAGAAAATATAAACATATATAGATGGTATGAACAATGAGTGAATATTAAAATCACTAATCTGCTAAGCGTAAGATAATTAGCACAGTTCCCCGGCAGCGGCGCCAAAATTTGATTCGCTCCCAGACGGTCAAGTTTTATCACGCAAGCTAGCCACTTGTGAATGGCTAACCGTAACAAACTTCAAACAGTCTGGAACTAAATGCAATGAAGATCAGGAGAGTATAGTGTTTCCCCAGGTCGTTATGTCCCAACGAGCTGTGCGAGAATAATCAAACGAATAGTGATCGAGAGAATTTGAACGGAAAAGAGATATGATCGATTATACCTAAAGAGAAAGTTTATAAATTACAGGGGATTAAATGCAAATTAAAGAAAATTAAAAAGATAAACTATATTAAATAAATGCTATCACTATTTTAAAATGATGTTTTTGATTTTTCTTTTATAAAACTTAAATTAAAAACTACGTGACGTACAAAAGAAAATGTGAAACTGAAGCAAGATTAATCCTAAAAATATAAAAATGATATTTTTACAAACCTAGTGATAAGAGAAAATTTTTAGAAAAAGAAAATTATTTTTATGACTATTTATCTAATTATTATTAATTAAAAACTATTTTTACCTATTTAATAATACCCTAAAATACAAGAAAATATGAAATAAAGCTAGAAAAATGAAATTATGACTTAGAAAAATCTAAAATAACTAAAGAGAATTTTCAAAACTAATTTTATATTTTTCTGATTATTTTTCTATTTTCTATGAATTAAAAACTATTTGAAACTACTTAAATTGCTAAAAATTACAAATTTAACTAAGAAAAATCTGGAAAAATATTTTTGTGACTTTTTATATTTATCTTAACCTAGGAAAAATGAAAACTTATTTTTTTGAAACTTTTCTGAATTAATTGTATTAAAAGCTAATTAAAAATGCCTAAAAACTGTTTTAAATAAAGAAAAATAGCAAACAGTGTTAGAAAAATATGAAAAATTTAGGAAAACTCTAAAATAATATTATGAATCTGAGAAAAATATAAAAACAGGGGCTTATGTGAAGGAATATGGAACTGCAGTGCAAGCTGCTTATAAATAAGCACTTGGATTAAGCCAGAGGCCACAATTAAGCACCAAACTATTACAGAAGCTCTAATAAGCTGAAACTACTCAAATGCAACTAATTACAACTATCCTAGACCTCTAAATTACAAGCTACTCAGTTTTGATGATTTGAGCTTTAAGTGCTAAAAACAGATTTTGGGTACCACTTTGTAGCTTAAAAATAAGCTACCCAAATAAGCTAAGCTCAAAACCAAAAGTAGGGACCTAAAGTAGACCTGGCTAGGAACCTATAAACCAAAAACTAGACCTGGACAAGCTCTTATGAGCTTTTGACAAGCCCTGCACAAAGCTGAGAAAACTCAGTATTCACTGAGTTTGTGAACAGGGCAGATAAGCCCAACTTGACAAGCTAATTTAGAGCTTATAAAAAATTACTAAAAATCTACAAAAATCATAATAAGAAACTAGACCAGTTGAAGTTTTTGAACCCAAAGTTTTAAGGAATTTGACCCAGAAATGAATCAGTTAAAAATCAACTTTGGTGGGCTGAAAACTGGTTTTCTACTTTTGACTTTTTGACAGTTATGAAGAAGTTTGACTTTTATGAACTTTAATCTTAATTTATGGACTGAATATGATGTTTTATGTTAAACTAAGACTAATGCAACCAATATCTATGATTTTTGAACACAAATAAAGCTTTTGGTTTTCCAAATTTCCAACAGTCAAGAAACTAGGACAGTATAAAGGTGATTTTGACTTTTTGAGCAATAAGGTGCAAAGTTAAGACATATATGAGTCAAGTGGTCCTATTTGAGAATGAGTATGCAATTGTCAAGTGCAAACCAAGTCTCAATCTCAAACAATCCCACTGATCCAAACACCATTTAAACCAACTGATTCACTGTTGACATTACTTAAATGACTAACTGGTTTATGCAACTGCTGAAACTGAACAATTATGACCTAATGACAGTTAAATGAACAAGTCTAAACTAAATCTAACAATAAATCAAGACAGATATAGATCATGCAAAAATACACTCTTAATGAAAATAAGTAAAATACTCACAAGTGTTCCAGCTTATTAACCACTCATACCAGAACCATAACTACACTAATCTAATCCAATCCAACCCAATCCAAGCACTGCATCTATCAATATCCATTTCCATGCCCATTTGATGCTTCAGTTGACTTTTGTTGACCGAATTCCAATGTTGCTTGAAACTGAATTCCAAGCTTACTAAAAGCTATAATAAGCTTAAGTAAGCTTGTTTGAATTTAACAATAAGCTATTTGAAGCTTGAATGTAAGAGTTTGAAATTAAACTTTTCAACAGTGAACATCAAAACATGAAATTTAAGTGAAACCTTGAATTAAGACTTGAAATGAATTACAATGACTAAGTTGCTTAGTTTGAATACAATAAAACTTAGGATTGCATTTTAAAATACTAATTAAGCTAATTTAATGAAAAACGACATACATTTGAAAATGAAAACTAACTACTCCTTTTCTTCTTGCTTCTCTTCTCTCTTTTATACCCAAATGCTTTCCACGTGTCCTCTGAGCAAATCCCATCTCTTTCCTTGGCCATTGGATGACTTGAGACCATTTTAGCCGTTTGATCAATTTTTGGCGGGAAAGGTTGTTTTGACAATTGTGGATTGTTCACTTGCAACTGGGGGGTGGTGGGTTGTCGGGGTGATGATAAGGGGGGGGGGGGAAAGTGTTGCAGAGATAAGGTGTGGTGATGGGAGAGGGGTTGCATGCAACTTGGTTTTGCAGGCAAGTGGTTTTGAAGGAGAAGAGATAAGGTGGGAAAAGTGGGGTTTGACTGGTTTTGACCAGGGGTTCAAAATGTATGGCAGGGGTCAAAAAGGTTACATGGCAGGGTCAAGTCCAAGGGATTTGATAGGGGACCAAAATACACAAAGGGTCATGGTTTGGCTTGTTATTATAAGGACCATTCTTGTAATTCTGCCAAACTAGAGGGACCAAACCTGTAATTTCTCCAAAGTTGTCACAAGGATCAATTTTGCCAAGTTTCAATAGTACAAGGACCATTTGTGACAATTTCAAAACTTGAGGGACTAAAGTTGTAATTTTGCAATTTTTGATTTTAAGGACCAATTTTGACAACTCATGAATCCCTAAGGACTTAAAATGATATTTTTCTTTATTTTGATTTACCAGGGACTGTTTTTGACAACTTTTGAAACTTGGGGGACTAAAACTGCCAATTATGCAAACTTGATACGTTTTTCACCAGATTTTGATATTTTTGCATTTAAAACACATAAAACACTTATTTGTGATATTTTTATCATTTTGATGCATTTCTGAGTGTTTTCAGATGTTTTTGCAGTTTAAATGGTACAAAAATGATGAGTATTTAGACACTCATCATCGATCATCAACTCACTTGTGTCTACATTTCTAATATTTCTCTTAAGCCTAACACACCTGGGAATCATGTCCATGGGTTCAATAATCCAATTACACAAATCCAAACATAATCCTTACACGTGATATCCAAGATGATCTCAAGCCTCTCGCAGTCATTCTATGTGAAAACGTTTGGAGTCTTAGAGGAAACCGTGAGATACTTCCTGCCTGTTGTGCTCACATGATGTACTGTCTCCTAACTCAACAACCAAACAATCTCGCCTACTTCTTCGTAAGACAAATTGTAAATTTCCAAGGCAGCAAGAACAAACTTATTCCATATGGAATGTTCTTAACACGCCTTTATCATCATATCATGTACTTTCATCCTCAATTTCAAAGTCCTTTATACATACTTGTGAACAAAATGATGGAACCTTTGAACACATCTCACATCACGTTATTCTTCATTCTGGATTCCTCAAATACTCACCACCCATTCGACGATCCATCAAACGAGAACGCAAGAGAAACCTAGTCTTTTCTCCAAATAGAATCAATCCTTAGGACTCATCTTTTACCTTGTAACATGATCATTAATATGAAATAAAACGTTTATTGATCATTTGATATCTTTCTTATATATGTGTTTTTGAAATCATTAGTTGTTGTAATTAGACATCTAGAACAAAATAGTACACGTTTACTATTCTGTCTCAGATGACCTGATCCCTGACTCTCAACTACCGGATCCTTTGAGTAAGGGAACCGTGGGATCCGGGCAACAGAAATAGATTTTTAGACATCCTCATATCAACCCATTCTTCGAGACCTTGTCATATAAGCTAAACATGATACTTAAGGATCACTTAAGTCTTCCTCAAGCTCAGTAGGTCTCACACCCACTCATAGATAACTTAGGATCATTTTCAAGGTGTTTTTGATTTATCATTTCACCAAATCTCACCATATTTCCGCTCCAATACTCACACATTGTTCCTCACATCTCAAAACATCTAGTTTGATATTTTTCTCAATTTTAGCAAATTGATTTTAGTCATCCCTACTTCAAAATAGGCCAAAAACTAGTTTTTTCATATCTTATGATTTTTAAGGAATTTTCTAAATTTCTTTTAAGTTACCATCTGATCTCTAGGATCATTTGGCTCCACTTGACACTCTCAAATCTATTAGTGTCATCCTTGATCATCCATTGGTGCTCATAAAGCCTTATTTCTTTCCATAAAAGATAATCATTAGCTATCCTCACTCATTTCACTTGATCATTTAAGTCTCATATCATTTAAGACACCTGAGAAGACTGAAAACACTCAAGATGTGCAGGTATTAGACCTTACTAGACATCATCCCCCTTTTCTGCGACTGCTGATAGCCGGATCCCTAGGTTTAGCCTAGATGGATCCCTCATTTGAGGGAATCATGGGAACCGGCTGCACAGACTAAGCCAATCCTAGATAAAACAATCATTTCAAGCTTTCCTTGCTAACTTGAACACTCCACCTTGTCTTAATTGACTTCCTTGATCAATACAAATCTGTAGTTGACTCTTGTGCATGCAAATCATTGCAATTTGAAGGATCTTAGTGGCTTAAGTCTTAAATTCACTTATCAAATCCTTCCCTTTATAAACCTCTTGGTTAGTACTCTCAAGTTACCATTCACAATCTCATTCTCAACAATCTAAAGCCTCTATTTCACTACCCATTTATCATTTCATCGTGAGAAAAGCTCCTAGTGCTAACTCATCCACCAAAGGACCTCCCAAGAAACTTGCTCGAGTTGTTCACGAAATCTCTTCAACCAAATCATCACCCGTTAGAACCACAAACGCTAGAATTCCCTCTCAACCAATCAAACCAATCCCCAAAAGGATTGTTCCCACAAAACTACCTTTGCCAAACACTACAATACATCCTAAACCAAACACCCCTATTTCCACTAAACCATCACTATTAGTGCTTAGAGCCATATCCTTCACCACTCCACTCTCATCTCCACACCTATATAACTTAGAAGACTTGCCTTCTAGGCCATCTCATCCTCCACCATTGCCAACATTCTCCTCAATTGAGAGAATAACGAAACAATAAAACCATGGTGTTGAAACAACACTAGCACCGATATCATTTTCTCCATTACCCTCAAATAGTCCATTTTGGATTATGAGGAATCAACAACCGGATCACATGGAAGTAGACACCTCTCTACCACTACAAGCATCCTTAGTTGAACCACCTCCAACTTCATCAAACATACCACCACAAAACTCTTCTTCTTTCGTGGAACCTTCACCCAACCTTCCATCTCAAACCACTCCCTTCCTACCACCACCATTCCCTAGCCATAACAAAGATTGTTATCATTGTCAACATGTTGAAGGTTTAGTATATGAAGTACGTGACGAGCTACGTTTCATGTTCTATCACCTCCTTGAATGTTTTGATGAGGTCAACAAACCTAAACATCCTTGAGCTTAGGAATTCAAGTGGTGTTCTAGTCTTATGCTTAACTTAGATTGATTAGGAATCATACTTCATGTTTGGATCATTTTCTTAGTTTTAAAGTTATGTACATCATTTCTCTCATTTTATTGAATGATATTACATGTTGTATGCTATTTGGTTATGAAAATATGTTTAGTGCCTTAATACATAACTCTTGTTATTGCTGTCATGAGAATGCAGGTATAAGGATCCCTGACTTTTGCCTAGACGGATCCCTTCCATTAAGGAACCGTGGGATCCGTGCAATAGAAACAATTTTTATTACTAATTTAAGTCTTATTTACAAGAACTTATGCATCATATACTTGCTTTCTGACCTATATTTTGTAGATTTTCAATATACACATGAAGACTTTGACACCCTCATCAAGGGGGAGCTTTTTGTCAAAGCAAAACTGATGAGTGTCTAAATACTCATCAGTTTTGTACAAAATAAACTGCAAAAACATCTGAAAATACTCAGAAACACATCTAAATGATCAAAATATCACAAATCAGTGTTTTATGTGTTTTAAATGCAAAAATATCAAAATCAGATGAAAAACATATCAAATTTGCAAAAAATTGCAGTTTCAGTCCCCCAAGTTTCAAAAGTTGTCAAAAATAGTCCCTGAGCCATAATTTCAAAAGCAAAAGTCACCAAAGGTCCTTTTAAAATTAAAAGTTGTCAAAATAAGTCCTTTGGTGAAAATAATACAAAGTTTGAGAAATTTACAAAAATGGTCCTCCAAGTTTGAAATTTGGCAAGATTGGCCCCTGGAATTTTGAAATTGGCAAGTCTAGTCCTTATACTTTTTGAAAGTGTCATTTTCAACCCTTGGATAAACTTTGATGAAATGGCAAAAGTGGTCCCCTAATTTTCAGAAATTGCAAAATGGGTCCTTATGTATTATTAAACCCTTTTTGACCCCTTGGACCCCTACCATTCTTTTTGAACCCCAGCCAATTACCATTTTGAACCCCCTGGTCAAACCAGTCTACACTGGTCAAAGACCAGTCAAACCCACACCCCTATCCCCGTTTTCCCTCTCCCTTTGTCTGCCCACCATACCCAGCCACCAACACCACCCACCAGCCTCCTTCTCACCTTTCCATGTCCCCCCCTCCTCAGCAAGCTTCCAAGAAGCATTAAATGCTCCTTCACCCACCATATCAACCCCATTTGGCAGATAACCATTTTTGGCGCCAAAACACCATTTAAACGGTTGAGATCATTTCAAAGCCATCCAATGGCTTAGATTGATGGGAATCATTCAGAGAAGAAAGATAAAGAGATTGGAGTATAAAAAAGAAGGAAAGGAAGCAAGAGTGGAGTCTTCTAGTTTTTAATTTTTCTCTTAATGTCGTTTTTAATCTAAAAGCTTTAGTTTAGTATAAAAGCTGTAATTTTCTGTTGTAATGTACTCTTTATAAGTATTTGGATCAATATAAATCATTTTCAAGTAGTTATTTCAAGGTTTATCTCAAGTTCATATTTTATGTCAACTGTTGCAAATTTCCAAGTATAAGTCTTGTTTACACACTTCAAACAGCTCATTTCTCAGTTCTAAATAGCTTTTACAAGCTTACAAAAGCTTTCTATAAGCTTACATTGTAGTTTCTAGCATATTTGGACATTGGTCAAAGAAAGTCAAACAGGGTCAAAAATGGCTAAGGAAATGGAAATGGGTGAAGCAGAGCTGGATGTGGGTTGATTTAGGTTAGTTGGGTTGGAATTGATAGTTAGTGGTTCTTGGTTCACTGGTTTGCAAGCTATAGCAGCTTTGGACCCTTTGTAAGTAAAATCCAAGTTTCTTTGCATTGACTGATTTTGTAGTTAAAACTGGTTCCATCCTGTTTTAATAGTTGTAATTAGGTTAAGTAAATGTAATTTGATCATTAATACAAGGCTGCTCAGTGTTTAGTTCAATTTTATTTGCAAAACAGTCTAGAAAAGGGTGTTTGGATTTATAGTCTAAAAGGTGTTAGAGGTGTATTCAGTGTTGGGTTTTTGTTGTTTGAGGTTTGTTTAGTCCTAATAGATACATATCTGTCTTACTTTTGTGTTTAGTACCTGTCAAAGTCAAAAATCCAACTTAAACCATCTCAACAGTTAACTGTTGAGATTTTTGCAAATCTAAATCTTGAATTGTGTTTAAATAACATAGATAAAGGTTGCATTAGCTTCATTTCATCATAATACAACATTATCAGTCCTTAAATCAAGTTTAAAACTCAAAAAAGTCAAGGTTCATGTCTGTTTTAAAAAGTCAAAAATGTCAGAAACTTGTTTTTTGCAGAACTTGCAGATTGTGCACAGGTGTCATTAGTGCTTTTTAAGGTCTGAACTTTTGTCTACAAGTAGTCTACCAGGTGGTCTTTAAGACCTAATAACTGTTTTTAGCTTAAGCCCTCTGGTTGAGCTTGTGCAAAGGCTCAAAGTTAAGCCCCAGTGCCCTGCTCACAGAGCTCAGCTGACACTGAGCTTTTCTCAGTTTTATTCAAGCTTGCACAGAGCTCATCCTAGCTTGTTAACATCTGGTCTTTTGGTTATAAGTAGTCACTCAGGTCTAGTTTAGGACTTAATCATTGGTTTTTAGTTTGCAGCTTATTTAAGTGCTTATTTTTGGACTGCAAGTTAGCACCCAAAACTGTTTTAGTGTTTGGATCAAAAAACACCAAATCTGTGATATTGTGCTATTCAGTGATTGTAGTTTGTTGATTTCTGTTTCATTTGGTCCTTTTTAGTATATCATAACTTCTTTTAATAGTTGGTAGCTTAATTTGCTCCTTTGCTTATCAAGTGCTTATTTCAATAAGCACTTGATTGATCAGTTTCATTTTTCTCCATATAGCATACTGTTTTTCCATTTTTCATAGCTTCTTAATATCATTTTAGAGTTTTCCTGAAAATTTCAGATTTTTATAAGCTGTTTTGCTATTTTTCCTGATTTTAATTAGTTTTTAGCACTTTTTAAATAGCATTTAATACAAAAAATTCAGAAAAGGTTCAAAAAAATAATTTTTCAATTTTCTTAAGATTAGATAAATATAAAAAGTAAAAAAAGTAATTTTCCATATTTTTCATAGTTCATTTGGTAATTTTTAGTGATTTAATTAGTTTTTAATAGTTTAAAATTCATAGAAAATAGAAAATTAATCAGAAAATTACAAAAATAGTTTTGAAAATTCTATTTTGATATTTTAGATTTTTCTAAGTCAAAATTTAATTTTTCTAGCTTTGTTTCATAATTTCTTGTATTTTAGGTTAATATTTAATAGTTAAAAATAGTTTTTAATTAGATAATTAGTTTTAAAAATAATTTTCTTTTTCTAAATATTTTCTTATATCATTAGGTTTGTAAAAACATCATTTTCATATTTTTAGGGTTAATATTGATTTAGTTTCACTTTTTATTTTGTACGTCGCGTAGATTTTAATTTCAGTTTCGTAAAAACATAAAAGCAAAAACATCATTTTAATTTTAGTGATAGCGTTTATTTAATAGGTTTTATCTTTTTAATTTCCTCTCATTTGTATTTAAGCCTTTGTATTTGTTTGATATTTCTGTAGTTATAATCACCAATTCATAATCCCTTTTTCGTTCAAATTTCTCGATCACTAGACGTTGATTGATCCATTGCATAGCTCGCTGGGACATAACGACCCGGGGAGACCCTATACTCCTCAGATCTTCATTGATTTCGTGCTTAAGCAGTTTTAAGTCTGTTACGGCTGACTTGGCGGTTTTGCACGCATCAAATTTTTGGCGCCGCTGCCGGGGAGCTGTGCTGATCTACCTTCCGTGTAGCAGATTAGTTGTTTGAATCACTCATTTGTTTATATCATCCATCCATCATCTATATATATATATATCCATATTTTCTTCTAAAAAATCCAAAAACCCAAAAACAGCTAAAAACGTATAAAACACAAAAATATTTTCCTTTTGTTTCTATATATGTATCAAAAATAAAAATACAAAAAAGAATCGTCGTTTTCTTTAATAATTAACAACTTAAAAGATTACCACCGAAAACCAAGGCAGTGCACTACCTAACTGGGGGTGCGACCATAATAAGTTCCCGAACTAAAGATATAAAACTTGCCTTTGTGTCCTTGTGATTGGTGTACCTTTTTCAAAGAAGCCATTCATCTTGGATTATTGGTTAAGTTCACTGTTGTTTTGCCTCGATTTTGTGTTAATTGATTTGGTTGTGATATCGACGTTTCAGAACCAGAAAACCCATAAAGATTCTTCTCACCTGATTTTTATAAAACGTCTTCATAATTCTCATTCTCATCTGAAAGATTTTCATAATTCCATTTCTCTCCTTAACTCTGAGTTTCCTTAGAGTTAATTCTAGTGTATGCGCACTCGCTCTTCTAGATCTGTGAGCCCATTTCGTGAGCTTGTCAAGATTCCAAGAAGGCGTGTTCGTAGACTTTCTGCTCCATCAGTCGGATCTGAGATCCGGACTGTTCGCACTACTCCCGTTATCATGGCGGATGAAATTCCTATGTGCGAGCTTCTCCAGGCACCCATCGACGGGTATGGAGATGCTATCGTTGTGCCAGCCATCGTGGCTGAAAACTTTGAACTCAAGACCGGGTTACTGAATCTTGTAACCTCTAATCAATTCTTCGGTTTTGAGCGGGATGATCCTCATGCTCATATTCGATGGTTTAACAAGATTGCATCTACCATCAAGTATAAGAATGTCCCTACTGAAGCTGTTAAGCTTCTTCTGTTCCCATTTTCTCTTGAGGGGCAAGCCCGGATTTGGCTTGAAAAACAACCCCCTCAATCAATAGAGACATGGGAAGATCTGGTGAACAAATTTGTGAATGAATTCTATCCACCTTCCAAGACCACGAGTCTTAAAAATGAAATCATCAAGTTCACTCAGAAGTTTGATGAATCCTTCAGTGAATCGTGGGATCGTTTCAAGGAATTACTTCGCAAATGTCCTCACCACGGTTTCTCCGAGTTGATGCAACTCGATACTTTCTATAATGGAGTGAGTCAATCTGATCAAGATTCTCTCAATTCCTCCGCGGGAGGAAATTTCCTAAGCAAAACTGTCAAAGAAGCTTTAGCGATAATCGAAAACAAGTCCAAAGTCCGCACTGCACGAAGCAAGCCGGTTGTTTCCCAAGTCAGTGTTGGTCCTTCTTCTTCTTCATCGCCCGTGAGTCAGTCTAGCGCCGATGCTAAGATTGATAAACTCACGGAAGCTATCCAAGCTTTGGTTCTCTCCAATCAAAAGAAAGTCTCTTTTCCACAAACTTCACCTCCTGCTGAAGTTAAGAAAGTGGAAGTCTGTGTTACCTGTGGTGGCCCCCATGCTTATTATAACTGTATGGCCACCGATGGTAACCCCTTTGAAGCTAATGCTGTGGGCGGGATGCCTAATCAAGGAGGCAATCAATATCGTGCTCCTGTAGACCCGAACCACCGTCCTAACCACTACTCTGGACCTCCCGGTTTCAATCAAAACCAAAACCGTAATCAGAATCAGAATAGACCAAACCAAGGTTTTCAAAACCAAGGTCATTTCAATCAAAACAACGGTTTTCAAAATCAGAATCAAAATTTCCAACATCAAGGAAATTACAATAGAAACCCAGGTCAGGGAAATTTCAACCAAGGGTATTTTCATGGCAATAATCCAGGGAATTTTCAAAATCAAGGCCCTAATCCTAACAATAGAGGCCAGAATTTCCCTGTGCAAACTCAAGCCATTGTTCCAACTGGACCATCATCTGATGAGCTGTTGAAACAATTCATGAAGTCCCAGGAAGAAATGAATCGGTTGTTGGTTAGCCAGATTGCTGACATCAAGAAGTCTTTAAATGATCGACCCTCGGGCTCAGGTACTTTACCTAGCAACACGATCGCTAATCCGAGGGGCGATGCAAAGGCGATCACAACCCGAAGTGGTGCTTCATATGCTGGACCCGCTATTCCTACTACCTCTTCTTCTTCTTCTCTCCCAAAGGTAGTGGAAAGTGAACCTCCGACACACAATGGACCTATGACTCCAATGCCTCCTCCTCCTGTGGCATTTAGTCAAGTTACCAAGGAGACAACGGACAAGGTGCATTATTCAAGCCCTCGAGGTACCGCACACGTCCCACCTTCGGTAGTCCAACCTCAAGTGGTCCAGAAACCCAAGTCGAATCAAGGAGTTGTTTTTGAACCTCCTGTAGCTCCAGTTGTTGACCCTAAATCCAAAACTTCTATTCCTTATCCCTCACGTTTACATGAGCAAAAGCTCCGCGAGAAAGCTAGTCATCAGATGGAAAAATTCTTTCAAATTTTCCAAGAGCTTCACTTTGACATAAGTTTCGCGGATGCCATCATGTTAATGCCCAAGTTTGCATCTACTCTAAAACATATGCTGAGCAACAAAGAAAAGCTATTTGAAATGGCTAAGACTCCTTTGAATGAGAATTGCTCAGCAGTCTTGTTAAAGAAGCTTCCCGAGAAGCTTGGAGATCCCGGAAAATTTCTTCTACCTTGTGTTTTTCCTGGGATGATTGAATGCTTTGCCCTTGCCGATCTTGGTGCAAGCATCAATCTGATGCCGTATTCAGTATGGAAGAAGCTTTCTCTTCCGGAACTCATTCCTACCTGCATGACTCTTGAGCTTGCAGATCGATCTATCTCGCGTCCCCTCGGCATTGCCGAGGACGTATTCGTGAAAGTAGGAAAGTTCCATTTTCCAGCTGATTTTGTGGTTGTTGATTTCGATGCCGATCATCGGGTTCCTCTTATTGTTGGACGAGGATTCCTGAGGACGGGCCGTGCTCTTATCGATGTATTTGAGCAAGAGATCACTCTTCGTGTGGGTAATGAAGCTGTTACCTTTAACCTCGATCAAACTTCGAGGTACTCCTCAAATTATGATACTGAATCAATTAATCGAGTCGATTTAATTGACATTGCTTCAGAGGAGTACTCTCAAGAGTTTCTTGGTTATCTTCATAATTCTGTGAGTGGGAATTCTGATTCCACCACATCTTCTCAGCCTATCATTGCCGACTCTTCCCCCTCTCTCACTCCGTTTGAGGGAGGTGACTTCCTTCTGGAAGAGATCGATGAATTTCTGGCTACTGATGAATCAATTCCGCCTGGGATTGATGGTGTTTATGATTCGGAGGGGGATATTCTCTATCTTGAGCAGTTGCTTAATGAAGATCCATTACCTTCACTCCCTCCGAAAGAAATCACAATTGAGGAAATCAAATCAGTACAAACATCTACTGAAGAATTTCCCGAGGTTGAACTTAAGGACCTACCTCCTCATCTCGAGTATGCATTTTTGGAGGGTGATGATAAATTACCCGTCATAATTGCTAAAGACTTAAGTGAGGAGGAGAAAACTGCTCTCATAAAGGTCTTGAAGTCACACAAGCAAGCAATTTCCTGGAAACTCTCCGATATTAAGGGTATCAACCCTGAGTTTTGTACTCACAAAATCTTAATGGAGGATGACTTCAAGCCAGCAGTCCAAAGTCAGAGAAGGGTGAATCCTAAAATTCACGAGGTTATCAAACAAGAGGTTCTCAAACTTCTTGATGCCGGTTTGATTTACCCGATCTCTGATAGTCCTTGGGTTAGCCCAATTCATTGCGTTCCAAAAAAGGGTGGCATTACTGTTGTCACGAATGAAGAAAACGAGTTAATTCCAACTCGATTGGTTACGGGATGGCGTGTGTGCATTGACTATCACAAGTTAAACGAAGCCACCCGTAAAGACCATTTTCCTCTACCCTTCATGGACCAGATGCTTGAGAGATTAGCAGGGAACGAGTACTATTGTTTCCTTGATGGTTTCTCGGGTTACTTTCAGATCCCCATTGATCCGCTGGATCAAGAGAAAACCACATTCACCTGCCCATACGGGACGTTTGCCTACAGACGTATGCCTTTTGGCTTATGCAATGCTCCTGGCACGTTCCAAAGATGTATGATGGCCATTTTCCACGACATGATCGGGGAAACTATGGAGGTGTTTATGGATGACTTCTCGGTCATTGGGGACTCATTTCAGACATGTCTCTCCCACTTAGACAAAATGCTTAAAAGGTGTGAAGACACCAATCTATGTCTAAACTGGGAGAAGAGTCACTTTATGGTCAAAGAAGGCATAGTCCTTGGCCATAAGATTTCCAAGAATGGGATTGAGGTAGATAGAGCAAAAGTTGATGTTATTGCTAAACTACCTCACCCTACTACCGTCAAAGGTATTAGGAGTTTTCTAGGTCATGCCGGGTTCTATCGTAGATTCATTCAAGATTTTTCTAAAATCGCTCGGCCTATGACCCATCTTCTCGAAAAAGATGCTCCTTTCATCTTTTCTCCTGAGTGCATCGAAGCTTTTGAAACACTTAAGAAAAAGCTTACGGAAGCACCCATTCTAGTTGCCCCCGACTGGGACTTACCCTTCGAGCTCATGTGCGATGCAAGTGATTTTGCAATCGGTGCAGTCTTGGGGCAACGCAAAACCAAACATTTCCAGCCGATCCACTACGCGAGCAAAACTATGACTGAAGCTCAGACTCATTACACCACTACAGAAAAAGAATTATTAGCTGTGGTGTATGCGTTTGAGAAGTTTCGGCCATATCTTATCTTGACCAAATGCGTGGTGTATACGGATCACTCGGCCCTCAAATATCTCTTTGCAAAACAAGATGCAAAGCCGAGATTGCTCCGTTGGGTTCTCCTCCTACAAGAATTTGATATCATTATTCGTGATAAAAAAGGAGCGGAGAACCTGGCTGCTGATCATCTGTCCCGATTAGAGAACCCTCACCAAAATGTGTTCGAGAAAAAGGAAATTAATGAAACATTTCCTCTCGAAACACTCAATATGGTTTCTTTTCGTGGAGACTCTTCTACCCCATGGTTTGCTGACTTTGCAAATTACCATGCGGGTAACTTTGTGGTGAAAGGGATGTCGTCCCAACAGAAAAATAAATTCTTTAAAGATGTGAAACATTATTTCTGGGACGACCCCTACTTGTTTAAGATTTGTGCGGATCAAGTCATCCGGCGATGTGTGTATGGTCAGGAAGCCATTGACATTCTCAAAGCTTGCCATTCTGGACCTACTGGGGGACATCATAGCCCCAACTACACCGCCAAGAAGGTGTTTGATTCCGGATTCTATTGGCCCACGATCTACAAGGATGCCCATGAATTCGTCAAAACCTGTGACGCTTGTCAACGTCACGGGAATATCTCACAAAGGAATGAAATGCCGCAAAACGCCATTCAAGTGTGTGAGATTTTTGACATATGGGGCATTGACTTTATGGGGCCATTTCCTTCTTCTCATGGTAACAAATACATACTCGTGGCCGTTGACTACTTGTCAAAATGGGTTGAAGCTAAAGCTTTACCCACCAACGATGCCCGAATTGTGGTGAAATTCTTGAAATCTCTATTTGCTAGGTTTGGAACTCCACGAGCCATCATCAGTGATCGTGGTACGCATTTCTGCAATGACCAATTTGCAAGAGTCATGCAAAAGTATGGTGTAACTCACCGTACTTCTACCGCGTACCACCCACAAACAAGTGGGCAAGTGGAAGTTTCTAACCGGGGGATTAAAAGAATCTTGGAGAGGACGGTTGGTGAAAACCGTGCCTCTTGGTCGGATAAGCTAGATGACGCACTCTGGGCCTTCCGTACAGCTTACAAAATACCCATCGGGTGCACTCCATACAAGCTGGTGTACGGGAAGGCATGTCATCTGCCAGTTGAGCTCGAGCACAAGGCATACTGGGCCTTGAAGCATGCTAACTTTGATATTCAGACAGCTGGTGATCATCGGAAAGTTCAAATGAATGAATTAAATGAACTCCGTGATCAAGCTTATGAGAACTCTTTGATCTATAAACAAAAAACAAAGAAGATTCATGACTCAAAAATCAAGAACCGCGTTTTCAACGTTGGTGATCGAGTCCTTCTTTTCAATTCAAGATTGAAGATTTTCTCGGGAAAGCTCAAATCCCGCTGGTCTGGACCATTTACCATCGCTAAGGTTTATCCTTATGGCACCATTGAGTTATCTCAACCCGATGGTCCTAATTTTAAAGTGAATGGTCATCGAGTGAAGCATTACTTTGGAGAGGACATTCCATCCATGGTTGTCCCGGATCTTCAAACTTTCCCCATGAACAAATGAATGCGGGGATCGAGTCAAGCTAGCGACTCGGTAATCAAAAACAGTAGCATGCCATATGGGTTTTCACCCATATTTCTGTCTTCTCACCTCTTTCTACCACCCTAGTGTGGGGGGGTTGCCCACATGTTTCAAAAAAAAAAAAAAAAAATCTTCTTTCTAAAATAATGGCCTTAGTATTTCCCTTTCACGTTCTTTGTTTCGGCATAACCGCCGGTACTTTGAATATTGAGGGCAATATTCATCTCTAGTGTGGGGGGGATTCTCACGAATTTTATCATGTAATTATACCGCCTAATCCCCCCGTTTTTGGCCAAAATTTTTTTTTGGAGTAAGTGTTCTACACTTTCTCATTTGGTTATCAGTCCACCTTGTCTATAAGACAAAAGGATTGGCTAATCCAGGAGCAAACGGCTCTTGGTAAAGATTTCTCAAATCCGTTTATATGGCTTGCAATTTGCCCAAAATTGTATGGTTCTCAACTCACCATATCCTAAAAAGTGAAGAGTTGGCTAGCCCGCAAGATTATGGCTTGTGGTAAAGGCAGTGGAAAATCCATAATTGGTAATCAGCTCACCAAAGATAATGTTGATAATTTATCTAAGAGTTGGCTAGTCCAGAAGGGTACGGCTTCTGGTAAAGACAAATCAAATCCGTTGAAAGCTGGTGGTTTGCTCAAAATCACATGGTTATCGGTGTACCATGGTTCTTACTTGAACTAAAACATTTGGCTACTCCAGAAGTAATGGCTTTTGGTAAAGAGTTTCAAATCCATTATGTTTTCTCAAATCATTGCTAGGGACTAGCAATATCTCAGTGTGGGGGATTGATGAGTGTCTAAATACTCATCAGTTTTGTACAAAATAAACTGCAAAATCATCTGAAAATACTCAGAAACACATCTAAATGATCAAAATATCACAAATCAGTGTTTTATGTGTTTTAAATGCAAAAATATCAAAATCAGATGAAAAACATATCAAATTTGCAAAAAATTGCAGTTTCAGTCCCCCAAGTTTAAAAAGTTGTCAAAAATAGTCCCTGAGCCATAATTTCAAAAGCAAAAGTCACCAAAGGTCCTTTTAAAATCAAAAGTTGTCAAAATAAGTCCTTTGGTGAAAAATATACAAAGTTTGAGAAATTTACAAAAATGGTCCTCCAAGTTTGAAATTTGGCAAGATTGGCCCCTGGAATTTTGAAATTGGCAAGTCTAGTCCTTATACTTTTTGAAAGTGTCATTTTCAACCCTTGGATAAACTTTGATGAAATGGCAAAAGTGGTCCCCTAATTTTCAGAAATTGCAAAATGGGTCCTTATGTATTATTAAACCCTTTTTGACCCCTTGGACCTCTGCCATTCTTTTTGAACCCCAGCCAATTACCATTTTGAACCCCCTGGTCAAACCAGTCTACACTGGTCAAAGACCAGTCAAACCCACACCCCTATCCCCGTTTTCCCTCTCCCTTTGTCTGCCCACCATACCCAGCCACCAACACCACCCACCAGCCTCCTTCTCACCTTTCCATGTCCCCCCTCCTCAGTAAGCTTCCAAGAAGCATTAAATGCTCCTTCACCCACCATATCAACCCCATTTGGCAGATAACCATTTTTGGCGCCAAAACACCATTTAAACGGTTGAGATCATTTCAAAGCCATCCAATGGCTTAGATTGATGGGAATCATTCAGAGAAGAAAGATAAAGAGATTGGAGTATAAAAAAGAAGGAAAGGAAGCAAGAGTGGAGTCTTCTAGTTTTTAATTTTTCTCTTAATGTCGTTTTTAATCTAAAAGCTTTAGTTTAGTATAAAAGCTGTAATTTTCTGTTGTAATGTACTCTTTATAAGTATTTGGATCAATATAAATCATTTTCAAGTAGTTATTTCAAGGTTTATCTCAAGTTCATATTTTATGTCAACTGTTGCAAATTTCCAAGTATAAGTCTTGTTTACACACTTCAAACAGCTCATTTCTCAGTTCTAAATAGCTTTTACAAGCTTATAAAAGCTTTCTATAAGCTTACATTGTAGTTTCTAGCATATTTGGACATTGGTCAAAGAAAGTCAAACAGGGTCAAAAATGGCTAAGGAAATGGAAATGGGTGAAGCAGAGCTGGATGTGGGTTGATTTAGGTTAGTTGGGTTGGAATTGATAGTTAGTGGTTCTTGGTTCACTGGTTTGCAAGCTATAGCAGCTTTGGACCCTTTGTAAGTAAAATCCAAGTTTCTTTGCATTGACTGATTTTGTAGTTAAAACTGGTTCCATCCTGTTTTAATAGTTGTAATTAGGTTAAGTAAATGTAATTTGATCATTAATACAAGGCTGCTCAGTGTTTAGTTCAATTTTATTTGCAAAACAGTCTAGAAAAGGGTGTTTGGATTTATAGTCTAAAAGGTGTTAGAGGTGTATTCAGTGTTGGGTTTTTGTTGTTTGAGGTTTGTTTAGTCCTAATAGATACATATCTGTCTTACTTTTGTGTTTAGTACCTGTCAAAGTCAAAAATCCAACTTAAACCATCTCAACAGTTAACTGTTGAGATTTTTGCAAATCTAAATCTTGAATTGTGTTTAAATAACATAGATAAAGGTTGCATTAGCTTCATTTCATCATAATACAACATTATCAGTCCTTAAATCAAGTTTAAAACTCAAAAAAGTCAAGGTTCATGTCTGTTTTAAAAAGTCAAAAATGTCAGAAACTTGTTTTTTGCAGAACTTGCAGATTGTGCACAGGTGTCATTAGTGCTTTTTAAGGTCTGAACTTTTGTCTACAAGTAGTCTACCAGGTGGTCTTTAAGACCTAATAACTGTTTTTAGCTTAAGCCCTCTGGTTGAGCTTGTGCAAAGGCTCAAAGTTAAGCCCCAGTGCCCTGCTCACAGAGCTCAGCTGACACTGAGCTTTTCTCAGTTTTATTCAAGCTTGCACAGAGCTCATCCTAGCTTGTTAACATCTGGTCTTTTGGTTATAAGTAGTCACTCAGGTCTAGTTTAGGACTTAATCATTGGTTTTTAGTTTGCAGCTTATTTAAGTGCTTATTTTTGGACTGCAAGTTAGCACCCAAAACTGTTTTAGTGTTTGGATCAAAAAACACCAAATCTGTGATATTGTGCTATTCAGTGATTGTAGTTTGTTGATTTCTGTTTCATTTGGTCCTTTTTAGTATATCATAACTTCTTTTAACAGTTGGTAGCTTAATTTGCTCCTTTGCTTATCAAGTGCTTATTTCAATAAGCACTTGATTGATCAGTTTCATTTTTCTCCATATAGCATACTGTTTTTCCATTTTTCATAGCTTCTTAATATCATTTTAGAGTTTTCCTGAAAATTTCAGATTTTTATAAGCTGTTTTGCTATTTTTCCTGATTTTAATTAGTTTTTAGCACTTTTTAAATAGCATTTAATACAAAAAATTCAGAAAAGGTTCAAAAAAATAATTTTTCAATTTTCTTAAGATTAGATAAATATAAAAAGTAAAAAAAGTAATTTTCCATATTTTTCATAGTTCATTTGGTAATTTTTAGTGATTTAATTAGTTTTTAATAGTTTAAAATTCATAGAAAATAGAAAATTAATCAGAAAATTACAAAAATAGTTTTGAAAATTCTATTTTGATATTTTAGATTTTTCTAAGTCAAAATTTAATTTTTCTAGCTTTGTTTCATAATTTCTTGTATTTTAGGTTAATATTTAATAGTTAAAAATAGTTTTTAATTAGATAATTAGTTTTAAAAATAATTTTCTTTTTCTAAATATTTTCTTATATCATTAGGTTTGTAAAAACATCATTTTCATATTTTTAGGGTTAATATTGATTTAGTTTCACTTTTTATTTTGTACGTCGCGTAGATTTTAATTTCAGTTTCGTAAAAACATAAAAGCAAAAACATCATTTTAATTTTAGTGATAGCGTTTATTTAATAGGTTTTATCTTTTTAATTTCCTCTCATTTGCATTTAATCCTTTGTATTTGTTTGATATTTCTGTAGTTATAATCACCAATTCATAATCCCTTTTTCGTTCAAATTTCTCGATCACTATACGTTGATTGATCCATTGCATAGCTCGCTGGGACATAACGACCCGGGGAGACCCTATACTCCTCAGATCTTCATTGATTTCGTGCTTAAGCAGTTTTAAGTCTGTTACGGCTGACTTGGCGGTTTTACACGCATCAAAAACCAATTGAAAAAATGCTTGCAATACTTTTACTTAGGATTACATTACTACTTGACGTCCTCCTCACAAAGGAGCACTCGTTAAGGGGAGCGTGTTCGTCAAAAGACGAAACCATTTGCCAACATAATTGCAAAACACTCACTTAGTCTTCCTAATTACTTGACGCCCTCAATAAAGGGAAGCACCCATCAAGGGGGAGCTAAGACGAGAATTCTTCTCTTCTCTTACTATCTATTTTTCATACTATTACTTTTCACACATTTTTCTCAAAATAATGTGTTAGTTTCTTTTCGACACTTTTTTTGTTTCGACAAAAAGGGGGAGAAGAGATTAAAAACTCTAATTCAAACTTTTACGAATTTTAGTTTTTCCTTAAAATAATCTTATGTTTTGTCATCAACAAAAAAAGGGAGATTGTTAATAAAAATAAGCTGTAAAAACATTTATTTATATTTTACGATCTTCTAATGTTTTTTCGATAACAAACGTAAAATTATTTCAACGAAACAAATAAAATACGTAAATGGTTTGAGCCAATAGTTTACTAACACACTTACATTTTCATATAAAACACTAAACAAGTAATAGTGTTTACATCTTATAGAAATACATATGTATAACAACTAGTGTTTACATAATATGGAAATGAGTATATATTGTAATGGGTAATGTAATGGGTAATGTAATGGGTAAAGATATTAGTACTTGACCCATTGAGTAGATACATTGAACATTGTTGGGTAAAACCCAAAGTCCATGACCCATACCCATGGAGCTTGACCCATGACCCATTGTATGACATCATGCATAAAGTCATGTTGGGTATTATCGATGATCCATGACCCAATGTCTAGATACATTACATCTTGTATAACCCATGGTTCATAACCCATAACCCGGTTTGCAACCTAAAATCCGGACTTAAGCTGACCCAGCTGCCGGATCCCTTGGATTGCACTAGCCGGATCCCTCTGGGGAGGGATCCATGGGAACCAGGGAACAGTAGAAAAAATTGTCTATAAATAGTGAGCCATTTTTCTCTTGTAACTCATCCCTTTTACACATACTCTCTCTTACTATTGTAAACTCTCTAACCTTAGATCCAAAGGATCTTTCTATATAGCTTTGTGTTTGTGTGATTCTCTAAGTTACTCTTAAAGGCGAGATCACCACCTCTTGAAGTCGATCAAGCTCAAGTCCATGGGTTGCCAAGCTTCGTCATCATCAAGACTACGGAAGTTATCTTGTTCATAGTTCTTTCCTCCCTCCTTAGAAGTGTTGTGGTAAAGGCATTAGTGAAAGGTGCCGAAGGTTCATGTCGAAGGCATTAGTGAAAGGTGCCAAAGGTCCATGTCGAAGGCATTAGCGAAGGGTGCCGAAGGGTCGTGTCAAAGGCATTAGTGAAAGGTGCCAAAGGGCCGTGTCGAAGGCATTAGTGAAAGGTGCCAAGGGTGTACAATCGATATGGTGCATCGATGTAAGACATAGTTAGTTTGGGTTAAAGGATAGTGATATCCTTATGATGTTGTAATCAGGAGTGTGTCTCCTTTGGGGTTGTTGTGTATTGGTGTAGTCTTACGTAGTAGTTCCTCTTTTATAATGGAACTCGGTATCTAGCCTTGTACCGAATAAAGTGTAGGCGACATTGTGATAGGTTTATTTCTACCTTGTGGATGACCCCGGTGTCTAGCCTTGTACCAGATAAAGAGTAGGCGATGTTGTGAAGGCTTCTCTGCCACGTTAAGGGGCTTGTGTTGTGTAGTGCTTACGAACTCTCGAGTGGGGAACTCGGGGAGTGGAGTAGGGCATGGAAGGTGTCCTTGTAGCCGAACAACTATAAATACTTGATAAGGTTTTAAAAGGTACCATTTTGAGGGGTCGTTTAAGTCCTTATTTGATCACTTTTGTATCCGTTATTGCTTAATATCGTTCCTTTTCACTTTTTAGGTCTCGTGAAGGCAAAATGCTGGAATGGCACTTATTTGGACGAAAAGGCGCGAATATATGAAGAAAATGGCCAAAGTCAAAATCGAGACACTCACAGTTGCTGAAAGTATAAGGCGACGGCGTCAGGTGCTATTGGCGACGCCGTCCCAAAATTATTGAGACGATCCAGAACCCAAAACTCGTATTTTCAAGTGACGACGTCCAGTTATGGAAGAGTAGGCCATCGCTACTCAGAAGGCCTAGATGCAATCCAGACGACGTCAGAAGCTGAAGAGGACGGCGTCACGGACGTAAGGTGATGCCATCGCAAGGTTAACGTGGCCAAGACGAAACCCTAATGGCGGCGACACGACGGCGTCACTAAACATAAGGTGACGCCGTCGCAATTGTAATCTTATATATAGAATCCGAATTTTTCTGTCTTTGTGTGGAGAGTCTTTGGAGTAAAAACCTAAAACCGAACCTAAGGTGTCTTGTACAGTATTTTAGGGTTTTAAACCCTATCTTACATCAAGATAAGTCTTTACTTCATTAATTCAATTATGTCTTTGATTATTTGTGTGTATGCTTGCATGTTCTCCATGTCCGGCTAATTTATTTGTGTGTTTGCTTAGGAAGTATGAAACTTAATTATTGAATATTGATTGGTTGTTTCTTATCTTAGTTGACTAATGATCTAGTAATGCGATAGGTCATTCGTTGTGTACTTAATGCTTGATTCATCTTTGTGAACCTTAGAGTATAATTACCTGAGTAATTGTAGGCTAAACCATCCAAAGAGCGCCTTAGAGTAGGAGTTTATAATCTCTAGTGGGTTTGTAGACAAGACCCTTTGGTAAGTTCGAAGAGTTAGGGAGAAACGCATACCCTACAACTTTAGACACACAACGCAACTAGGAATAAGACGTGACACTCAACCATCAATAGGAGATAATTAAGGAGTAATACAAACTAAGTAAACACATCTTTAAACTATCATACGAGCACACATTAATTAGACATAGACTCCCACAACCCTAGTTTAGATAATTAGATAATAGTAGAGTAATCGGTAGAAATACCAACCCCCCAAATCCAATACCCGAGATTCGTACCTTTCCATTTTCATAAAATATAAAAAGATAAAAAATAATCTTCCTCAACCTTAAACTTAGCGTAGTAACTCCCTACTAGCATTCCTATTCCCCTAGAGAACGATATCAATACCCGTGGCTTACCCTAATTACTACACTACAACGATTAGGTTCACTGCCTAGGGTATTATAAAACTTGCTCGAAGAAAAGGAAGTTCCTTTGACCCCGAACGACGCGTGTAGCGTTATCAAGTTTTTGGCGCCGCTGCCGGGGAATAGAATAGCTAGTTAGTAGTCAACCTCGTTTAGGTTTCTTTGCTTGATTCCTATCAAGTAAACTTTTTTCTCATTTTTAGATTTCTCTTAGTCTATCCCCCTTCTTCATGACCTTTGTTCGTAATTCCATCACTTTTCATCATGGAAGGTGATAACCCACTACCATTCATCAACCCACCACCAAATGACCCGCCAAGAGCCCGTACTCTTGGTGAATACTCGAGACCAAGCCACCTAGGCTATAGGAACACCATTGAGCTTCCCGACCAAGCCCAAACTACGGCCCTGCGATCCGACACCATCCGGTTGGTGCAAAACGGATGTGCATTCCATGGACTTTGTTCCGAAGATCCAAATCAGCATCTGAGGGATTTCCTCAAAATCGTCGATTCCATCGACCTTGATGCTACTACTCGGGAGACCACGCGCCTGCGTCTCTTCCAATTCTCTCTACGGGACCAAGCTAGTAATTGGCTTGAGCGACTTCCCGCCGGCTCCATCTCAAGTTGGGATGATCTTACTTCTCGCTTCCTTGCTCAATTTTTCCCACCGGGGAGAACCACTAAGCTTAGGAATGACATCTTGATGTTCCAACAACGTCAAGGTGAATCTCTCTACGAAGCATGGACCCGATTCAAGGACTTACTTCATAAAGTCCCTCATCACGGCATTGATCTTTGGCTCCAAGTCCAAATCTTTTATGATCATGTCAACTTCCCCACTAAGCGATCCATAGACCAAGCGGCCGGTGGAAAACTTAGTGATCTCACTGCAGAAGAATCATGGGAAATAATAGAGGACCTCGCCCTCTATGACAACGAAAGTTGGGATGACCCCCGTGAGCTGCCCAAAACCGTCAAGGCAATCTCCTTGCCTCCTCCCGACCGTAGGATGATCGAACTTGAAGATCAAGTTAAATTCCTCATGAGTTCCTACGAAAATCCTTAGTCTTCACACCATGTGAACAAAGCTTCTTCCTCGTGCGAGCCGTTTTGTGATTCTCATAACACGCGCAACAGCACCCGCTCCCCAGAACATGCTTCCGTTGACTACGCATCCTCGCGTATTAATGGAACGGGAGGAAGATTCCCTACAACACCCGGACCTAGGAATTTCAATGAAACCCGAGAGGCATGGAAAGGCAAGCCCGATTTCTACTGGGGACAAACCAAAGAATTCACCTCTAATGATTTCTCATGGCCCCCACCTAACGGTCCTAACCAACAAAACATCGAAGGGATGTTGCAAAACCTAGTTGCATCCCAAGAAACCCAAATGGCTAAGCTCTCGGACCGCTTTAATCAACAAGCCGAGATGGATAGGAAAATAGACAACCTTTTGAAAGCCATAGCTAATAGTGATAAGAAGGTTAGTGCTATCTCAACTCCCGAGCCTTCAAGCATAGAAATTAAGGATCCAAGCAAGCTAAAGCATGTCCAATTCGTCAATGCCATCGCCTTAGTTGAACCTGATGAAACAAATGACGAAGAGGACTATACACTTGCGGATGAGGAAATACCCGAGGAAGTAGATGAAGTAGACATTGACTATTTCAACAAATTTCCTACGGAAGAAGAACTATCTCGCCAACCTCACTTAGTGCGTGACCTCCGTCACATGTATGTTAGGAAAAGTCCTCGAATCAAGTTCGGGAACCCTTGGAATCTTAACATACCATGTGTCATAGGACACCTTTTTGTGGCAAAAGCTTACATTGATCGCAAGTCCCCAATCAACATAATGACTAGCACCTACTACAATTGGATATTGAAGAAGCCTATTCCAACTAGGCAAGACCCCAATGATCCTAATGTTAGTTGCAATTTTCTTGGTAGAGTTAAGGGATTGCCCGTTTATGTAGGTAGTTTCACGTTTCCTACGGACTTCATAATTGTGGATGATATTAGCACGGCCATAGACTCTAGTTTGTCCCATGTTATTCTAGGAAAACCTTTCATAGAAAGCACCGGGATGACCTATGACCCCTCGTTAGGAGTAGTGCGATTCAAGAATGAGACCGATGACATAGCTTACCAAATGCCGTTTAAGATTGAGAAGTTTTCATCACTCTCTAATGATGAAAAGGAACTTAAACTGTCGGTCTATTATAGGAATGATGAGGATAGGGAGAAGGGTGTTGATTATGTTATGGCTAAGATTTTCGGATTCTACAAGGATTGGTTGAGCCTAGGACCGGAATACAGGACCGATTGGGGAGAGGATGAACTCTTAGAGAAGCGCATTTTAGGGCACTTCTACAACATGGAATCCCCCATTAGAGGCCGTCAAGAGGGCGGTGGTGAGGAAACGTAGGAGCACGACTACGAGTCTAGCTACAAGACTCTTAAATAAAGAAAAGCGCTTCGTGGGAGGCAACCCATGCTTAATTGTTTGCTTGTTAGTGTCATATATCTTTTATTAATTGTTTATCCTCATGTTTAAATTTGTAAAAATGCTTTATTTTGTTTTTAACCTCGTCTTAATTGCATATAAAGGTATTTTACATAAAGGATAAGTGTAGGGAGGATTACACACGTTTTCAAAAGAAACGTAAACATGAGAATAACAATTAACTAAAAGATATTTATGTTTGTTTGTTCGAGTCAAATGCTTGTATCGAGTCATAATGGATGTTTTGCAGAAATTTTTCCAGATTCTAAAGATGTAAATTTTCTAGAAAATCGCAGACCAGTTTTTGTCAGGATAACCTGACGGCGTCAGGATTGCAACCTGACGGCGTCAGGAAGGAGTAAAAACATCAAATTACTTTTTCTCGTTTTCTGAGCTACTTATAAATTTTTGGAATTTTCCAGGTCTTAATTTTCTTAGAAATTCTGTAAACATCCATTCCACAAGCATTATATCCTAGTTTAAATCGAGTCTTATATATATTATTACCGCCGATTTTACGCGAAGGTTTCGTTTATTTTCTTCAAGTGTGCAGGTTTAGTTTGTCAAGAAGAAGTTACATAAGATTGGAAGGAGCTTTTCACGCAATAATTCTTCTTGGAAAAGAGTTTAACCACCACTTTACACGGATCCTACCAAGCTAATCAGGGGAGTATTAGTTTCTTTCATTTTTAATTACCTTCTTTTATCATAACTTTGATACTTTCGGGGAACATTGGGGACAATGTTCAGTTTAAGTGTAGGGAGGGAAAATAAAACGGGAACTTTGAAACTATGCTTATCCTTGATTATATTTTCTTTGTCCAATTGTATTTGAGTAATAAACCATGAGAAAATGTCGGTTAGGGTAATTTTGGCACCAAATTTAAAATTTTTCATGACATATAGGAGTGGGCCATTGGTCTTAACAAAAGCGTCTCACGGATAGGAAGTTATATGACTAGCACAAAAACCCTTACCACCCAAATTCCACCAAAATGTGAGGATCGCCCTTAGATTAGTAGGAATTAAAGCATTCATCTTTAATGCTTAGAGTGTGAACCAGTAGTATATTAGATTCTAGAACTTGTTTTGTGATGCATTCCGAGATCGCAAGTGAGGCTACACTTGTGTAGTTAGGAATAACTAAATGATAAGAGGCATTAGGATAACCCTTATTTGATACCTGTAATATAATTACTTCTTCCACTTCGGTTGAGTAATTCCCCCATACCCTTTGCGTTGTACTCATTTTTAGTACACGATACCCCTAGTTAACCCCTCAGAGCCTATCCTTTTCGCGGTTCTCGTGATATTTCGGTTTTTCCGGAATATCAATGAAGAGCATTGTTTACACCCCACCCCCAAATATACACCCAAATCGCCTTAGCCTACCCCTTATGCACTCACTTTTAGTGCAAATGTTTGTTATCACCCTAAACCCTTAGTTCAATTATCTAGTTGCTTGCATAAGTTGCTAAGTCGAGTCATATCCTTTGTATACAGTTTTGGGATGATTGGGATTCATGGGAAAAGTTAAAGTTTATGAAATGACGGGAAGGGAACGTTAAATTCAAATTCTCTTTGTTTGCGTAATAATGTACCCCAAGTGTTTTGATCTTTTCAATTCGGGTCAAATTAGTGTTAGAGTAATAAAAACTCAAGTGTAGGGATATGCCTATAAATCCCTAGTATTTTGATGTTATCATAGAGGATGGTAGAGTAAAAGTGTATGAAAAAAAAAAAAAAAAAAAAAAAAAAAAAAATCGAAAAAATAGAAAAAGAGAAAAGAAAAAAAAATAGAGTGATAAAAAAAAAAAAAAATACATACGGGCTACCATCCTACATCTATCCTTTAAATTTATGTTTGATTATTTCAGTTATCTAGAGTTTAGAGTGTCGAGTCTTGGCTTAGCAACGCCATTCTTCATATGCAGTTAACATAGAGATTTTTGACTTACCACCACTAAATAGCCTATCCCACCAAACCCTTGTTTCCCTACCATAAGCCTAACGTTACAACCCTTTAAAGACTTCTTTGATAGTCTTTCCTAGGTGCTTACGCCAAAGCGATGGAGGTTTGATCTATTCTCAAGCCTATGGTAATCTATGTACTAGGACCGGTTAATGAGTGTTTATCTTCCATTTCCTATATTGTTATATTTCATATATACACCCGAGAGAGATGTGAGTATCCAAACACCCCATGTGAGGTGCTAGTATGTAATTTCCGTGCTTGTTATGACTTTTGCGGGGCTTATATGTGTTGTGGACCGTTTTGAATTAATGCTTCATGACCCCTAACTTATAAATTAATTGGCTAAAAGCACATTTGCTTGAGGACAAGCAAATAACAAGTGTAGGGATATTTGATAAGGTTTTAAAAGGTACCATTTTGAGGGGTCGTTTAAGTCCTTATTTGATCACTTTTGTATCCGTTATTGCTTAATATCGTTCCTTTTCACTTTTTAGGTCTCGTGAAGGCAAAATGCTGGAATGGCACTTATTTGGACGAAAAGGCGCGAATATATGAAGAAAATGGCCAAAGTCAAAATCGAGACACTCAAAGTTGCTGAAAGTATAAGGCGACGGCGTCAGGTGCTATTGGCGACGCCGTCCCAAAATTATTGAGACGATCCAGAACCCAAAACTCGTATTTTCAAGTGACGACGTCCAGTTATGGAAGAGTAGGCCGTCGCTACTCAGACGGCCTAGATGCAATCCAGACGACGTCAGAAGCTGAAGAGGACGGCGTCACGGACGTAAGGTGACGCCGTCGCAAGGTTAACGTGGCCAAGACGAAACCCTAATGGCGGCGACACGACGACGTCACTAAACATAAGGTGACGCCGTCGCAATTGTAATCTTATATATAGAATCCGAATTTTTCAGTCTTTGTGTGGAGAGTCTTTGGAGTAAAAACCTAAAACCGAACCTAAGGTGTCTTGTACAGTATTTTAGGGTTTTAAACCCTATCTTACATCAAGATAAGTCTTTACTTCATTAATTCAATTATGTCTTTGATTATTTGTGTGTATGCTTGCATGTTCTCCATGTCCGGCTAATTTATTTGTGTGTTTGCTTAGGAAGTATGAAACTTAATTATTGAATATTGATTGGTTGTTTCTTATCTTAGTTGACTAATGATCTAGTAATGCGATAGGTCATTCGTTGTGTACTTAATGCTTGATTCATCTTTGTGAACCTTAGAGTATAATTACTTGAGTAATTGTAGGCTAAACCATCCAAAGAGCGCCTTAGAGTAGGAGTTTATAATCTCTAGTGGGTTTGTAGACAAGACCCTTTGGTAAGTTCGAAGAGTTAGGGAGAAACGCATACCCTACAACTTTAGACACACAACGCAACTAGGAATAAGACGTGACACTCAACCATCAATAGGAGATAATTAAGGAGTAATACAAACTAAGTAAACACATCTTTAAACTATCATACGAGCACACATTAATTAGACATAGACTCCCATAACCCTAGTTTAGATAATTAGATAATAGTAGAGTAATCGGTAGAAATACCAACCCCCCAAATCCAATACCCGAGATTCGTACCTTTCCATTTTCATAAAATATAAAAAGATAAAAAATAATCTTCCTCAACCTTAACCTTAGCGTAGTAACTCCCTACTAGCATTCCTATTCCCCTAGAGAACGATATCAATACCCGTGGCTTACCCTAATTACTACACTACAACGATTAGGTTCACTGCCTAGGGTGTTATAAAACTTGCTCGAAGAAAAGGAAGTTCCTTTGACCCCGAACGACGCGTGTAGCGTTATCAATACTCGTATTGTGGTTTTGTGTTTCTTACTCTTTATCTTTGTATTACTTATTTATATGCATATCTATCATCATCCAACACACACATTAAATAGATTGACATAAGTTGATCTAAATATTTTAAAACGAAGTTTTAATCGGTAAAACTATTCAACCCTCCTTTCTAGTTTTTGACATCCCTATACCCCTGAACAAAATGGGTTATCTGAAAGGAAAAACAAAACACTCATCGAGGCTGCAAGATCCATGTTAAATGGTCCAGTGCTCTCTAAGCATTTCTGGACTAAAGCAGTCAAAACTGCCTGTTGTACACAAAACAGGTCAGTGATTGTCAAAAGACATAACAAAACACCATATGAGATATTCAAAGGAAGACTCCCTGACATCAGTTATTTCCATGTATTTGGATGTCCTGTGCTTATTCACAATCACAAGGACCACTTGGGCAAATTTGATGCCAAAGTTAATGATGGTTACTTCTTAGGTTACTCGCTGATGTCTAAAGCATTCAGGGTGTTCAACACTAGAAGACAACAAGTTGAGGAAACCTTTCATGTAACCTTTGATAAGAGCTCTGAATCTATCAGGTTCTCAAACACCTCTGTAGAAGAAATAGGAATTGATGACTCGTCAAGATATCCTCATGATGAATATCATCCTGAAACAATTCCTCTACATAGTATCAGGCTGATGCTGATATTTCTTACTATAGCATTCCTCACTGTCTTCCCAAACCAACTATCAGTGAATTCATTGATGCTCAACAAGTTCCTAATGGGACAGATCACACTCAACAAAATGTTCAGGGACCTGAGATTCCATCTTTTCAAACTGAACAAGCTGAAACCCAAAACCCTATTGAATCTCAGGCTACCATCAATGAATCTCTAGCTACTGAAGCTGTTCCTCAAACCCTTGAAACCTCAACAAGTTCATATCCTATACCTGATAACATCAAATTATCCTGAATATTAAGTGTCAATTTCTCCCGATAATGCTTGTAATTTATATCATTTATATGGATTTACGCTTGTTTTCCATTATAAATCACTTTCAAGTAAATAACGAGCATTGTAGCTAAAGAGACACGAAATTGGAGAGTTTATTGAAGATTTATCATAGTATGCTCACTTTGAAGAAGTTACGGCATAACTCCTCTCTCACATTACTCCGTAACTAAAGCGTGGCTCAGAAAACCAACTTAACAGAAGATTACGGCGTAACTCTATCCAAGATTACGACGTAACCATATTAGGTCAAATGAGGTTCCGCGCCGCTACTAATTACGCCATAACTCATGCATCAACTATGGCGTAACCAAGATTTATTGAAGATACGGCGTAACTCCTTCCTGAGGTTACGCCGTAACCAACATTATTAGTGCAATTTACGAAGAATTGTATGTTACGGCGTAACTCTTTTAATAGTTACGCCGTAACCAGATCTGGCCTATAAATACCCCACGATTTCCAACATTTCAAAGCATCTTATTTCACACAAAACAATCAGAGAACGTGTGAAGAAGTCGAAGGCAGATCTTGAGGAGCATACGGAGCTATCTCCAAGGGAGAAATCACTCCCCTACGATAAGCATTAGCTTTTTATCTTTTCTTTGCTTCCAATTCATGTATTTCGTAACATTAAACATTGAATTGATTGTTATGGTTAATATGAGCGGCTAGGCACCTCTTGGTGCTGGCCTAGTTATGATTCCTTAATTGTTTTGTTTACGTTTATATTGCTTCCGCATAATTATTTCTAAGTGTATGCATGCATAGTTTATTGGTAGCTTGGTAGTTTTGAATGGCGGTAGAGGCTAGTTGCTTAGGAGATATGACCAACTAACCCTAAGTGAGTAGACTGAGACGGGAAGGGTAATATATGACCAACTGACGACCCTTTCTAATTGTACGATTTGACCAACTGATCATTTTCCGTTTGGATGAACTTAAGAAGTAGGGGTGAGTGTTTAAGATGCTAGTGCCCAGGCACTCACTATTATGAATCTAGCATGTGACGGTACTTAATGACTTGGCTTAGTGGACCAGGAACAACTGGACTTATGAGGGGACACCTGACTTCTCTAGTGTTACCCTTTGCTGTCCTCTCGACTTTGACCCCACCTGAAGTAATTGGAAGTAATTAGACGTGAACACTACTAGTTAGGATGAATAACTAGGTTAGCACCACTCTCCTCTATTGATCACAACCTTTGCCTTTATTTGCTTTAGTAGTTAATTAATTCCTTATTAAAATCTTATTAAAATCTTTGACACCTAGACTTAGTATTTATCCACACACATAGCTTTTGGGACGACCTTGGTTTTACCGAATACTACACTACATCAAGTTTTTAAAACCTGGTATAACGAGACTTATAAATATTAAAACCTGGTCAGTAAAACCTGCATCAAGTTTTTGGCCGTTAGTGCATTAGGGTAAACCATAGGTATAATGAGACTTATAAATATTAAAACCTGGTCAGTAAAACCTGCATCAAGTTTTTGGCGCCGCTGCCGGGGAGTTATATTAGGATTTCTATTAAGACTTTCCTTTTTGTTTTGTTTTAGAATTTTCTCAAATTCTCACGATCTCTTTTCAAGTTTCAGGTACCATGGAAGTTGTTAACATTGATGACCTCACTCTCGAGGAATATTTGGCGTTGACAAGAGAAGAACAAGGACCAGGGATTGTTAGATCGGCCATCGTAGAAGATGCTCAATTCGAAATCAAGCCTCAATTTATGAGGGAGTTGATTGCAAACTCTTTCTCAGGAAGCATTACCGATGATGCTCATGAGCATAAAGACAACGTGGAATACATTGTCAGCCTATTCAAAATTCCTAGAGTCTCAAACGATGCTGTCATGTTACGTGTGTTCCCTATTTCTCTCACTGGGGCTGCTAAAAGATGGGTTGATCGACTACCTGCCGGAACAGTTAACACCTAGCCCCTCCTAAAAAAATATTTTCATTCAGAGATATTGTCCTCCATCCATGACTACTAAACAATTAGAGGAAATTCATAACTTCAAGCAGGAGGGTGATGAAACGTTGAACCAAGCATGGGAAAGTGTGGAGTTTGATAGAACTCCTTGAGATCGTTTTGAGCCTTAGGGTTAAACAATAACATAGATAAAGAATCATGCATAGCGGAATATATAAACAACTATGTTATTGACACAAGGTTTCATTCACCATCACCACCAATTATTATTTGATCAGAATAACAACGTGTTACCTAACTGTAGCAGGGATCAAAGCCTTCTTTGATCTTGGAGATAACTAAACTACTTACCTAGGCATTTACAAGACTATATGCCTAGGACACACACACACCTTTAGACTACATTATGGAAGACTTGATTAATAAAACCTACACCCCATGTCCTCTTTATATATTAGAGGATTAGGGTTTACAAATCTCTACAAAGGACTAATAAGTAAATCTTCTTTTGCAAGCAAGTCCCTCCATCTTTTTGTAGGTTTCATCTTTGTCACTTTAAGCCCTTGATGTTTCATTCTTTATTGTTTTGTATCATCAAATCAATAAACCCAACAGAAAGGTACAATGAATTATTCTATAAAGTGCCCTACTCATGACCTCAACAGCCAGCAGAAGGTGAACGTATTTTACAAAGGTCTGAACATCTCTTCAAGACAAATGATCGATTCTTAGGGACCAATACCCGGAATGACTCCGACATTAGCTCTTGAAACTATTCAGAAGATGGCTGACCACTGTCACAAATGGCACAATGGGGGAAGAAATCGAAGTAAGAGTGGAAATATGGAGGGCATTGCAGCAATAAACAACAAATTAGAAAGTCTCGGAAGAGACATGAAAAAGCTCAAGGAAAATGTGCGCTCCATACAAGCTGAATGAAATGAACACAATGGAGCTCTCCCTACTAATGAATGCTCATCCAACGAGGCAATTAAGAGGATTGAAGAAATAAAATATGGAGGTGGAAGTCCCTTCAACAAATACAATGGTAACGGAGCCAGATACCGAGAAAAATCCCCATGGTTCTATACAAGAGTCAACAAAAATCCTCCTAGACCTAGCCTTGAAGAAATAATGCATAAACATATCAAGGAATCTACAAATAAAAGCGATAGACTCAAAGAATGGATGGTCAAGGTAAAAGAAGACACCAACATGAACTTGCAAAACCAAGATGCCGCAATTAAAAACCTCGAAACCCAAATTGGGCAATTAGCTAAAAACCTTTAGACCAGTAATGACAAAGCCATTGCCTGCAAAGCTATATTTGCACAAGATAAACCGAAGAAAGAACAGTGCACCTCTTCTGTCACCAATGATCTATCCGGGATCAACTACCTAAAAGAAGATGATAAATCGGAAGACGACGAGGACCTGCCAAGGCAACTTCCTGAGAAACAACACTATCAGGAAAGTTTTCTTCTTCCATGCACTATAGGTAATATTTAAATTCCCGCATTAGCTGATTTGGGGGCTGGGGTAAACCTTATTTCTACCACCTTGTTTGATGAAATAAAACTTACCAATTTAAAAGAAACAACAATGATGATTGAAATGGTTGATTCCTCTAAGGCTGTACCTAGGGGAGTGGTTAATAATGTTCTCCTTAAAATTGGAAAATTCCTTTTTCCCACTGATTTTGTGGTTATTGATATGGGAAAACGGGAGACTTACAAATTAATTATTGGAAGACCTTTTCTGGCCACTTGTCGTGCACAAATTAAGGTCTTTGAAAAACAAAATTCTTTGGGAAATGAAAAAGAACGAATAACTTTCAGCATGAAAGAGCAATTCAACCCAAAATTAGAAGTTTCAAATAAAGTTGATGTCGTCAATATTTAAACGCTCGACCCACCTTTGTGTTATAATCCTAGTACTAACAATGGTTGAGAAAATGATAGTTGTGAGCAGGAACAGGAAGAGACTGTCCAGGTTGAGGGAATTAAGGAAGCTCCGGATCCTAAAAAACATTACTGCAACCCTGTATTAACAGAAGATAACGAATCAATAGAAGCATGGCCCTCGTGTAACCCTTTTCGTGAATTTTGTGAGGGAAGGGCGGATGAATGGACGTGCCCTCACGAGGTTGAAAGACATGATTTAAAATTCGAGAAATTGTCTTTTGAAGATTGGTACAAGGTAAGGTTTGGAGACTCAGAAATCAATACGAGATTCGTAAAACAACTAAAATGCAATTACGATAACTATCGCCTTACTAATGCAGTAACCAATGATGAAAGATCAAACATGAGTACAACAATTGGTCCTATAGCTGAAGGTGACGACTGCGGAAAGTCATGTTTATCATTTAATGAGTGGCTCTCGCAAAAATTTGGAACATGTAGCATTGGAAACACAGCAAGAAAAAAGGTTTATATCGAATGGATGAATGATTGTCGACAACTAGTAGAGGAAGTTGGTCAAGTCCGAAGGCCACCATAAAGCCCCGAGGCTCTATGTCTAGCTTAAAGCTCGTAAATAAAGAAAAGTGCTCTTTCGAGAGACAACCCGAATTATCGCTTTCATTTGTTTTATTTCCATTTCTGTTGGGTTTTGTGTTTTTAACCATTTTTGCAGGAAACGAAGAAAACTTGCTGCTGCAGCATGCTGATCTGACCAGAGTTACGGCGTAACTCATTCTCATGGTTACGTCGTAACAAGCCCTTATGCAGCAGAACCTCAGAAGCATTACCAATTACGGCGTAATCCCATTTCAATGGTTACGCCGTAGCTACACTTTTGCAGCGTATACCAGGTTTTGCCTAATTACGGCGTAACCCCTTCTGGAGTTACGACATAACTATCCTCTGCATTACTTCTTTCATTTTAAACACAATAACCTTGTATTAGTCTATTAAATGAACTTTGTGGGTATGTTCCCTGTAAGCCCTCACGAGACTACACTCGTCCACTTGGGACACCAAGTGGTTTAAAAGGCTTGTTGCATGCGCTAAATGCAACCGTGATTCCTATGAAAGTGAGTTAGGTTTATTTTTCATTTTTCATTTTTTTCTTTTTAGAATTATGCTTGTCGGTAGTGTGATTTCAGGGATTGAAGTTTGCTCATTGATGCTTATGCGATGGCACGACTCTATTTTGTGGGCCTTCTTTCTTTTTTGAAGCAAATTTCAGGGAAGTTCTCACTCTAATTCTACTTTTTTCTTCACCTTTATTTAACGCTTAGTACAAAATGGACTTTGTACAATTCAAGTGGGAGGACGGGAGTAGAATTTTCTCTTGAACTTTATTTTGCCCTTGTTTTTCTAGTTTATTTTGAAAAATTATGCCATTTTTAAAATTTTAGACATGTTTTTCTTAACCTAACTAGATTAGACCTTAGCCGAGCACATACAACCCTTGTGTTAATACAAATAAGCCATAAAAACGTTTATTTATATTTTACGATCTTCTAATGTTTTGTCGATAACAAACGTAAAATCATTTTAACGAAACAAATAAAATACGTAAACTGTTTGAGCCAATAGTTTTCTAACACACTTATGCTTTCACATAAAATACTAAAACAAGTATAAGTGATTTTATGATTTAGTAATACATATGTACAACAACTAGTGTTTACATATTTGGGTAAATATATACTTAACTATTATATACTAAAATAGGTAAAAACTAACAAATGGTATTGACCCATAACCCATGGTATTATCCAAACCACTTGACTTGGTACATTGAACTTATAAGATACATTGTATCTAATAAGTAATCCATGGATCAACCCATAAGCCATGACCCATGACCCATAACCAAAATACCCATGGGTAAAGAGGAGCGTCCCACGGATCCCTAGGATTACACAAGATGGATCCCTTGTGGGAGGGATCTGTGGGATCCGGGGAACAGTAAGCTTTCTCCTCTATAAATAGTGAGCTATTTCTTCCTTTTGGCTTGCCACTCTCACACATACTTTCCCCAAGTATTGTAACTCTCTAACCACTTATCCTAAGGGATCTTTCTATGTAGTTTGTCTTTTATTTTTTTGTGATTCTCTAGGTTCCTCTTAAAGGCGAGATCACCACTTCTTAAAGTCGAGCAAGCTCATGTCCATGAGTTGCCATGCTTCGTCATCATCAAGACAACTGAGGTTCTCTTGTTGATAGTTCTTTCTTCCTCCGTAGATGTGTTGTGTTGAAGGCCTTAGTGAAGGATGCCGAAAGGGTCAAGACGAAAGCATTAGTGAAAGGTGCTCAATGTCCGTGTCAAAAGCATTAGTGAAGAATGCTAAAGGTGTCAAGAAGAAGGCATTAGTGAAAGGTGCCAAGCGTTGTGTCAAAGGCATTAATGAAGGATGCCTAGCAATCAAATCAAGTGTCATTAGGGAAGAATGCCTAGGTCATATAATTGATGAGGTGCATCGTTATACACATAGTATTAGTTTATTTCCAAGGATGGTGATATCCTTGATGGTGTTGTAACAAGGTGTGGATCTCCTTGAGATTAGGTGTTGTGTTGTGTTGGGGAGTAGTTCCTCCATTGTAATGGAACTAGGTACTTAGCCTAGTACCTAATAAAGGGTAGGCGACGTTGTGATAGGTGTGGTTCACCTTGGAGTGAAAGAACCCGGTAGTTAGCCTAGTACCGGAAAAAGAGTAGGCGACGTTGTGAAGGCTTCTCCGCCATAAGGAGATTGGTGTCGTGTAGTGTTTACGAACTCTCGAGTAGGTGACTCGGGGAGTGGAGTAGGGCAAGGAAGGTGTCCTTGTAGCCGAACCACTATAAATACTTGTGTCGTGGTGATGTGCTTCTTACTCTTTATCTTTCATTACACGTTTATATATCTATCTATCAACGTCCAACATACACATCAAAATAGATTGACATAAGTCGATCCAAATATTTAAAAGGAAGTTTTAAATTGGTAAAACTATTCAACCCCCTTCTTGTTTTCCACATATCCCATGTCTTATCCTACCCTTTAGTCATGAAGCTTGTCTAGGTGATGCAACGAGCAATCTTTGGTGTCTTGGCCATGGATTTGGTCATGTGTCATTGATTTTGTCCACTTTACCGTGACATGTTAGTAACGACAAATCACCCTTAAACTTTGTCGTGTCTACCCATATTGCATTCGAAAATTGTTTTGCCCTTAACTCTAGTGGTGGATATTTGTGTAACCGCCAAGCTTATGATAGAATACATGCTATGACTGTGCGATTGAGTGATCACCCCGAAATTGACACTTAGAATAGTTGAGAGATTTGAATGTTTGGTTCCCATTTCGTGAGGTGTTCGGCTTTGTTTTATTCTAGCATAAAGGATTTGCAAATTTATATTTTCCAGGTAATGGGAGATATCTTTTTAGAAATCTATCTAATAAGGTCTACTTGATGGCAAGTAGAGTTCAAGTGGGGGGATATTTGATAACATCAAATTATCCTGAATATTAAGTGTCAATTTCCCCCGATAATGCTTGTAATTTATATCATTTATATGGATTTACGCTTGTTTTCCATTATATTTCACTTTCAGATAAATAACGAGCATTCGAGCTAAAGAGACGCGGAATTGGAGAGTTTATTAAAGATTTATCATAGTATGCTCACTTTGAAGAAGTTACAGCGTAAATCCTCTCCCACATTACGCCGTAACTAAAGCGTGGCTCAGAAAACCAACTTAACAGAAGATTACGGCGTAACTCTATCCAAGATTATGACGTAACCATATTAGGTCAAATGAGGTTCCTCGCCGCTACTAATTACGCCGTAACTTATGCATCAACTATGGCGTAACCAAGATTTATTGAAGATACGGCGTAACTCCCTTCCTGAGGCTACGCCGTAACCAGAATTATTAGTGCAATTTACGAAGAATTGTATGTTACGGCTTAACTCTTTTAATAGTTACGCCGTAACCAGATCTGGCCTATAAATACCCCACGATTTCCAGCATTTCAAAGCATCCCATTTCACACACAACAATCAGAGAACGTGAGAAGAAGTCGAAGGCAGATCTTGAGGAGCATACGGAGCTATCTCCAAGGGAGAAATCACTCCCCTACGATAATGTAACATATTGGATTTCACAAACACATCATATCATAACATAAATGGGGCGTATGGTTTAAGATTTTAGAGAGAGAAAGTAGAATGGGAGCCTTTCTAGAGAGAGAAAGTAAACAAAAGAGAAAAGGTTAGATTAGAATGAAAGGTCCAACCCTCTACCTTGGGAGGTAGAGGGTATTTATAGTTACATACAATACGTCCTCCTAACGGACTATGGATCAGGTATACAGTGGGTAAAGACCCGTCCTTCCTCCACGGTGTTGCACTAAAATGAACTATGCTAATAACTAACTAATAAACTAACAAATAATGTAACTAACGATATGTCTACGAGCTAACTTATGCTAGATAATATTTAGGGTGACCGATACTACACTATGGAATTTCTAATTCCTAACAATCTCCCCCTAAGGGAGGTCACCCCATGTTTTACATTTTGAATCCTAGCATTCTATTTAATCTTCAGTCTTGAGCTCGTAGACATTAATTCTTCAACATCTGCATCTTTGTGCTTTAGCAGTGATTCTTTAAAGTCCGATAACTTTGTACTTTTAGTGGAGGCCTTTAACTGATCCACATCTTTGATGATCTTCGAGCTTTATTCGAGATCATTAGCTACAGTAAATCTCTCGATCACCCTTTATTGTGTTGCCATCATGTGATGTTGTGACTTTTGGACCGACATGCTCACACTTTCAGGATCATGACATCTTTCCATCAGAGTAGCGGAAACTTTAGTGGTTCATGATATTTGCAGCAGCGTAGCAGAAGCATAGTATAAAATATCAGAGTCAGGTTATAAAGATATGCACTTGTCATGATGTTCTTCAATTAAGTATGGATGCTGTGAGCATGCGGCTTTGGATTGACTTCTCAATTCTGATCAGCTGCAACCGTCCAAATGTACCTGCAAACAACAGTTAGCAATAAAACACACGAAAGTGTCTTTGATCACTTTCGTTGAATTGAGGTACACGGCCCACGGTTCCCCGTTGATCAGTACAAGTACTGCCTGTGATCAGGTATAATTCTGAAGAATCTCCTTGACAGGGTTTCGCAGCTGTTCTAGCTGTTCTCAAACCGGAACTTCTCAAAGAAGACAACACGGAGTGAGTGAACCATTGAATTGAGATTCACTGATTGATGAAAAATTGATTTGAAAACAATCGCGTATTGCTTAGAAGAAAGAGTTTTGCAATACGACGAAGGTTTTATAAGAAAGATCAATTTTCAATCATAAATACTTTTTGTATTTGAAAAGAGTACACATTCAATGTGCTAGAGAAAAGAAGAGATTCGCACATCGAACGGTTTTTCCAAAAGTATTTTTTCAATCAGAGATACTTTTTGTGTTTGAAATATGAATACACATTTGACGTGCTAGAGAAAAGAAGGTTTGCACATCAAATGGTTTTTCCAAAAGTATTCGTCAATTCCAATCCTGGACCAAGGTTGATTCATGAGTGAATCGCCCCATCGTTTCTATCCAGTTGTCACAAGCTTGATCTTTAGAAAAGATCTCACATGTCACCCACCAAGAGCTTGTTTGATGTTGGCTCTAGAAGGATTTCCATCTTCATCGTGAATATTTTCATATCACTCGGATGTTCTAGCAATTACCACAAGGATAATGCGTAGGACTCTTAAGATATATTCTCACTTTCCACATTGTGTGAAACAGTGAGTCTTCATTAATTTTGTGTCCTAATGAGATATTGTGGATGATCTCTTGGCTCTAGACTCAATTGTGCACATTTGGTTCCTATGTCGGAGACTTAGGGAGAGGGTATCCTTCTTCAATATCAATAATCTCTAAGAGAAAGTTGATAGATTATGTAGAAAACTAGAAGGGGGGTTGAATAGTTTACCGATTAAAAACTTTGTTTTGAAACTTATTGAAAGATCAATTGATATTGATCTTAAGTATGTTAATGAAATATGCAAGCAATATGTAATAAGTAAGTAAGGAAAGAAATGATCAAACCACAACAAGTTGTTTATAGTGGTTCGGCCTACAAGGACTCTTTTTCCTTGCCCTACTCCACTCCCCGAGTCTCACACTCGAGAGTTTAACTTCACTAGTCAACAAGCTCCTTTCACCGGTGGAGAAAACCTTTACACTTCGCTTACACTATTTTCTGACACTAAGCTAGATGTCGAGTTCTTTCCAAGGGTACAACTACTCCCACACACAATGTATTTTGAGGACTAAAATACTAACCACTCACACTCACAAGATTATGATGGTTTGATACAACAATGAAGTATGGATCAATACTAGATCATACAACACTAAACAAACAAGACTTCCAACTTCTCGTTGAAGCTTGAATATGACTTGATCTTCTTTGCTACAAAAGAGATCACTAATATGATATGAAACTGAGTTAGAAAGGATAGAGAGAAGATATGTATGAGAGTATGTTAGAAAGGGATGAGAAACTACTTGGCTTGGCATTGCTATTTATAGCCAATTTGGACAGGAGCGTCCACGGACCGCGGACCCCTAAAAAGGGTTCCGCCCGTGTACCAAATTGGTACCGCCAGTCTGACAGTCAAGATATCAAATCTTGCCTAAAGTCAACTCTATCTAAGTAAGATTGTGCAAGATATGAAGAGTACAAATCTTCACAAAATATCTAATGGAATCTTCCAATGATCTCCATGATGTAATACATGATGTCAACATGTTGTATTACTATTAATAGAAATATGCAAATGCTTAAGTAGTGTTTGGTTTTAAGAACCTAACACATTCTACAAACTACTATCATACATAATGATTAGAGTCATATCAAGATGTTACTAATCATAAATGTAAATGCTTGAATGATGAATATATTGTTTGAGAAAGCTTGTTTTAATATCTAATAAACTTGACAAGCTTTAAGCTTTTATAAATTAAATTTACTTTTGTCGTTAACAAAACTTAGGCAAAGATCAAAAATATAAATAACGTTTAATGACGATATTTGTATTAACAATCTCCCCCTTTTTGTTGAGGACAAAATATAAATTTTATTTTTATAAAAGAAACAAAGTTTGTACAAGAGTTATAAAAATATTAGTTTTAGAACTTTGAAAAGAAAATGATAATGCAAGTGTATGAAATTTGACTTTTTATGAAAGTCAAAGAATTCACTAGTTGATGCATGATGTTGACTTTTTCAGAAAGTCAAATTATGCAGTTTGACCTTTTTAAGAAAAGTCAAGTATTATCAATGAGGGTTCCTGTTTGACTTTTAGAAAGTCAATTGTATGCAGTTTGACTTTTTCAGAAAAGTCAAATATAAATAATTTCCAAGTTCTATATTTTCTCCCCCTTTTTGTCTCAACAAAAAGAAGAGGCTATGCGGAATGTAATGAGCCCGAGCTTATTATCTCCCCCTTGTTCAAAGCTCCCCCTAAATTGGGTGCTTTAATGGGAAGATACATGGATTGTGAAAATAAAGCTACAAAAAAAATTGTTAGTAATAATGATCATTCACAAGCATTTCCAAGCACTATGTAATGACACCAACAACATAATAAACAACATTCATTTGTTAAAATTTTTCATGAGTAAAGATCATGAAAAGAGAACACAATGATGTGTTTCTAGTACAAGAAAAAAAAATATCTAAAAACAAAAACAAATAAAAGACTATTCTAAAAACCATCCTAAAGAGATGGTGGATGGGAAAGAGCGTTGAGACGCTCAAGAATGTGGTTGAGGATGAACCTCATTTCTTCGTGGAAGTCATGGACCATAATCCGGGTCCGTTCCACGGTTTGACCCGTTTGCTCACAAGTTGAGCAACCATGCCTTGGTGGGTAGAAAGTTTGTGGAGGTTGTGGTGGTGGAATGGTGGATATGTTGGTGGTGTTGGGGATGTTTGGAGTGGTCATGATGGATGCAAGCAAAGCACTTTGCATTTGCATTGTCTCACTTAAGTGAGAATCCACCATGCCTTTGAATTGGTGGAGGTTGTGGAGTTCGGCTTGAATCTCCTCTCTAGTGGGATTGTCATCCCACATGCTCTCCGGAATGTCCTCAATATGAGGGGACATTGATGATGGAAGTGGATGATCCCCGTATAAAGGACCATGAATGTCCTTGTGAATGGGGTGGAAAAGGAGAGGTCTTGGCCCTAATGGGGCGTTTGGGTCAATGGATGACCGAGGTGATTCATGAGCGATTCGCTCAATGGTGCCAAATGATGGCAATGGTGGTGGATGACTTGGCCTAGGAGGTAAGTCTTCCAAGTCCTCTAGGAAAGGATTTGGTGATGTTGGTGGAGTAGAAAATAACTCCATGGGAGTGAGGTGGGAGACCTTGGTGAAGGTGGTGAGGGTGTTTTGGATGTTTGGATGGGTGCCGGTGGAGGTGAAGTAGGTGCTTTTGATGGTGGTGGAGTGGTGATCACAATGTGTAATGAAGTGGGTGTAGCTAAGGTAAGGTGTGTATCATCTCTAATGGGAGATGAGATGGTGAGTGGTGAAGATTCGGATGATGAGCTAAGATTAACAAAACAACAAGGCCTTACGCTCATTCGAGCGGTTTTCTTGCAAGGTTTTGGTGATGATTTAGTCATTTTTAACTTGGGTTTTGATTTGCTAGATAGTAGTAAGAATGAAGAAGGTGTGAGGATGATCATGGTAAAACCTTTCAATTTATAGAGGTAAGAAATTGTTGAGAAAAGGTTTGATTTGATGTTGAACCATTGAAGAGATGAGGTTCCTAATGATTTGGAAGTGGGTTGAATGCTAGTCATATCACCCAAGTCAATCCATACAAAGAAGATGGAGTGAAGAAGAAAAGATATGCAATAAATGTGTTCTAGTGAGTGGAATTTCCTAATATTCAGATTACCCACGGATTTGAAGGTACCAAAAATTTGGTTCCTTCCTTTATGCCAAAGGGCTCCTTGGGTGGATTTTTTAAATTTTTGAATTTTGGTGGGAAATGGATTTCTTACATCCCTTAGTGAATAATACTAGTTCTAATAACAGTATAAACTAGTTAAGATTGATTTATAAGTGATGGAAGATAATTTGGAATCACGAAAGAGTCGAAATTCAGAAAATTACCTGGAGGATCCACGGCACCAAAATCATACACGGACGGAACCCAAAAAAGGGTGCCGTCTGGTCCGCCTGTACAGATATGGCGGTACCAAATTACATAAAGGACGGTACCAAAATAATGGTGCCGTCTGATCCGTGGAGTGCTGAAATTTGGACAGAATGTTTCTTAAAAACTGAAATTTCCGAAACCTGAAATTTTTTTCTCAAAACCTGTTATACTAAACATTTCTAGTTAGGAAAAGTAAATAACACATATGTAAACACAGTGGAGCATAGATTAAGAGCAAGGCTTATTGATTTTCACAATATAGTGAAAATGGGTAAAATTTGATAGCATACTTGTGCTATCCCCCTGCATGAGATTGTTAGCATACACCATTGTTTCAAGTCATAGTATCATCCTACATAATAAAAACAACTAAATAGTATCAAACATTAACGATAATGCATTGTTCCAAACACTCCTTAAAGTACCCTTATTTTTCCAACTTCTTGTAAATCTTGTTCATCATCCTACCAAGACACTTGAACATTCCCTTAGTTTGTTTGAATTCTGCTGATTCATTCTCAATCTCGGGAAGAGATGTGTAATACTCTTGAGGTGGAAGACGAGAGCTTGGAAGACCATCCTCGGAGCTATTTGATGATGATGATGAAGGAGTTGGAGGTTTAGCTCTCTTGCCTTTAGTCTTAGCAACTCGAGCATCACTCAAAGGTACAAAGATGTGAGGGATGAGATCATATTGAAGGTGCATCCCTTTTGGGGTTGGTGGAATTGGAGCGAAGTTTCTATAGAGACAGGTGAGAAGCATCCCGTATGGAAGAGCAACGGATCCTTGAGTTGGAATATCAATCATTATCCTAGCTATGTAGTAGGCTAAGTTGAATGGTTGTCGGGTGGACAAGTTGTAAAGCATGTGGCAAAGACAAGCGTTTATGTGATCCCTATTCCCTATGGTGCTAATGACGTTTGCTCTAAGTAACTCCTCCCATTTCTTAAATTCGTGCTTAAGTTCATTGAGCTCCATTCCATATGGATCTCGGTCTACCTCTTTTCCCTTTCGGGTGACTCGGGTTGTATCCGTTTTTGGGTTAAAAAGGTGTTCACGGATGACATCCTTATCGGCTAAACGGGTTATGTAGGGGAGAGAGCGGTCATTGATTGCATCAAGTGCGGTGAGTGACCACTTATCCGTGTAGACACAAGTTCCTCGGTTGGGAATTCCTAGTACTCTAGCAAAGTCACTTAAAGTGATGGTGTAGTCATTTTGGTTGATTCTAAAGCTAAGACAAAACTCATCATCTTCATCACTAAAACCGGTCACACTAGCATAGAATTCTAATACGAACCTAGGAAAAATTGGTTCATCAATGTCAAGAAGACAATCGAATTGAATGGCGGCTAGTTCTTCACGAAGATTGGTATGCTCAAGGAAGGATGAGTGAATGGTTCTACCCTCGTGGAAATACCTTGATTCTAGACCCCTAAATATTTCTACTTGTTCCTTGGTGAGTCCTTTGGTTTTGTGGTGTTTGGGAATGTAGTTAAGAGTGTCTTTGTGATCATAGAATCTTGCGGCTACCATGGTTATTCCTAAGGATAAGAATTAACATGTTAAAAAAAATTTAGATAAATTTTAATGTTTTTGATTCTAGTGTGTGCCTATATGAAAACAATTTGGAGTTGCGGTTATCTCGACTCATTTTATGCACAAAATGGTTTTAGTGGAGTGTTTGGCAAATACCATGAGATAACCCAAATGCTCCTAATTCAATGTGGCTATATTTGAATATACCCGGGAGTGCATATTAGTTATGCAATACCTTTAGTATTCAAGAGCATGCAAGTGATGAAAATTCTAACGTTTCTATTTGTATTAGCAATGAAAAATGTTTTCTTATAAGTGAGAAGCTTTTCAAAACTTTTGACATGGGGTGTTTGGTTGTTTGAATAAGGCCTTATATTTATTATCTATCAATTAGTGGGAAACATGATTTTGTTTATGCAATATGATAATGTAGTACCTAATTTGAATGACTAGTTATGCAATTTGCCAATTGAATTCATATTTGGTATAAAAGCATACATAAAACCCCATGTAATGATTTGTGATAGTTTTGTGCATAAATAAGAATCCTAGACTCAGAATTAAGAGATGAAATGTAGTTAGGATACTTACAATGATGTTATCTTCAGTGATTAGGGAGTGGGAAGATGACAATAATGAGCTTGGTTTAAGTTTTACACGTTTTGGTAAAGTGGGTTGTGAGGAAGAAGATGTTATGTATAAAGCTGTTTTGCTTCTGTAGACACCACGGACCAGACGGCACCAAATTTTTGGTTCCGTCCGTGTTGTCGTTTGGTGTCGTGGCTACAGTAGCAGAAACAAGACAAAAATTGTTTTGGTTTGACTATTCTAATGTTTTTAGGCTATGTTTATCCTACATGCTTGGTTCCATTAACCCTAAACCAAGTCTAAGAAGATTAAAGGGTTCTCGTTTAAGAGGTTTAGTAAAGATGTCGGCAATGTTGTCTTCGGAGGATACTTTCTCGATTGAAATGTTTCCTTTTTGAACATTGTCGCGAAGAAAGTGATGACGGATTTCAATGTGCTTTGTACGAGCATGTTGAACGGGATTCTTGCTGAGATCGATGGCTCCTTTGTTGTCGCAAAGTATCACAATATCGTTGAGATGAATTCCGTAGTCTACGAGAGCTTGCTTCATCCAAAGAGCTTGTTGACATGCTTTTCCGGCTGAGACGTATTCGGCTTCAGTAGTAGAGATGGCTAAAGCCGTTTGCTTCTTTGCAAACCATGAGGTGAGACAATGTCCAACAAAAGTACAAATACCACTTGTACTTTTTCTATCGACATAATCACCGGCATGATCCGAGTCGGCATACACTATGGTTTCTATACCCGTTCCTTTGGGATACCATAATCCTAAACACGTTGTTCCCTTAATATATCTAAAAATCCTTTTTAATGCTTCTAAGTGTGATGCCTTTGGGTTTTCTTGAAAGCGAGCACATAGACAAACACTAAACATAATGTCGGGTCTACTAGCCGTAAGATAGAGTAGGCTACCAATCATTCCTCTATATTTAGTGTTATCTACGGATTCACCTTCTTCGTCCTTGGTGAGTTTAGTGTCCGAAGACATGGGTGTTTTAGTTGGTTTGGAATCTTCAAGACCAAATTTCTTAAGCATATCTTTTATATATTTAGATTGGTTAAAGAAAATACCATCTTCTAGTTGTTTAATTTGAAGTCCTAGAAAGAAGTTTAACTCACCCATCATACTCATTTCAAACTCGTCATGCATGATTTTAGAGAAATCATTACATAGTTCTTGACAAGTTGATCCGAATATAATGTCATCAACGTATATTTGAACAATAATAATTTGCGATTCCTTTTTCTTAGTAAAAAGAGTATTATCTACTAATCCCATAGTATATTTGTTATCAATAAGAAAAGTCTTAAGACGGTCGTACCAAGCTTTAGGTGCTTGTTTAAGGCCGTATAATGCTTTCTTGAGTTTGAAGACATGATGTGGTTTCTCAAAATCGGTAAAACCGGGAGGTTGAGCAACATACACTTCTTCGTTAATAAACCCATTAAGAAAAGCACTTTTAACATCCATTTGAAATAATTTAAAATCATAAGCACATGCATAAGCAAGTAATATTCTAATAGATTCAAGTCTAGCTACCGGTGCATAAGTTTCATCATAGTCAATTCCTTCTTGTTGATTATAACCTTGTGCAACAAGTCTAGCTTTGTTTCTAGATACTATACCATTTTCGTCCATTTTGTTTCGAAAGACCCATTTTGTTCCAATTATAGTTTGATCTTTGGGTTTTGGAACTAGTTTCCAAACATCATTTCTAACGAATTGGTTTAATTCTTCTTGCATGGCCATTACCCATGACTCATCTTTTATTGCTTCATTTATGGTTTTTGGTTCAATGGTGGATACAAAACAAAAATGATTACTTTGATTTTGAGCTTGTGATCTTAAGGTTCTTTGATTAAGTTTTCCTATGACCTTTTCTAATGGATGACTTTTAGATTCTTTTATGTTGATAATTTCCTTATTTAATGGTTCATCTTCCTTGTTATTATCAATTTGACTTTCAATTACTTGACTTTCAACTAAGTCATCATCTACCAAAGGTGATGTCTTAGAGGGAGGTGGACTTTCGTCAAATGTTATGTTCAACGATTCCTCGACTATCATTGTTTCTTTATTTAGGACAATGTAAGCTTTACTAGTTTGAGAGTAACCAAGAAATACACCTTCATAAGACTTTGGGTCAAACTTGGTGAGATAATCCTTAGTGTTAAGAATAAAACATTTACAACCAAAGACTTTAAAATATCCTAATGTTGGCTTTTTACCTTTATAAAGTTCATATGGTGTTTTGTTTAGGAAAGGACGTATTAGGACCCTATTTAAAATATATGTAGAAGTGTCAACGGCGTTACACCAAAACTTTTGAGGAATGTTTTGTTCATTAAGCATTGTTCTACTCATTTCTTGAATTGTTCTATTTTTACGTTCTACTACTCCATTTGATTGAGGTGTTCGTGGAGCCGAAAAGTTATGTGTTATACCATTTGCATCACAAAAGTTTCCAAATTGAGTTTCGTTGTCAAATTCACGACCATGATCCGTTCGGATCGACACAATTTTGACACCTAGAAGATTTTGAATTTTCTTGCTAAGTATTTCAAATTTATCAAAAGCTTCATTTTTGGTTTTCAAAAATAATGTCCAAGTAAACCTTGAGTAATCATCTACTATGACCAAAGTGTATAAGTTGCCCCCATAGCTTCTTATAGCGGATGGTCCAAACAAGTCCATATGTAATAATTCTAGACACTTAGATGTAGATACCATATTTTTAGATTTGTGACTACTATGTGTTTGTTTACCAATTTTGCAAGCGTCGCAAAAGTGTTGGTCATATTTTAGTTTTGGCAAATTCCTAACTAATTCTTTTGAAGATAGGTTTTGTATAAGTCTCATATTAGCGTGACCTAAGCGTCTATGCCAAAGAGATGAGCTATCGTCTAATGTTGTTAGGCAAAGTTTGTCATTATATGTTTTATCTATTTTCATGACGTATATGTTATTTTTCCTAACTCCTTTAGCTATGGTGATACCATCTTTTAGTATTTTACTACCATTTTCATCAAATAGTACTTTATACTTTTTATCGCATAGTTGGCTAATACTAAGTAGATTAAATCCTAACCTATCCACATGAGCAACATTTTCAATAGTTAGAGAGTTATGAGCAATCGTACCTTTGCCAATGATTTTGCTTTTGAGATTGCTACCGAAATTGACATTACCTCCGTCATACTCTTGGTATGATGAGAAGAGACTTTTGTTGCCCGTCATGTGTCGTGAGCATCCACTATCTTTTATCCATTCATCAGGTTCCAATCCAACTTTCAAACATACCTAAGAAGCGAATAACTCAAACATTTGGTCCCCAATATCTCATGGGTCCGTTTGGGTTAAACATACCATTTATTTGATTCATGTATTGAAATGATGGATAAGGGTTCCATGGCATGTAATCTGGAGTTTGATATGGTCTAGGAAAGTTTTGATTCCAACCGTTGTGTTGGTAGTTATGTTGAACGTTGTGGTTGCTTTTAGGAAAGGGGCGTTTGGCAAAAGAAGTTTTATGTCGTTGTTGAGGAGTTTTTGATCTAAATTCATTTTTAATAAGTCCTACTCCTGATATAATGGCTGGTTTTAGTTTAACATTATCATTGGTTTTCTTTGTTACTTTAACAAATTCAGTACGGTCCGTATTGCGAACATTCTGTTCTGCTGAAGTACCCGCGGTACCATTTTGCACAACGGACGGAACCCTTATTTTGGTTCCGTCTGGTCCGTGCTGTACAGCAGCAGTTTTGACAGAATGTTCGTCCTTTTCGGCCGTTTTGTTTTGACTCTTAGGAATTAATACTTCATTAAAACCTAGCCCATTCATGTCTCCTGGTGTTTTATGGATTTTAACTATTTCATCGGCAATAGCGATGTTTTTGTTAAACCTTTTAAACTTAGAATTATTTTCTATTAAAACTTCTTGTGTGAGCTTTAGTTTTTCTATTTCAAGATTAAGCTCTTGACATGATTTACAATCATTGTCATTTGCTTTTCCTTTTTCAAGTCGTTTTGCTTTTTCTTTTAACTCATATACCTCATTTTCCAAAAATTCCTTTTTAGTTTTTAGAAATTTATTTTTAGTTATGATTTTTAGACTTAGCTCACACAATTGATTATATTGTTTTTGCAAGGTGTCATCATCTATAGAAGAATAAGAAGAATCGGAAAGTACCTCATTTGACTCATGTGCCATTAGAGCGATCTCTTCCTTGCTTGATTCTTCATCGTCTTCACTATCACTCCAAGCACCACTTACAAAAGCTCGTTGAGTTTTGCTCTTAGGTGGCTTGGGACATTCTCCTATGAGATGACTTGCATCACCACATCTAAAACACTTTCTTTCACCTTTGATTTTCTTATCATCCCGATCTTTTCGGAATGGCTTCTTTTCTTCTCGAGGTTGTCTTACAAACTTTCCTCTTCTTCTAAAGAACTTCTTGAAATCTCTAACGGCCATGGCATACTCCTCATCTTCACTATCGGAACAAGATTCACCATCATCGCTTGATTCCGCCTTTGCTTTAAGAGCAACGGATTTGATCTTCTCCTTTCTTCCTTTGATGATCTCCGAATCTTTCTCCATTATCATTTCGTGAACTTTGAGGTTGCCAATTAGCTCGTCTAGTGACATTATTGAGAGATCTTTTGATTCTTCAATAGCGGTCACTTTAGCTCTCCATTTGGGATGGAGTGCTCTAAGAAATTTCCTAACAAAGTTCTTACTACGAAAAGATTCATCAAGTGCTTTAAGTGATGTAATGATAGTGTTAAAACGAGCAAAGCCACAATCAATGGTTTCATCTTCAGGGATAACAAATTGTTCATATTGTTGAACAAGAAGATCAATTTTGTTATCCTTGACTTGTGAATTACCTTGATGTGTAACAATTAAAGATTCCCAAATATCTTTGGCGGTTTCACACATAAAAATTCTTTCATATTCTTTTCTAGGTAAAGCATTATAAAGCATCATTTTAGCTTCATTATTTTTAGCAACTAATTTCTTTTGTTCATCAACGGAAATATCCTTTGTTGTAGAACTAAAATCTCCTTTAATAATAATAAACCAAAGATCTATATCTTTTGATTTTACATATGTTTCAAAACGGTTTTTCCAATAGATAAATCCATTGGTTTCAAAGAGTGGTGGTCTTTGCATAGATTGCCCTTCTTTAAAGTTTTCAGAATCCATGGATCGTTTCAAGTTTATAAAATACAAGTTATTTTAGAAATTCTTGAGCAACGAGGCTCTGATACCAATTGTAGAAAACTAGAAGGGGGGTTGAATAGTTTACCGATTAAAAACTTTGTTTTGAAACTTATTGAAATATCAATTGATATTGATCTTAAGTATGTTAATGAAATATGCAAGCAATATGTAATAAGTAAGTAAGGAAAGAAATGATCAAACCACAACAAGTTGTTTATAGTGGTTCGGCCTACAAGGACTCTTTTTCCTTGCCCTACTCCACTCCCCGAGTCTCACACTCGAGAGTTTAACTTCACTAGTCAACAAGCTCCTTTCACCGGTGGAGAAAACCTTTACACTTCGCTTACACTATTTTCCGACACTAAGCTAGATGTCGAGTTCTTTCCAAGGGTACAACTACTCCCACACACAATGTATTTTGAGGACTAAAATACTAACCACTCACACTCACAAGATTATGATGGTTTGATACAACAATGAAGTATGGATCAACACTAGATCATACAACACTAAACAAACAAGACTTCCAACTTCTCGTTGAAGCTTGAATATGACTTGATCTTCTTTGCTACAAAAGAGATCACTAATATGATATGAAACTGAGTTAGAAAGGATAGAGAGAAGATATGTATGAGAGTATGTTAGAAAGGGATGAGAAACTACTTGGCTTGGCATTGCTATTTATAGCCAATTTGGACAGGAGCGTCCACGGACCGCGGACCCCTAAAAAGGGTTCCGCCCGTGTACCAAATTGGTACCGCCAGTCTGACAGTCAAGATATCAAATCTTGCCTAAAGTCAACTCTATCTAAGTAAGATTGTGCAAGATATGAAGAGTACAAATCTTCACAAAATATCTAATGGAATCTTCCAATGATCTCCATGATGTAATACATGATGTCAACATGTTGTATTACTATTAATAGAAATATGCAAATGCTTAAGTAGTGTTTGGTTTTAAGAACCTAACACATTCTACAAACTACTATCATACATAATGATTAGAGTCATATCAAGATGTTACTAATCATAAATGTAAATGCTTGAATGATGAATATATTGTTTGAGAAAGCTTGTTTTAATATCTAATAAACTTGACAAGCTTTAAGCTTTTATAAATTAAATTTACTTTTGTCGTTAACAAAACTTAGGCAAAGATCAAAAATATAAATAACGTTTAATGACGATATTTGTATTAACAGATTATGTCGGTTCCCCGTGAGAATGAAGCAAGCCCTTTTAAGAGGAACTTGAGTAGCTTGGGAAGTTTAGTGCAGTGCATGACTGGGTCCATGATGTCTTGTCTTCAATACCAGTGTTACCTTAGTAACCACCAGTAGCATATGTATTGAACCCGATTTCTGCCCTAAGGTTGAATTATTGGAGGGCTATTTCTTTTCACCCTTTTCTCATTTCATTTCTTTTTCATTCTTCAACCCCTTCAGTGCTTACCGAGACTTCATAACTATAACTTGTTGGGTTTATTCCAGTACTAGCTCAGACTCAGTCGGCACTCTTCCCATATCTCACTTTTCTCCTTTTTTTATCATACCTAAGAACTTCTACACTATCTAGTGGATTGTCCCTGGGTAGATCCATCCGGCTCTGGCGGGATCGTGGGAACGAAAACCTAACCTAACCATCCTTATAACACCATGCATAAAGTAAATTGGTCGGTCTTTTGGTATTGTTCTTTCCTTCTTGAAACCAATTAAAAAATCATTTGGAAAATCAATCAAGGTACCTGTGATATAATATCAAAGCATTTTGTACCTTAATTGTTTTGATCATTTTAGAAATGCTCCCCCTCAGCATGTGCATATGATTTTGAAATTTTTTAGCACATGGAGGCAAGAGTTCTTTAGAAATAATTTCTTTGATCACAATTTCCTTAGAAAAAGCCTTTTGATTTTCTTTGGTAAGTTCTCCCCCTCAATATGTGCTTTGGATTTTAAATCATTTTATCACATAGAGGAAAGAGTTCTTTTGAAACACATCCACGAACACAAAAGCCATTAAGAAACCATTTGTTCCCCCTCCATATGTGCTTCGAGATTCGAAAGCGTTTGGCACATATGAGAGAGCAGTATGCACACTTGAATCAAAACGATCACCTTTTCTTCAAATTTCATTATTAAATCACAAATTCTCCCCCGATAAAAAATATCAAGTGATTTAAATTGGTTTAGAAAACATGGGAGAAAATATGCCTGGTTTAAATTCTCTTCTGGTTTTAGGTTAAATGCTCCTCCACAATCATGTGTATTAAGTATTTGAAATCATTTGGCACATGAAGGAAGGAGTGCTTTTGAAACAATTACCCTTCAAAAACGATTTGAGATTTAAATCACGAACTCTCCCCCGATCAAAAATTTCAAACCTTTTGAGATTTGTGATCCCAATTGATTTAAATCATTTTAGAAAATTTTAGGGGAAAGACGTGGCAAGATTTAATTTTTTGAAAAATGACGGATAAGGACCAATTATAGACATTAAAGATTGTTAGTGTCAGGTATGATAGTTTTTAAGAGATCTTTAAGTAAAATAAAACATTTTCACAATCAAACAAGAATAGAAAAAATTTCATTTTGAAAGACCTTTGGATTTTAACGAAAATCATACCATGACATAACATTAAATCTTCAGATCCCCACATATTTTGTTCAAAACGGACTTTTATGAAGAAATATCGTTTGAAAATATTTAATTTGAAATCACTGAAGATTTGACAAAATAAAGTCCGATTGATTTCAAAACTTTGAATCCGATTTATTTTAAAAACAATATTTTTCATTTTAAAAACAATATTTTTCAAAATTGTTTAAAAATGGAGTAATTCACTACTTGTCCTGCACAAAGATACGTTAGGTGGTGTAGAAGTTGCTTCTGTTGTTGCTGTAAGGCTGGAAGAAAACCATCTGCTGAAGCAGTGAGACCTCTTACGTTGCATGTTTTTATGTCAACTCTCCATAGAGGTCAAATTATGCTTCGTTTCTTCATTTGATGATGAAAAAAACCATCTGATGATGTAGTGAAACCTCTTACGTTGCATTTTTTTCATGCCAACTCTCCATAGAAGTCAAATTAAGCTCCGTTTCTTCATTTGTCAACCCAAGATATAGTTACCCTTTCCTTACGGCATCCAATCATCTTCATTAGTGGGATCCGGATCGGGAACATTCTTATAATCCATGATATCTACATATGTTAGTTGACACACAAACAGATATATGGTGGTCGACATCACCCAAACAGCAATCGACTAATTAAAAGTCAAATCAACATATCAATCAGATCATGTAAAGCATGGGATTTATGTGCTTATCAAACTCCAGTCATCTAATCCTAAAACGTAGGTTAACATCATTTTTCAGTTAAGCCTTTAGGATAATTAGATAAGTTCGTTAGATGATATAGATTTGAAAACATTCTCCCCCTCAATCAATGACTTATTTTCTGAAAAGTTTAAATGCGCTGAAGTCATTGATTGAGTTTTCAATTTTTACGAAAACTTGATTCTAATTGATTTTCAAGCAACTCATTTACCACCATTTTGTTAAAACAAATATTTTTCTAAAGAATTTAAGACGGAAAAATATTTGAGTAGGAACAGCAGTCCTTCGACATACTTTCCTAATGTTGTTTTAGGATAAGTGCACGAAATATTTGAAAATTGGTTTAGCGTAGCACTTTCCTTTCTTGAAGAACGGGTTGCTATCTGAAATAATAGCAAACCATGGTTTAAGCACGGGTTACAGTCTGAAGTAACTGCAAGCCATATTTAGAGACATGTTTAGAAAGAAATATTTACACCTCCTGCTCGAACTTCATCTAAAGTCCCGTGCCATTATTGAATGACATTTCTAAGACCGTAGATGTTATCGATACCAGAAGACATGTCTTGAGAAAACATATTTTTGGTATTTTTTTCAATTTTCTGATTTTTATGGGCTTTTGTTGATTTTATATTTTTCTATTTTGTTTTTGTTGGTTTTATATTTTTGTATTTTGCTTTTTGAAAAATATTTACAACGATAGAGAAATAGTTTAAGAAGATGATGATACGAGTACCAAGATAAGGAAATCGTTCAGCACTTAGTAGAAGATAGAAGTCATCATCTCTTAAACTTTCATCACCAAAGCATTCGAGGCTCTTGAATCGTCTCAAGAACTTGAGCCTTCAAAAAGTGAATCTTTGGTAGCTTCCCCCCAAACCGACAATCCACGTAAAAAGACCATTTCCCCCAAGAAGAAGAAGTGAAGCAAACAGTCTAATTGTATGAAGCTTCAAGAACCCGAAGAAGACGATAACACCGAAGTAACAAGTTAACACGGATCATTTCTGCTGTTATCAAACCCGGAATGAATGATTAAGCCTGATCACATGAACTTGTTGTGCGTCCCCGATGTACACATAACTCTTCGAGTTTGAGCAGTTCTCAATTCAGGAGAACAATATATCAACACCTTCATTTCACCAAATGCATTCCAGTTATCTAACATATAACCAATCAGCCCATAATGAATGATTAAGCCTGATCAAACCCGGAATGAATGATTAAGCCTGATCACATGAACTTGTTGTGCGTCCCAGATGTACACATATCTCTCCCTTGATGGTTGCGATCTCATCGGAATCATCATTACATAGTGTACATGAAGCACTAACCGGAAGCACTTTATCATAAATCATATAGAAGATGTCGATAAGCAATATCATCTCACTCTCCACATATTCTTCTCATATTTCTTCCTACTGAAAGCTGAGATAACACATACCAAAAGTATCCATAGACCACTTCCCCCCAAATTGTTGGAATAATGCATCCTTCCCCCAAATTTTTGGAATAACACACCAAAGGCTACGAGATAAACACTGAGTTTCTCTGCGGTTATGACATTTATCTTTCCCGGGATTACTTCAATAGAGAAGAAGTATTAAGTTCATCACGTGTACTCGTTGTGTGTTTAGATGTATATCTCCTTCCCCCTTGCTGGTTTTGATACCTCAGAATCAGCAACACATTATACATGCTAAATACTCTTGAAATAGAGAAGAACGAACAATTAGCTCAACTGAATCCTGTGAGAATCAAATGCTACAAAAACTCTCTCTGACTATCTTTATCAACCCATATGTAGACAATTTGAAGTGATCACTAATGAAGAAAACTTGATATACCAAACTTGAAACTGAAGTCGAATTCCCTACATTTGTATCTTAAGCTTGCACTTAATGATGGAAGAACGGTGTCGAGAATCTATGCTTCAAGCAAATCTCTAAGTACCCGATACTCAACCAAAGTACGAGACAATAACACCTCTTGCGATTATCCACAACGACATAAGCGTGTGTCACTGAGTAAAACAACGTAACTCCTAAAAGTGATAGTTAACCAGGTCTTCAACCATCCACCCCGACTACTGGTAACTAGATAAACCAAGTCTTCAACTCAAATTCTTAAGCCCGAGCAAGTTATCAAATAAGAACACGCCTTTGTGAAAGTCAACTTCAATCTCAAATGAGTGATAAATGATTAACTCCGAAGTAATCAATTTGTGTCAACTGCCCAACACGTGAATAAACATACAATCGGATGTACATTGACCCACTGAATGAACCGGAACAAATGATTCCTCAACATCAATGCATTCTTCCTAAAAGTATACATTTAGAGACTGATCTGGAAGATTCACCAATAACTTCGAGCGGATGAGGTAGTCATTTTTCTTGAAGTTCATGTGGTTGATTTATAGCGTGCACGTTGAGAGGAACAATAATCCGTGAATATTTGGCAAAGGAATACCAAAGAGCGGATCATTATTCATGAGTGCAACTGCAATATTATGATAGTCATTATCAACGTCTTGAGGAATAACTAGAGATTGGGTTTCTAGATTAGTCTGAGTAGTACTTCTTACATGGAGAACCAGTTGAGTCAGAAGTAACCGGAGCAGGAGCTTCAGGAACTAGATGATCAACATTCTTTGAAGGTTGGAAGTATTCATCAAACATAGGTTGAAACACTAAATCCCAAACAATAGATCCCAGTTAACATTAGGCGTTGGAGGAGAGTCGTATGACCATAATTCAAGCATCCATCAACATGTAGTATATGCACTCTTTGGTTAACATTAGGTGTTGGAGGAGAGTCGTATGACCATAATTCAAGCATCCATCAACATGTAGTATATGCACTCTTCTCCCCCTCAAAAATTGCATCTAAAGTTGCCATTTTTGATTTAAACAAGTGAATAAGAATATACACCAATGAACGTAGATCCACTTGAGGGTTGACAGAGCGTGGGAAAACATGAAGCTTGTTGATGAAGAATGTCGATGATAATGGTCATAAACATGAAGATTTCTCTTCTTTTGAAGATAAAGCGCACTAAAGCGTACACCTTTCTTTTCTTTGAGGAACGGGGCCTGAAGTGTTATATGCAGACGCCATAATGATGAAGTACGAGGCCTGAAATGATGTGAACAGACGTCATAGCCGATTGAACATCAATGTTGAGTAACTTGAACCCGTGAGTTATGAGATATCAATCCTTTTGTTATCCATACTTTAAGCCAGTCCATGTATTGAAGGATCGAAGTATCTGCAACTGAGTAAGGACTACCTGCACTAATATTACAAACTTGATTGCATATATTTTGGTTAGTGACATTAGTATCCAAACCCTTTGGGGTTTCACGGTCAACTTTGAGATTGCCATTGGTAAACATCTTTCCTGTAGGTATCCACCTAAGTCCAGCATCCTTAAAAATTCTACCAGATGGTATCCACTTATGGCAAGGTCTAGGATTGTTAGGCTTCTTATGCATAGTGGAAGACTTATCCTTATTCCTAGTTTCCAAAGATTTAGCAGTGGGTAACCATCTACGCGAGGCTTTTGGTTTCATTTGCTTCATGTGCACTATGGATGACTTAGTGTAAATCCTATACTTAACAGGTTGTATCATTGCATGAGCATTTACTTTCTTCAGGGATTTTGTGAAATATTTATCATAATTAGCATTAAAGATACATTTCAGACACTTTGAGCAAATAGCTTGTTTGGATTCAGAAATAAATCTAGATTTCTTAGAGTGATCTGCTATGGGAATAGCTTTAATCGAAACGCAACTACTCTTAGATGTAAGCCAATCCCTAGTCTTTAGATTAGTGTTCCTAGGTAATGGTTTAGAACTACTAGCAGTTTCTTGAAATCTCGAAGAATTCATCACCCTAGGTCTTGCACCTAAAATTCTGTCTTTGCGATTTTGTGCCTTCTTTCTGGCCATTTCTAGATAAGAGTTCTTATACAAATCATTCATATCAATTTTCCTAGGAAAATGAGGTGAAGTGACTGGTTTTGTCAAAACTTGTTTCGCATTAACTTGGGAGGCAAACCGCGTTTTTGAAAATTTTGGTCGTTCAGATCTAAACGCATTTGGTTGTCTAATAACTGGTTTCCCCAAGATTGATGGTTTTGAAAACTTAGTGTTCACACTATTCCCTGTTGTTTTTCTGAGCTCATTTTTAAAGCAACAATAGCGAAACTCTTTTCCTGAAGTTGAGCTTTGAGATCATCAATTTTTGCTATCAAAGAGTTTGTTTGTTCTATTGACTTAGTTCTAGCTTCTTTGACAGAGTCACTTAGTTCTATGTGATGCTTTCTCAAAGACTCATTTTCCATTAGTAATTTGGCCACAAAAACTGCTAATTCATCATTTCTCATTTGAATATCATCAATAGTATTAACATTAGAATTACATGTAACCAAATTACTTTTCACATGCATATTAGAAATATGTTTCTTCAAATTGTTGATAGTTGACTCTTTGTCTTGAAGCTGAGCTTTCAAAGTGTTAATTTCAAAAAGTTCACGGAATTCAGGAAGTTCCGGATGTTTACATGGTTTGTTAAGTTGAAAGCTTTCTTCTTTACTCTGTATTGCAATTTCAAGTGAAATGCAATGTTTTTCAAGTTTTGAGAATTTATTAGAAAGTTCATCAAAAGTTATCTTATTAAACATATCATTAGTTTTGAAACACTTTATCTCAGACTCAGCTTCAGTTACAGAACATGTATCAAGAACATGTTTTGTGATGTGATCAGTTTGCACAAGAGTAATTTCATATGCATTATGTTGAACAGTTAAGGGTACCTCATCACTTGACACATGTTCATTTATCGGTCTGTCATCTGAGTCCTCATCATGTGTAGCAAGAATCACTGAACTACTGGTTGTGTCAAACTTATCTGTATCTGAACCTCTGTGTTCAGCTCCAACTGATCCATCATGTGATGCTTTACCCGACTCAACACTACAATCTTTTGATTGTGCCTGACATTCATCCCCCTTTCTGATTATTGCATCCACTTCTTGTGTGATAGGAGTTACTGAACCGTTGGTTACATCATTCTTTGTTGTCTCTGTTATTCTACATTCAGCAACATCCTATCTTTCAACTGAAACATTACCCGACTCATCACAACAATCTGTCAACTGAACCAGACTCTCATCTATTTTTTCTTCTTTCTGAGTAACTTCCTCAATATACTTATCCACTTTATCCATGAGATGGATAAGTGTCTCTATGAATACGCTAATTTCCATTCCAGTGTGTCTCTTGAAAGACATCTCAGTCATGTCTTGATCATAATCTGATGTAAATTCCCCACTGATGAATGACTGAAATTGGTTGTGGATCACTTGAAGTGCAGCACTGGAACTATCCTTTTGAACCTTTTCTTTATCAAGTTGTTGTTCCAATTGTTCTAAGTTCAACAGTAATGTACCCGTTAATGTGGATAAATCTTGACGAAAAAGGGCAATACATGTTCGTTCCGTTGTTGTGGGTAGAATTAACATGAGGTGAGAGTGAAGTTGTTGATAGCTTAAAGATGTTTGAACGGTTAAAGATCTTAGTGACTTGATCTTATTGTTCCTAACGACAAACAGTACAAGTTAGTGGATTCTCCAAGTCGCTAAGATCAAGTCGCTGGGAACAATAAGTACAAGTCGCTAGAAATAATGAAAGCAAGTCGCTAACCCCACCAAGTCGCTAGCCGTAGTGGAGAATCCACTAACTTTTACTGTTTGTCGGCTTGTCTCAATAGACAAGTCGCTAAGCTCAAGTCGCTACGACTAACACTACAACTCGCTAGAAATTACTGAAGCAAGTCGCTACGAAGAAATTCACAACGAGACTCAAGTCGCTACCTTGAAAAACTTCAAAAACACACTTTTCAATTCAAAACAAGCTCAACCACAGTGATTCAAGCTTTCCAAATCCAAACCCAAGCACTTACAATGATTTTAAACACAAAAGTACACTCAAAATTCAAACTTTAACACAAGAATTGATCCAAATGATGCAAAAACCACTAAACTTTTTCAAACTCAAAAACCATATAAAACCACTAGAAATCCAAGGATAAGTAAGAGAGATGATCAAACCATGGCTCTTGATACCATTTGTAACATATTGGATTTTACAAACACATCGTATCATAACATAAATGGGGTGTATGGTTTAAGAGTTTAGAGAGAGAAAGTAGAATGAGAGCCTTTTTAGAGAGAGAAAGTAAACAAAAGAGAAAAGGTTAGATTAGAATGAAAGGTCCAACCTTCTACCTTGGGAGGTAGAGGGTATTTATAGTTACATACAATACGTCCTCCTAACGGACTGTGGATCAGGCATACAGTGGGTAAAGACCCGTCCTTCCTCCACGGTGTTGCACTAAACTGAACTACGCTAATAACTAACTAATAAACTAACAAATAATGTAACTAACGATATGTCTACGAGCTAACTTATTCTAGATAATATTTGGGGTAACCGATAATTCACCATGGAATTTCTAATTCCTAACAGATAAGCATTAGCTTTTTATCTTTTCTTTACTTTTAATTCATGTATTTCGTAACATTAAACATTGAGTTGATTGTTATGGTTAATATGAGCGGCTAAGCACCTCTTGGTGCTGGCCTAGTTATGATTCCTTAATTGTTTTGTTTACGTTTATATTGATTCTGCATAATTATTTCTAAGTGTATGCATGCATAGTTTATTGGTAGCTACCCTTGTTTCGGTAATTTTGAAAGGCGGTAGAGGCTAGTTGCTTAGGAGATATGACTAACTAACCCTAAGTGAGTAGACTGAGACGGGAAGGGTAAGATATGACCAAATGACGACCCTTTCTACTTGTGCGATTTGACCAACTGATCACCTACCGTTTGGATGAACTTAAGAAGTAGGGGGTGAGTGTTTAAGATGCTAGCGCCCGGGCACTCACTATTATAAATCTAGCATGTAGCGGTACTTAATGACTTGGCATAGGGGACTAGGAACAACTGGACTTATGAGGGGACACATGACTTCTCCAGTGGTACCCTTTGCTGATAGGTTAGGACGAACTAACCAAATGTTGTCCTCTCGACTTTGACCCCACCTAAAGTAATTGGAAGTAATTAGACGTGAACACTACTAGTTAGAATGAATAACTAGGTTAGCACCACTCTCCTCTATTGATCACAACCTTTGCCTTTATTTGCTTTAGTAGTTAATTAATTCCTTATTGAAATCTTATTAAAATCTGTGACACCTAGACTTAGTATATATCCACACAGATAGCTCTTGGGACAACCTCGGTTTTACTGAATACTACACTACACACGACCGGGTACACTGCCCATTAGTGCATTAGGGTAGACCATAGGTATAACGAGACTTATAAATATTAAAACCTGGTCAGTAAAACATGCATCAATACCCCAAAATAAATGGACATGGTCTCAGGATATTGAACTTGTTAACATCGTTGGAGAACCCACTGAAGGCATGCTCACTAGAATCATGGCTGCTAAGTTAACTGCTGCCTCAGCTAATGAATGTTTGTTTGTTGACTTCCTCTCAAATGTTGAACCAAAAATCTGTCAAAGAAGCCCTGCAACACCTAAGTTGGGTTCATGCCATGCAAGAAGAACTACAAAAATTTGACAGAAATAAAGTAATGACTTTGGTCAAATGTCCTTAGGAAGTTATAGTTATTGGCATGAAATGGGTCTTCAAAAACAAGACTGATGAAAATGACATAGTCATTGAAAACAAAGCTATGCTGATTACTAAAGGATACAACCAACCTGAAGGCATTGAATATGATGAAAAATTTTCCCCTGTTGCAAGGATGGAAGCAATCAGGATCTTCTTGGCCTATAAAACATACATGAACTTTAAAGTCTACCAAATGGATGTCAAGAGTACATTCCTAAATGAAAAACTCAAGGAAGAAGTTTATGTTCAACAACCCCCTGGATTTGAAAGCAATGAGTTGCCTGACTATGTTTGTAAGCTTGATAATGCCCTTTATGGACTGAAACAAGCCCCAGGAGCATGGTATGAAACACTTTCAGCCTTTCTTATCCAAAACAAGTTTGTTAGAGGAAAGGTTGATAACACCCTATTTGTCTATAGGACAAAAGAAGATGTGATACTTGTTCAGGTGTATATTGATGACATCATATTTGGTTTAACAAATTACAAACTTTGCAAATAGTTTGAGAAACTAATGACAAAGAAATTTGAAATGAGCATAATGGGTTAACTCACCTACTTCCTTGGATTACAAATTAGGCAGACTGACAAAGGAATCTCAATTAGTCAAGAGAAATACACAAGAAGTCTCTTAAAGAAGTATGAACTTTCTGATTTCTCATCAGTGAAAACACCAATGCCCCCCCCCAAACAACCTTGGTCCTGACCTTACTGGAAAACTAGTGAATCAAAAACAATTAGAGGAATTGTAGGGTTAGTGATGTATCTCACTGCCTTAAGGCCTGATATTCAATTTTCCATCTGCTTGATTGCAAGATATCAGTCTGATCCAAGAGAGTCACATCTCATTGCTGCAAAAAGAATCCTTAAATACCTGAAGGGTACTCCAAATCTTGGAATATACTACCCCAAATGTTCAGGCTTTGATCTCAAAGGATATTCAGAATCAAACTATGCAGGTTGTAACATGGATTGAAACGCACCTCAGGCTCTTGCTAATTCCTTGAAGGAGAATTAGTGTGTTGGAGTACTACGAAACAACAATCAGTGGCTATGTCATTAGCTGAAGCTGAATATGTAGCTGCCGCAGGCTGTTGTGCAAATGCACTATGGATGAAAAGTTAACTCAGTGACTATGACATCCATTACAAGATGGTACCTATCTTTTGTGATAACACAAGTGAAATTTCCATCTCCAACAACCATGTACTTCATCAACGAACCAAACACATTGACATTAGGTATCATTTCATCAGGGACCATATCATGAAAGGTGATATTGAGCTACACTTCATCCCCACTGAATATCAGCTAGCTGATATCTTCACTAAACCCCCGGATGAACCTACTTTAACAAGACTGAAAGCAGAACTTGGGATGTTGAACATTGACTATCAATCCACTGATTGAGCATGTTCCATATAGTTTACATATTTACTATATAATGGTCCCTGAACAAAACAAACACCTAAATCAATCTCACTGAATGAGTAAAACTCATTTAGGGTCCCTGACATTGGATATAAAACACATCGAATGAGTAACTAAATGCTCTAAGTATCTAGTTACTTAATGTCCTAGGTTGGTAAACAACCGAATTAAATATATGAATATATGTTCTTTGACCCAACTGTCATCCATGTCATGGGCCCCCACATCCTCTACCAATATCCCACTTGGCCTTAATTACCAATACACACAAACAAAATTTACAATCAAACTCTGGTGGATTCTCTCCTCAAGAATAGATTTTGTGTGTATATTACTCTTCATCTGGTATAAACTGCTTCTTGTTTACATTATCTTGTGCAAAAACATTTTTCAAAACACTTTTCTTGATCAAACCGTAAGTGTTACTAAGATATCCATCTAAGTACAAACAGTTTAATAATATATTTTGTTCTTCACGGCAGCAATCATAGTGAAATCATTTTGTGACCACCTGGTTCAAAATATAGTGCCATTTAAACTTTTCTTCTTTTAAAACACATAAAAAATGCCCAATGACCAAAGAATCATGTTTGCACCTGAATGAGCATACTTGACTCTTAAATATGTCACTTTCAAAATAAACAATGTTGTGGGCAATTTTAATTACCCTAAAGAAGTCCTTGCTTACAAACATATAATGAAATTTTTGTACAACTTCCCTTTGAAAGAAGCTTTTACCAAAACACCCTATATCTTGTACCAAAACTACCTCAGGGAGTTTTGGGCAACAACTATGGCCTTTGACCCGACACCCTCAGTTGATGAGGACAAGCCAAGACCCCTTGGGGAGTTCCTCATCAAATTCTCAGTCTTAAATGGGGAAAGAAAATTTACCCTTGATTTTCAAACTTTTTGCTATTCAACAGGGCTTGATTACAAAAACAAGGTATTTGTCGAACACCCCGACCCAGCTGTTGTTAAAGCTGCGTTAGCTAAAATTTCTTTAAATCCAAGTTACTTGGACAAGACACCTGTCACCAAGAACTCCTTTCCCGTGGCTTGGAAGATCTTATTCACTTTTGTGATTCATGTCCTCAGCGGGAATCACTCATCTACTAAACAGATTAACTCTATTCAGTTGATGGTTGCACACTACTTGATGACAGGAACCACTGTCGACATAGGAGAGATCATTTACAGTGATCTCGTAACCAAGCTACAACATAAATCTAGTCTAACTATGTCTCATATCCTAGATTTATTTCGTGTGCTTTACAAGTGTTACTGGGATGCAATGACACTTAGGACTTTTATTTTGGCACCTTACCATGTGTCCTGACTCATTCAAACTTTGCAAAGCTCCAATTCGTAGTCCCTCCCATTCAATTCATGGCCCATATGGTTGATATAAACAACCATAGGGACTCAGTGTCTCCAAACGCTTCTACTGAAAAGAAAAAGGGGAAGACTCAGACTGTGGGTGAAACCAAACCCAAGTCACAGGGCCCTGAGGCTTCTGGAATATAGCCTAAAAAGCAAAAAAGACCCGAAACTGAAAAGCCACCCAAGAGAGGCCAAGTAACACCACTCTCGGTGACAACGAAGGTTACTTATACATCACAATCAGTCCCCCTGGTCCCAACTACTAATCCCCAAGTTCCAGAGGGAAACAAACAACCCATTATTAGGGAATTGCCTTCCACCGTCCCTGATGATAGCACTGGGAAACTCCCACCGGTGTTTGAGGGGACATTGAGGGACAAAGACTCAGAGGGAAAGAAACCCCCCGATGATACGTAACTCATCACCAAATCCACTGATCCTAGTGATGACACTAGGAAACACCCATCAGTGTCTAAAGGGTCCTTGGAGGACAAAAAGTGATGAGGAAGTTTTCGCTGCTATGATGATATGGACACTGATGTTCAATCCACTGAGCAAGAGCATCAGTCTCTTCCAAAAGAGCTTGAAGAGTCACCCTTTCAGGCTGATGATGATTCCTCTGACTTTGCAACTTCTTCTTTCCATGAAGAACTGAAGAAATATGACAATATTCTTTCTCTCACTGAAAGACAACTGGTAAAATTCTTGAAGAAGGCTACTTAAAGGCTTTATGATGACGTTACTGATGAACTTTGGGATCAACATGTTGAAGTTGTTGCTAGTTATGGTGACCTTAGGGCTTCTGTTGTTAAAAACTTCGAAGATAATGGTGAATACAGGGAAAACATGTACAATGCTCTTCAAACCCTGAATGATCACTTGAATAAATTTATCAAGGCTTTTCAGGATGCTCACACCAAACTTGACAACATCAAAGAAGATGTCAAAGATGACCCTGCACTAAACAAGAAAGTTCTTGAGGCTACTAAAACTTATGTCAAGAATTCATCAAGCCTCACTGAACTCATCCAAATGCTGGAAAACTCAAATGTTCAGGGTCTCAGTTCATTAGTGGAGGAGATCAAGTCCTCTCTCGGTCTGTTGGAAAAGCATATGGCAGCTTGGTTTAAGTCTTCAAATTCTATGGCCTGCAATCTTGGGCCTAGAATGTCAGTTGTCGAAACCTCTCTGGCCAATCTTGAAGTCAAGTTCACTAGTCTTCAGCAGGACACTTCAAATATCAAGTTAATGGTATTTGAAATTTATCAAGCCTTCGAGGGTGAAGCTGCTCCCTCAACTTCAGTGCTCGAGCCACCTCTTGCTCTCACTGAGCTCCCAGCAACAATTGAGGGGGAGAGAGAGTCACTGAAGCTGCTACAAGTGAACCAACTCCTTCTCACACTGAGGGGGAGTACAATGAAGCTGAAAATACTTCACCAACTCCAGTTGTTCCAATCTCATCATTCCAACCTCCAATCACTGAAGGAACTCCATCGTCATCAGTTCCTCCTAAAGACAAAGGAAAAGGCATTCTCACAACACCTGAGCCTGAGCAACAACCTAAACTGGTACCTGCTTCCTCAGCCGTCAGCCCGGACCCTGATGAACCTATTAGGGTACCTTATGAAATCAATGGCAAATTATATCATCTGACTGCGAAAGAAATGGATGCTTATCTTGAAAAGGAAGAATTGACAAGGAAAGAAGTTGAAGAAGAAATAATAAACAAACCTGCTCTGATCAAGGTTGTAAATGAAGAAGCTGGAAATCTTGGAATTGATCCAAAGGCACAGGCAGGAAAACAAGATGGTGAACAATTTAGAAGGGATCAGGATGCTGAACTGCTAGTTCTTAAGAAGAAAGGGGATGAAAGGGTAAAGAGGATGGCTGAACTGAAGAAACAAAAGACTGATCATTACAGATGGATAATGACAAGCAAAAGGAGGCCTGAACCTATATCTGATATCAAGATTCATCCAAACACCAAGCCTGTTGTCCTCAATATTTATAGAGGAGGTGACAAAAGAACCTTCGAGGTTCATGATCTGTTTAAATTTTCTGACTTTGTAATCACTGAGCTAGATGAATTTGGTCCCATTATCTTGAAGAAGACGAATATAATTGTCAAAGATCTCATGGACTCACTGAGCAAAAGATATGAAAGAATGAAGAAAATTACTGAAGATCTTGGCATCCAATCTCTTCTTCCAGCCCCAGTGAATCAACTTGCCCCCTCTCAGTCCTCTAGAAGAAAGAGGAAGACCTTGGAGATAGAACCAGAGGTCAAAATTCATGGCTTAGACTGAAATAGAGCCCTCCCTGAAGGAGTTACATTTGTGAACCACCTAGCCATTGAACAGCCTGAGAGATGTCTTTTCTTCATTGATGAATTCGGAAATCATTCCTTCCAAAGGTGGAGCGATATTAACTTAGCAGGAATTGAAGCAATGGTTGGCTATTTGGTGATGGCCGCTCAGATTCAAAGTCAAGAGAATGTGAGGTTCATTTACGACCTGAGGATCAAGATAAATGCACACCCTGATCAAGAGAAGCTAAAGTCCAAGAAACAAAAGCTTGAAGCCCTTGGATACAAGCTGGATTAAAACTACAACTGCTGCACCACCACTCTCTTTTATTTTCTTGTTGTAACTTTAGGAACATGTAATATATTTCAATGAACAATGATGTTTTATGTTATTCAGTGTCCTTTAGTTTCTTTGTAGAATCTTCAGTGTGAGAAGAAGACCTTTGCTCACTCACACTGAACTAAGAAACACTTAAGCTATGTTAATATCCAAATAGGGGGAGATTGTTGGGTCAATGAATTCCCAAACTCCCTGAAACAAGGATTTGAAGATAAAATAACCTAAGTGTTTAATAACCTTGAACGTAAACATGTCACTGAATGAACAGTTGTTTAGTGAGTCATCTTCAAGAAGCTCAGGACGAGCTTAGTAGAAAGGTTCTCTATTCATTGAAGCGGGACTCAGTGAATGATACCTGAGCCAAAAAAGAAGATGATGGATTCAGTGAGTAATGACAATAGCTCACTGAATCCCAAACTCCTCACCAACTATGAAGACTGAAGACGTAAAGCCTGAAGACATGAAGACTGAAGTAAAGGCGGGATAAGGTGGGATAAGTTTGAATAGATAAGGGAGTGTTCTTATCTTGCAAAGACCAACTTACCTTGAATGGATAAAAGACCAAAAGTGTGTCAAAACTGACACAAGGAAAGCAGACTTGTTCTTTACTAGAAATAGCTTTGTGTAACAGAGACAAAATACGTAAGATATTTTGTCATCTGAAGCTTATGTTAGTTTTTGTCTTTAAGGAAAAATGTTGTATCTTATACTTGTATAAATAGCACCCATAAGGTAGAGTAAAAATGTTAAGCTTGTGCAATTAATGCTTATAAATTCACAAGCCCTTTTACTCCTCCAACAATACAACTAGTCCCTGAGGTTAGCTCAGTCGATTCCCTTTAGTTTTGCTTATATTTAGCTTAAATTTAGTGAGGAGTAAACCACACTTGTCATTCAATCCTAAGTGTTATTCCGCAAACACTTGGGTAATATATTCTTTGATTAACTTTCTAATAAGAATATAAATGTTGAAAAATCTCTTGTCTATTTCACTTCACGTTTTAACTTGTTAAATTGTTTTTCATTGCATTAGTAAGTTACGGATCACGATTAGATTAACTCTCTAGTTAATTCTAGTTTTGTAAAGAGAACAACATTTTGTATTAAAACATGTCATCGGTTTGGTTGGTGCTCGTATTCAGATCCTCGGATACATGTAACCAACATTCCGCCAAAAGTAACTCTTCGGTTTGACTCCAGGACGTACGAGTTATTTCGGTTTTCTTTCTCTTTCGCAAGGTTTTCTTTTTTCTTTCGATAGTTTTTTTCCATTGACACATTTCTTAGGTGACTACGGCCCCTCGGCTTCGGATTGTTGGGGTTGTGGGAATTGTTGTTGGTTTGTTGGTATTGTTGATGGGAAAATTGGAGTTGGTATAGTTGTTGGGTTTGTTGTTATTGTTGTTGTGAAATTTGGGTTTGTTGGAGTTGTTTTTTAAGTTGTAATTGAGCTAATAGTTGAAGTTGTTCGGGCGTAGCAAATGGGTTAAAGTTGGTAAATTGGTTTGAGATTTGGCATGACGTACCAAAAGATGGAAGTTAGTTGGATTTTGAGGTAATGAAATTTGCGGATGATAGTATGTTTGGATTAAATGAAGATGAGGAACTTGATATTTAATTTTGCGGGTTGGAGAGTATTTGATTGATCCATGAAGATTGATCGGGATTCATTTTTGTGAGTTAGAGGTAGACATAAAGAGAAGTATTGTTAAGATGTGTAAGTTGAAATGTGTGTTAAACATTAGTGATTTAAAGGTTATTTATAAGATTTTTAAAGGGTAAAAAAGATAAGTAACATTGTTTTCTTTTAAAAATAGCTACTTTTAAAGGCTCTAACGGCTCCTTTTTCTTATCTAAAGTCAACCGTTGCATATGAAAAAAAAAGACAAATGTTTGTTGACTTGGTTGGTGCCGACAATGCGAGGACGGATAACACCGGGTGCGGTGTCGTTTGGCGCCATATGGCCACAACGCGCCCTATGACACCCCGTACCTGATGCTCTTACAATTATACTAAAAGTTTGATACGAAATTTCACAAAATAATATACTCTTTTTTTTCATATCAGGTGTCTACTTTCCTAATTTTCAAAGTTTTAAAAAATTGTACCAAATCCACTTTCAACCAATTAGATATTATATCTAGCTACTTTCTGAAGCTTATTATCATTGGTTGAAATATAAAATGGAAACTTAATACAAGAAATCACAAAATAAATTTTTGAACACAGATTATGAGACAGATGAAGTATCATACGAATTGAAGCACACAACTTAAGAAAAGGACGGTCATAGGTTTTTGAGTCACCAGCCCTTCACGTGTGGGAGGACATGTTAATCTGAAATTTTCACGGTTATATAGTAGCGAGTGTGATGCATGATGGTGAAGAAGTCAAACTTCTTTACTTGGGCCCCACGGATGTCACATTATTTTAATACACCCACTTAAAAATACCCACATTCACAACTAACCTCGACATCTTCATTTGGGCCTCACCCACCCTCATTTTATTTCTTTTCCATATTTTTCAAACACAATAAAATTCATTTCATTTATAAAATAAAAACATTACAATATATTAAAAATTCCTAAATCATAAACTTTAATTTGAATACTCTCCGCATGCAGAATTATACGAGGGAGACCGATAACCGGCAAATTCCTCGATGTGAGCCAAACGTTCCTCGTCTAGCAGAGATTGCCCAACAAATCTAGCAGACGAAGTTGATGCATCTGCACCATCGTTTTTGTTCTCCCGATAGCTCCAATTGATTTTGGTGCTGATGTTGTTCGATATCTGTTGAACACACCCCCACAACTTGTCAGCAATATCGTCGTCTTTGTGGGCTTCATCCATAAAAAATTTGTCGATCACAGCTTTTCGTTCAGGCGTAATGTCGTTGCAACTCGTGTAGTTTTCTTTCATATGTTGCTTCTCTGCCCTTGCCTGCTCAAACAGATTGATGACGTTTATAATAGCGTTTTTTCGAGCCTCATCGTCTTTTTTGCATTGATTTTTAACATACATCTGCATATCTTCAACGGAATGCGGGAGACGGCAAGCCATAATAATCTTGTGTAAAGAGAAGTGTGAATTTTTGTGTTTGAAGTTGAATTGTGTTTGAAAGAGAAGTGTAAATTGTGTTTGAAAGAGAAGTGTGAATTTTTGTGTAAATATTGGTATTATTTATAGACTGGGTGGGGTAAATATTTAAATTTGAAAAAATAAAATAAAAGTTAACCGTTGTTTACAGATATATTTCAAAAAAGTGTTTTGTCATTTCATTTCGTGGCGAGGGAGTGTGGTGTGGTGGCGGACAACGACGAAGAAGCCACATCAGAACGGTGAGCTTGAATTTTCACAATACCTCATGCTTTAAGGAATTATTAGATTTTAGAGTAAACTACAAAAAATGTCCCTCAACTTTGTCAAAATTACGAAAGATGTCCTCGAAAGAAAAATATCCAAATAATGTACCTAAACTTTTAGATTTTTGCGAGTTATGTCCTTTCCGCAGTACTGTAGTTGCAAATTTAGCTTTTTGACTAACGGTCGTTTGTTTTGGCCGTGTGAAATGGCTATTTTACCCTCGCCTACTAAAGTGACTTTTTTTACCGTGAAATGACTATTTTACTCTCGCCTACTATGGACATTTTTGGCAGTTTACTATTCATCTTCTTTTTGACTTCCCATCACCACCACCATTTACAATCACACAACCATCACCGCCACCCTCCACCACCACCATAAACTATACAACAAAATTTACCAACAAACTTGAATTTAGCATATCATCACAGATCTGAAATGAAAGACCAACATAAAACCAACCAAATCCTATGCTATACACGATCTATATCCCCTATCACGATCTATATCCCCTCTCATTCACTCCCCAACTCACGATCTATATCCCCTATCAAGAAATCATAACTGAAAAAAATAATCAAACGATCTCAGTTATGTCTCTTCGTGTGTCAAATAAATATTATCAACCTTCAAAGTTCATTAAACACGAAAGACAAAATCATCAACGATCTCTTTTGAAGCATTAGCTTCATTTATATTCGAAAACCCAGAAAGATTCATAACAATCATGTTATTATCCATCTTTGTTTCGATTCACAAAAGCAAAAACAAACATAAAATCAAACGAGATCTCAGTTTGGTCTTATGTCGTGTCTCTCATGAGAATTTAAGAATTTCAAAGAACTTTAAGCACGAAAGACCAACTCTTCATAGATCCTTGAGAAGCTTTGCTTCTTTTAAGTATCTGAATGATTTAAAGAAAGATCTATAACAATAATGTTATAAACCTTTCTTTTATTCGTTTAGCAAAAACAAGAACGATATGTAAAACAATCACTTACCCGTGACTTCTAATTTGTGAAGATCTTGCAGCGATAATAAGAAAACTTATATGGGGTTTGATGATTAACTGAAATTAATTGTGATTTGTTTGTGTTGTTGATTGTGACTGCAAACGAGAGATAGAAACAGAAGAGGGCGGATGTATTATGTCATTAGGGTTATGGAGTGATAAGGTGGGTGGTTTATATATGTGAATTTAGGGTTACCCGTTTTGGATCGGGTTTAAGGATTGCACCGGGTATTTCAACTCAAGCTGTTATGTGACACATGTATAACTTTGATATGTTAAAATTTACCAACAAACTTGTCGGAAAGTACATTGTTTTCTTTGATAAAATCTTGGTAAATTATGTTATAAAGATTATTGTGTTAATTTATTATCAAGTTTGTTAGCAAATTTTATTGTATAGTTTGTGGTGGTGATGGTTGTGTGGTGGTAAAGGGTGGTGGTGATAGGAAGTCAAAAAGAATATGAATAGTAAACTGCAAAAAATGTCCCTAGTAGGCGAGGGTAAAGTAGTTATTTCACATGGTAAAAAATCACTTTAGTATGCGAGGGTAAAATAGTAATTTCACACGGCCAAAATTAACGACCGTTAGTCAAAAAACTAAATTTGCAACTACAATAACGCGGCAAGGACATAACTAGCATAAAAGTAAAAGTTTACGGATATTATTTGCATATTTTTTTTTCGAGGACATCTTTCGCAATTTTGGCAAAATTCAGGAACATTTTTTTACAGTTTATTCTAGATTTTATGTTAGTTGATTTTTTTGGAAAGGTTGTAAAGCATTGAACTTTATAATTGAAACTTGGTAAAGTCAAAATGAATATATGAAATCATTGCAATATAATAAGGATTTGCTAAATAATGCTCACTAGGTAATGCTTAAGGTACATTAAATTATCTGCTATTTTCATATATAAAGTTGTTTTGTATTTAATGCACAATAAATAAAAATAAAAAATAACTTGAATATATGTCATTTTTTATTTAATAAGTTCAAGTTTCATTTGTATTCATATTTAATTGTTGCATTAAGCATTTCCTATTTTTTAGAAAATCCGGGTTTCTTTAAGGTGCCTTGGGAGGGGATGTTTGGCTAGGGGAGGTCTCAAGTTCGAGTCTTACCCGAAACTTTTACCCCTTCCGGCGATAAAAGAGAAGTAGACGAGTCTCAGGGTCAGCATACTGCCCAAATGAATGTCACTGCTGGACCTGAACCACTAACAACTAACAAGCCGTTAAAAAAATTCCATATAATAAAATGACCATTAATATAAATAGTTTTTTAAGCACAAGAGGTATATTTGATTACTCTCATTTATAACACCACTTCATCTTCTACCTCAGCGCCACAACAACATTTTCTCTCCTTTCACAACCTTTCACTTTTTACTCCCAACCACTCACACTACTTCATCTTTCAATTTAATTTTTAATTATTAAAATACTTACTTTTATACCTATCACACACTCACAGATAATAAAAACACTATAGCAACATGGCATTAATTCATATTCGGTGAAGACTTCACCGTTAGTTGTGCTTTTTCTTTTCTTGCCGCCGTGAAGCTCTCCCTCCTAGCTATATTGATGTCTGAAGGGTGTTGTTGTCGGGTTTTAATGCACAGCGTTGGACCAATTTTAGTCTTTTTTTTAGTTCTTATTTTGAGATATTTTATTTTTTTATTAAGACCAAATGTTGACCATTTTCTTTTTATACGAAGTAGACATATAATTAAATGAAAAAAAAATAGAAATTCAGGTTTTCATCAACTAAAAATCGAACCGAATTTAAATTTGGTTTGATTCAACTTACGCTTTTGGCTTAAAAATATTTCAATTCGAATATACTGAATAACCTGAAAACCGAACCCTTAGTGACAAACCCGAAAATCGAACCGAATTCACCCCTAGTGACCAACCCTTAACATGTGGGAGAACATGTTCATGTTAACAATCACATGGTAGTAACTATCTATACCATTTTTATACTTCTTTTATTAAGATAAGTAGGTGATGAGGCCCATGACCTAGCCTCTTTTATCTAATTTAGTTTAGGGACAAAATAGATGACCTCCAGTATACCTTCCCTGGAAAGTAATATAATTTTCTCAAGGCTGTAGATGTGATGAATGACTATATTTATAAATACATATGCATATGCAATTATGCATTAGAAATGCACAAACAAATATGTTTCTTATATATGATCTATATGTTTGGAGGTTAGATTAGGAATACTTATACCTCATTATAAATTGGATATATATATGATGTTCCTCAACATACATAGGTGCAACTGAGGGTTCAAGTCCCGTTTGTGGCCATAGGTGTAATTTAGGTGATGGCGTGCGTTTGTTATTCTGAAAAAAATAATAATAATATAAAATAAAATAAAAGGAATCATTGTTTTGAAGAAGTATATGCTAATATAGTTATATGATCTCTTTATAATACAACAGCGGGCACAATTATATTTATTGGCTTATTGCCCGATATTTATAGTTACAAGTTCTGAACCAGCTTTCAATCTCATGACTAGCATATAATCGAGTTTCTTTTAATAAGAAATACCATAATATATAAGAATAATATATTTAGGACTACAATGATAAGAACATGCAAATAAGTTTATAAAGACCTAGGTTCTATTCCCATCCCTTCACATGCTAATGTTAACATCCACAGAATACTATCTTACATTCCTTTTTTTATTCTAGTTGTGGAACTATGTATGGCCACAATCTTACGATTCTTTATTTGTTTGGTTTGGTGACAAAACATGATGATGAGTATTAGTCACCTATATGCCTTCACTTGGAAAGTATTTAACTTTTTAATATTTGAGTTCAAAAACTGTTCTATACTATGACCTAATTTTACGAAATAAACAATATATATCATTATATGTAAAAAACGGGCGATTTTAACATATTTGCAGAGTAACAGTAAATGCAGAAAAAGAAAGAAAAATAATGCCTCGTAAGACTTGATGTTTGTTTTGTCCGAAATATGAAATATCTCATTCATGTTTAACAAGGTTTATTTTCAATCCGAGTCTTCTCCGAAAGCATCTAGAGAAAATACAGTTTTTGTCAATATCATTCATAACCGGGTAGTAATCATTCAGAAAATGGAGTCGAGAAAATATAACTGCATGTTGCAAAAATATACTTGCAATAAGATTGTATGTCGCTCATCAATCATCATGTAGTGAAAATTCATAAACCCAAGTATTAATCCAAAATGTTATGATCTTATGGTTACAATATTGGGCCAGATTTAGCCATCATATAATGGGCTTGCACCAGACTTTAAGAGCTATAGTTGTAAAAATGAAGATGCAAACTGAAGTGCCAAACTGCCAATATATTTATTATTTTGAGCTTGTTAATCAATCAAACTCTAAACAGTTACAGTCTTATGTTTCTTTAGTTTTACTATTAAGTTTCAACCTAACTTACCAATTTAAGTTGACATGATAATTGTTTCCTATCAAACTGTCCACCTGCTTGTGTTTACGTCCCATATTATTTCATCTTAAATGAAGTGGAATTGGGAATTGAGTGAAGATGATTTAATCTTTTTTCTGAAACTGTTAACTTCGATTAGAAAAGAAAAACACTAGCAAGAGGCTAGGAAATACATCCCGGGTTCTATAAGCCAGTTCGACCAACTACTAACGAACTTTTTACTACGATTATTTATCCATAAAAAACCTAACTCCTTAATGGAGTCTACTATGCCATCTTTCCGAGTTGACACATTATTAAAAAATTTATCGTTCCTGAACCGCCAAATACTCCAACAACAGATGAGACAAATAGCTTCAGTAACTTTTTCTTCTTAGCCGCTAAGTTGCTGTTTTCGATTCAAAGCAGGTCACCAATTGAACTCGTTCCTGTAGGAGTAATACCAAGCCAAACAAAAATTGCACTCCAAATATCTGTTGTAACATTGCATGTGTTGAACAAGTGGGAAGAGTCTTCAATCTCCATACTACAAATTGGACACAAAATATCTGAGACATCGATACCTCGCGCTGCAAGGTTTTTCCGAGTAGGAAGTTTATCAATAAGCGCAAGCCAAACTAAAATGTTAACTTTTATTGGAAGAAGAGAGTTCCACCGAGTTAACATATGGTTGTTTGGAAGAATATTTGCATCTATACATTGCCGAGTGATGTTTACTGAGAAGACACCATGCGTATCCAGATTCCAGTGCCATGAGTCTATCTTATTCGAGCATGTATGTCCTTGTAACTAGTTCATTAGATCATCTAATTGGGCTTGTTCACATCTTCCTCTTATCCGCCGTCTCCAACGCCAAAACCAATCCCCATTATTCCATTTAATCTTAATACATGTTATCAAGGTTTGCGGTAACTAGTTATCTTTTTCTTGTATAAAACTTAAAAAGATCGGGAAAATATACTTAGTTATTTTTGTTTTTCTATCTTATGGGTGTTTACAATCTCTATTTTAAATAGTTAGTTAAAACACATGTAACTTTTATATTTTAAGGTATCTAAAGTGCAAATATTATATACCGAAAGTATGAAAATTCTTTTTGCCATGTTTGTTGTGTATGTTTAGTGTTTGATGGAAAATGATCCTCTCAAATAATTTGACTCCAGTTACTTGAGTCTCAACTATTGAATTAAAATCAAAGATTAAAATGATGTTGATTCTTTTTTAATCTTCTTTTGAAATGGTGAATTATATACATATAGAATCAGCAAATTCAAACAATTCAAAACAAACTTTCATGGACATGCTCATAAAGTCTAACAATTCAACAACGTACATTCTTACTGCAACAGATAATACCAGAGTGATACATCATTCTTCTAGTATTAGCATGTAAGCAGTTGAGCTAATACTAGGCAACCATGGAAAAAAATTTCTTTTTTTTTACTACATTTCCACATGAGCAAACACCTTTACATGTAATCACTTGCAGCCCATACAAAATGATTACCGAGGCTCTTACTCAAAGGCATCATCAAAATAGAAAGAAAAACTCCCGTTTCATTGAGGTTCTTATGCACAGAGCTACATTTTCATTCACTGGCATCACTCATATGCACAGAATTACTCAAGGAGACATCCCCACTTTGACTACATTCCCATACCTTTATCCATTCCAATCACCAAATGCATCTACATCCTCACACCTGGCAGTGAATAAATCAGAAGTTGTGCCTCATCAAGCTGGCACTCCACCAATAACAAGCAAGAAACATACCTTATGATCATGGGGTTGCCTTTAACAACACAGTTCTCATTTTCCACAGCAATGACTCACTCAGACATCCATTACTATGAAACATGTACGTATGTAGAAAAGTTCCCAAGACCAATGTAAAAGGGCATGTGCATACATCACTAATCCAAACACTCTTTTAAGGCACTGATCCATTAGCATTCTACTTATCCTTTGAATAATTCATATCTACGTTCCATCGTTGAGCAATTCTCAATACTTGAAATGACTTCACTTTTAAACACAATTCTCAATACTTTTGCAACTTATGAATTGTAAATATTTATATATGCACTATTTTCGGCATTTTCTCCATGTTTTTCAAAATTGTTATTCAAAAATGGTATTGTAATAAAATTTATTTGCTTAACCACAATTTTTGGGTTGTTGTTAGCAAAACCTATTTGTGTTAATTGCAATTGTTTAACTAGAGAGGAAATTCGAGTTTAGTAATAACATATAACCATTGCTCTATACACAACCATTACACAAACTCTCGAACAAATTTGACTTTCTAAAAATATAGCTAAAGGTATACTCCTTCCATACGAAAATTATAAACCTCATTTACATTTTTGTGATGTTTCAAAAATAATAATCTTCTTCTTGTGTCAACTAATTAAAATAGAGTTTAGTGAGTGGGGATGATATTTGATTAGTTGAAAAATGTAATCTTGCTACTTCTTTTAAATTGTGTATTTTTTGTTCAGAGACAATAATTTTAAAACGAATGGAGTAAAATAACAGATGTTGAGTACTAAAATAACAAGAAGATAAAGAGGGCATTTAGTTACGTCAATGATCGACACGTATTAATATAGATATGATAGAAAATATTTGGGCTTATGCATTCGAGTCATAATAACTAGACTATTATTTAAACGAATGTTTGCAACGTAATGTCGCAATAAAGAGACTTCTCAAACTCCCAATGATAAAGTTTTTAAACTTTTATGCCATTTATTATAGAAGACGTGCATCCCTTATTCTTATATGTTTATGATATCTTTTAGTACCTTTAGTAAGCATGTTTTTCGTAAAGAAAAAAGTATTTAAATCTTGAGAGGTTTGATCAATTCATTAGTCAATATGTATCAAGTTTAACTAAAGGGTGGCTAAATAATTAGTTTAAGGTAATGGCTAATGGGTCGGTCTGACTTGTGAGACTTTTTTCAATCTTCTTAGTTATATTTCTATCTATACTACATTATAAATCATTTGGGACTTTCTATTAAAGGAAGTCTTAAAATTTTAAGACCAAAAAAATTACTATAAAAGGAAAAGTAGAAAATGAATGTAAAATCTGAAAATTTAAGTCTCATTAAAACCATACGTAACCGCCCTCCAATAATGATACATTTTAATGGAATTGTTTATAAGAAAAGCTCACTATAGTTAAACCACCAATTTAATGCTAAAATTTGAAAAATAAAAATGTTTACCATTTTAACTATTCATAATTTAGACTATCTACTTTTGAAAAACATTTATCTACTACTTTATAATAAGGAAGTTTAAAATAAAAAACATTTGCTCGCCACAAAAATAGTTATCGGGTACCCACCGCCGCATTGCGCGGGTACCCTTCTAATGTAAATAGTAGTTGCGTGTTAAATAATAATGATGAGACTAAAGATGTTACTCCAATGATAATATAAGTTATTGAACGAGGAAAATTTATGTTAGATACTTACCATATGCATACTGTTTGGCTAACCCGTAATTTATGAGGGCAATGTTTTAAGTACAAAAAACATCTGTAATGTATGATACGTCAAGTTAGTTTTGAGTGGTCGTATTCAGAAGACAAGTTATTATAGTACGATCATATGATCACATTAGCTATCATCATTATTCATATTTAGAAAATCGAGTCCTCATGGAGAAGCTTCACTTGTTAAGTAAGACTCGCCGTAAGGCAAACGTGAGAACCCTAATTTCTTTACGTCGGTCACCCTCCTCCCTCTCATGGCTGCCGGCGATGAATCTTCCGTCCCCCTTTCTACAATTCTTCACATGCTTACCATCAAACTCTCCTCCCCCAACTATCTTCTATGAAAAAATCAAATTCTACCACTCTTGGCCTAACAGAAGTTAACTGGGCATGTTGATGGTTTGCTGGAATCTCCTTCCCCCACCAATCTCCGTCGCCGAAAAATCTTCTCCAAACCCTGAATTAGCTGTTTGGAAGGAAGCTAATCAAAGAGCTCTTCTCATTCTTCAAGCCTCGCTCACTGAAGAGGCCATGGCGGAAGTCATCAATCTCCTCACTGCTTGTAATGTTTGGTGTGCATTGGAATCTGCCTACAGCCACGACTCCGTTGAGCGTATGCAAAACCTCCGTGATTTTCTTCGTCAATTGCAAAAAGGTACCTCTTCTGATTCTGAATATGGTCGTAAGTTAAAGGGAATTTGTAATCAACTAGCTGCCTATCAGTCACCAGGTGGATAATGTTGATAAAAATCATTGGTTTCTCTGTGGTCTTGGTCCTTAATTTGAGACTTTTTTCTACGGCCCTTAGGATTGTTAAACCTCGTCCCCCGTTTCGAGGTATTATATCTCAGGCTGAGGGACACGAACTGTTAGGTTCCCATATTCATAACACAAGCATCAATATAAGAAATAGAAGAGAAGGGATCGGATGAACAAACACACACACACACGTATGATAATATATGAAAGGTTATGCGTAAAGTGTGAAGAGTGAAATGAACAACCAACCCTCAAGTGAGGGTTTACAAGCATTATTTATAGGAAGGAACTAGGGTAACATGCAAGTTCCCTTCCTTCCCTTTATGGGCTTGGGCCAAGGCTCGTGGGCTTTCTACATAAGCCTTGGCATGATAACTAACATAAAAGCCATATTAAGATAACTATTACATATTAATTACTAACACTTGAAATCTAGTTTAGGAGTGATTCCAACAATCTCCCCCTAAGTGTTAGTGATTGATGATATAAACGTTGAAGGTGCTGAAGTAATAGTAGCTTTGACGTCTTCTGACATTCTTCTTTCTTGTGAGAAGAATTGCCTTGATTCGAACAATCTCCCCAGTGTAGAGAAATTGTTTCCTTTGAAAAGTTCAGCTTTGACGTCATCCTATTCTTTGTTCTGTGATCTTTGTTCTTTGTGATGGTAGTGATAGTATGTTGTTGTTGTCTGCATCAGGTCTGCTTCGTTGCTCCAGTGTCTCCACGTCTTTCTCCAACATGCTCACACGCTTTTTAACGTTGGATTTCAGTACTGATGTAGTTCTCTTTGTCTTTAAACTTTGTAGATTCTTTGACTTTGACGAAGAATCATTCTGACTTTGTGTTGCCTTTTGAGAGAACTTCAATTAGTGATGTTGTTGGTATGAGCATGTGAAGAATCTGCACGATCAGTCCGCTCCAGCGCTTCCATAAGAAGAAAACATAAGAAAGGTTAGTGATAAGCGGATTCCAGCACTTACAAGTTTGAAGTTCGAGCGTGTTAACAACATAGTGTGAAAACACAACTCTAATTCTCACAAAGGCTGTTCCTGAACTGGAGTCCCACAAGTGAGATAACGCGATGTACCGAAGTACACCTACAGTTCAGATGAGTCGTTGAGGTACACCGAAGCATCACCTCACGACTGTAGACCCTTTTGAGACACACTAAGCGTAATCCAAGGGGAGTTACCGAAGTGACCTGCTGTCAGGGCTGTTTGATGTTCACCCTGGCAGGAGTTTCCATTCAATCACTAAGGATCACATTTGTGAACCTCTCATAAATGTTCTCGACAGATTGCTAAGATATGTAAAGGACACGATAATATATCACTTGCGTTCTTATTGTTGAACGACAAGCGATGAATTGTCAAGTGTTCCTAAGAGATCTTTTGATGAATCTCGTGGCTCTAGACTCAATAGTGCACTTTGGTTTTCCTGAGCGGAGACTAGAGAGAGGGTCTCCTTCTTCAATACCAGCAATCTCTAAGAGAAAGCCGATAGTTTACGTAGGGTTCCCTGTGAGAATGAAACAAGCTTCCGTTGAGAGAAACTTGAGTGGCTAAGAAGGTTTAGTGCATGCGTCACTGGGTCCATGACGACTTTAATCTTCAATACCGGCGTCATCAAGTGACAACCAGTAGCATATGAATTGAACCCGGTGTCTGCCCTAAGTTGAATAATCTGGAGGGCTATTTCTTTTCACCCTTTTCTTTGCTTTTCTTTTTAATTCTTCAAACTCATTCTTTCTCCGATTCTAATTTTCTCCTTTTTATAATCATACCTAAGGACTTCTAATTCTAACTATTAGTAGTGTCCTTGGGTAGATCCCTCCGGCTCTAGCGGATCATAGGACGGTTATTCCTAACCTTAGTCACCTTATAACTCCATTGCCATAAAACCGATTTCTTGAAAAATTTCTCAAAGTGTTTATGAATAAGAAACATTTTGAAACACTTCGAGAGTTTTATTTTGCAGAAATACTCCCCCTCCACACATGCTTAAGTGTTTTGACAAAAATTTGCATGGTGAGAGAAGAGCGCGCACTTTTTTGAATTGATCGACTCAAGATACACAATTCCTCGCGAGACACGGTTACGTTGCATAGTTAAAGAGTTACATTGTTAGCTTTCAGGTGACAACTAGCTCTAATAACTACCTTGAAGGTGTGGACAAACCTCGAAATTTTTTCAAACCCGTCAAAGTTCATGTCTATCAAGAGCTTCTCGAATAGGTACACTTTACTTGGATAAGTCTTGGAAGACAAATCTTTTCAATGTATGACTTGTTCAGATCCCGTCAATTCATGGGTTGAAGTCTGTTCATACGAGGATTCAATAGCAATTCACAACATATTTCTTATCACATAATTTTTCTCCCCCTCAAAAATGGCATATAAATGTTATTTTTGACGAAATTTTGATATCGAATATGACCATTTCGAGTTTTGTGGGAAGATTATCACGAAGAACAATTTGTGAACAAAGTTTTTAATCAAATACTCCCCCTCAACAAGTGATATAAACTTTTGAGGTTTTGAAAATCATAAGGGGAAGTACTTGTTCTTTTGAGCAAAACTTTGAAAAGTGAAAGTTTTGATAAGTTTTACTCAAAAGTAAGAAGCTTTCGCTCCTTTTATAAGGATTGTGGCACTGAAGCATACCACAGGGTCCTTTCATGACAAGTACGGGTTGTACACTGTTATGCGTGCACAAGCCATAGTCAGATAATCAAACAAACAAAATCACAATCAAGAGAGTACCCAATGATTACAGACGATCAGCTACTTTCTGAGGACGTTGGAAAGTCAGAATCGGAAAGTTTGGTCATCCTCCCACATAGCTCTCCAACCGTTGCATCTGATCCCGATGAATCAAACATTCATCAATCCTAGTGATAAATCAACGAACATCCTTGCGATCCTTTGAATTCCATCTCTTCATCTGAATTATACCCAACTCAATGTCCTTCAATCGATATGCCAATCCATCTCGAACCATCTCCAGGGTGGCGTCATAGAACTTAGTAAATTTCATCGAAAGTCATGAAGCAAGTATGATGATTTTCACTTTGGTAGACAAACCCAAACTTTTGTTTATGAACGATTTTGTACTGAGGTTCTTGATTGATTCCGATGAAGTGTATAATTTAGGTAAGATTCGACCCTGAGGTGGAGAAATTCAACACGCTCTTTGATTTGAAGCGTATGAAAACAAGGAGTGCAGTAATGTACTTGATCTAAATTTCGGTTGGGGCTCAGGTATGTCGTGATCCTTACCACCAGTGTATGTAAAGTGATCAACGGTTTTCTCCATTGGTGGTGTGGTTTCTGAATCCCTTGGTTGATCAGATGGTGGTGGCTGTGTAGCTTGTTGTGTAGTGGTGATAACCTGCTTAACCATTTGTCGAATCATTGGATGGAGTTGCCTTCTTAACAGATTTTGTTGTTGACATAGGTGTTTCTTATGTTGATGGAGGTGATGATTGAGATGATGATTTGGGTTTGGTGGAAGTGTCAAGAGGTGTTTCAGAAGACTGTTGGGTTTGTATTGGATTGTCAACTATGTAGTTGTCTGATTCCTTCTTAAACTTTTCCTTCTCAGCTCTAGCAGCTTCTTTTGCCTCTTTTCGAATCATTTCCTCTTCAGCCGCCAAATTATCATCATCAGTGACTCTTTCATCCTTATCATGATCGTAATCTCCTTCGTCATATATTTCCACATCTTCACCATGATTTTCTTCTTGTGGATGTTTTAGTTGTTGTTGTGGTTGCTTCATTTCAACAGTTGTGGTGACAGTGACACCCTGATCCTTACCGGGTTGATTAACCGGATCGGATGGGGTAAGAGATGTCTGCAATGGATCTTCCATAAGTGGAGGACTACTACTTGACCTTCCTGCCCTACCGGGTTGATTAACCGGAAAGGTTGAAGCATGGTATTCCATCCTTTTCTGATTTAATGTCTTATGAAATTTTATTTCCTCTTCCATTGAATCATACTCATCATCAGGATGACTTTGTGAGCATGAATTTGAATGGGTGTTGCAGAAGGATGTCCACAGCAATTCTGCAAGATGATTATGAGCATATGAAGTTGTTGAAGATGACACGGAGATTGTTCTTGCCAATTGTTTTGTCGTATCCAGCTGGGAATGTGTTTGCCATCAAGAGCTCTGTTGAGGCATTGATGATCGCTTGATTTGCAGCCATTTTGTGATCTGAAAGACATTAGACAAAAAGACAAACATATGGAAACATAATGTGTTTGTTTTAGTCTGATTTATTATCTAATTCCTTGTTTGATGGTAACATGTTTATGTTAGTTACAAGTCCTAAGTCACATTATTCCAATTGATTGAAGTTGATGTGATAAGTTACGTGAACATGTTAATTTTGAAATTTCAAAGTCCAATTTTTCACTTAACACACAACATATTAACTTTTGTAAGCTTATACGAAATATCAGGTATTTGTGACTTATGCGTAACATTTAACAAGTAACATATGCGTAATAGGCCAAAATGTAGTGAATAGTGTGTTATGAGTAACAAGGATCCTTATGCGTAAGAAAGGAGCTTATGCGTAGGAGTAAGCAAAAGCGTAAGACCAAGCTTATGCGTAAGAGTTTCTTACGCGTAAGACAAGTTCAAAGGCTTTAGGCTTACGCGTAGGAATAAGCACGATGTTACGCGTAAAGTTTACTCGTAAGAGTAAAGCTTATGCGTAGCAAGCCTTGTTTACGAATATCTTTCCAAGATACGCGTAATCCACTATAGACCTCTTATGCGTAAGATTTACGCGTAAGATTTCTCTTAGGCGTTACCTTTACGCATAAAAGTATTCTTTAAGCGTAACGGTTTGAACACCTGAAGATTCTAACATTACGAATAATTAACCTGTTAACTATAAACATGAAAACTTGATTGCAGTTACTTCCAAACATCTTTTATATCACAAAACAAGCATAAGAACATATCAGATACACACAGAAAGACTTAGGCGTAAAATTACTTAAACCCTAAACCCTTAATCTACGTGTAAGGGATATAGCTACACAAATCAAACAAGAATGTTTCTGGAGTGTTCTAGATGTCATATGAGTGCAATGGAACAAGATTTAACACATTTCCACCACAGAATCAGAAGATTTCTGGGAGATGAACCCTAAAAGACCTAAAACTTAAATTCATACAGTTTATATGTTTCTGGGCTAATTTAAAGGTTCAAAAACATGCATATAAACTTATTCTAACACTTTCTTGACTACCTAATAACATGTCACAGAATAGAAAAACCCTAGATGAGCGCAAGAACCCTAGAATTCAAATTAATGAAATTTAAGATTTAGGATGGTTTTGGACGATTGAAACAAGTTTAATAGACACTAAGAAAGGTTTTAACACAACTCATTTCAATCCAAACACTTTTATGCATAAAAACCCAATTCGTTCGAGTGAACAATTTTCCAAAATCAGTTTAAAGAGTTTTAACCGTTGGATTTGAAAGATTTTTGAAATCCTTGTTTAGAATCTTGATCAAAACAATTTAGAACTTACAGATTATGAACATCTTGAACGGATTTAGAAGATTTGATTTGGGCCGTTTGATCTTGGTTGTTTAGGAGTAAATGATGTTGTTAAAACTAATTTGCCAAGTTGACACATTCAGTCCATCAACCTTAAAGAGGTTCCAACCAAGATCCTTTAACTTCCGTTTAGGTTAGACAAAACACATGTAAGGCAAGAAACTTAACGATACTCCCCCTCGACTTTTGAAATAATTAATTTTGAAGATATTTGAGTCCGAGGAGAGTATTTGACAAGAAACGTATCCACCATTTTGGAAGAAACAACATATTTTTGAAAACATGAGTACAAGGTTTTATGAAACTGAAAAATATTTACTTTCTCCCCCTCAAAACTTGTTCGGGAAAAATAGTGAAAGATTTGATAGAACAAAGTGTTGACTGAAGATTTGTACTTGCGATGTATGAAAGAATTTAGATAGAAGAATATTTTTGAGATTTTCTGATTTTATATTTTTGTATTTTGTTTTTGAAAAATATTTACAAAAGATGTTTTGGTGTTTGACTGGTTTTTAAGAATGTTTTAAAAGTTCATCCAGTTCCTCTAGAGTCAAACACCGCATACCAATCCGGTGGACCAACTCATTAAACCTAGCAGGAGCCAAGGCTTTGGTGAGGAGATCTGCCAATTGGTATTCAGTACCCACAAAGTATAATTCAACAGTACCCTTTTCCACGTGCTCCTTGATGAAATGATATCGAAGATCGATGTGCTTTGATTTGGAATGTTGAACAGAGTTTCACGAGATTGCAATAGCACTTCGATTGTCGCAGTACATCGGGATTTTGTCAAATACGTAACCATGGTCTTTGAGTTGTGTGCGCATCCAAATGACTTGAGCACAACACGCCGACATGGCTACATATTCTGCTTCTGTTGAGGACAGCGACGTACAATCCTGCTTCTTCGATTGCCATGACACCAGTTTATCACCAAGAAATTGTAATGCTCCTGAAGTACTTTTCCGTGAGTCTAAGCATCCTGCGTGATCAGCGTCTGAAAAAGCTATTAGTTCAAAACCATAATCCTTCGGATACCATATCCCCAAGTTAATGGTTTCCTTGATGTATCGGAGGATTCTTTTAGCCTCTGAGAGATGAGTTTCAGTTGGTCTCGACTGATAACAGGAGCAAAGATATACGACAAACACAATATCAGGCCTGTTAGCTGTTAGATACATGAGAGACCCAATGATACTACGGTATTTGGTAGGGTCCACCAATTTCCCATGTAAATCAGCGTCTAGCTTCTTGGTATGAGCCATTGGTGTGGCATAGGAGTCACAGTTTTGCATTCCAAATTTGTTAAGAAGTTCAAGGGCATATTTGGACTGACTCAAGAAAATACCACGGGGTGATTGATGAACTTGCATTCCGAGAAAGAATGTGAGTTCACCCATCATTGACATTTCAAAATGTTTTCTCATTAGTTTTGCAAAAGTATTTGAGTATTTTAAATGTGTTGACCCAAAAATGATGTCATCCACATAGATTTGAACGATTAAGATGTGAGCCCCATGATATTGTATGAAAAGTGTAGGATCGACCGAACCTTTGGTGAATTTATTGGCAATGAGGAAGGATGATAACTTATCGTACCACGCCCTTGGAGCTTGTTTGAGTCCGTACAGAGCTTTGTTCAGTTTGTAGACGTGATTCGGGAACTCTGGATCAACGAATCCTTCTGGTTGGCTGACATAGAATGTTTCTTTCAGTTGACCATTCAGAAAAGCAGTTTTGACGTCCATCTGAAAGACCATTATATTCATATGAGCCGCGAACGCCAGAAATATCCGAACAGCCTCAAGACGAGCAACCGGAGCGAATGATTCTTCAAAATCAATACCATCTTCCTGTCTATAACCCTTAGCCACCAGACGTGGCTTATTTCTGATTACGTTCCCTTCAGCGTCCAATTTGTTTTTCCAAATCTATTTGAGACCAATGACGTAGACCCCTGTTGGTCTTTCAACCAGTTCCCATACTTCAAGACATTTAAACTGATTGAGTTCTTCCTGCATGGATTCAATCCAGTTGTCTTTGGTCATTGCGTCTTTAATGTTTTTAGGTTCAGATTGGCAGACAGTGAGTGCATAAATGCAATGTTCACCATCTGTGTGAAGACGTTGTCTAGTTACGACTGGTTGATTCGGGTTACCAATAATATTCTCAAGAGGATGGTCTTTTGTCCAACGATGTGTAGAGGGTTGATGTTGGTATACATTGTGCAGATTGGAGGACTCAAATGGCTTGTAGATGATTCCGCAACATCAGGTGCAGCAGTTTAATTAGCAAACGGATTAAAGAACGCATTTGGATCAAAATCTGCAAGTGGGGGTACTTCATTGTTTAGAACATCATCAGCTGGTTCAGCGTCGTTGGAATCAGTTTGTTCAACTATTGTTGTAGAGTCAACTGGTGGTGCTTCTTCAACAGTAGTTGTTGTAGCAGGTGTATCAGGTATTGGAATATGATCAGGTTGAGCAGCGGAAACATTGGGTACACCTAAAGCACATTCATCAATATCATCACTAAACAGAGGAGCAAATAGCTTTTCCATTTGTTGACGAGTAAGCTGGGGGCTTGGTTCAGTTGATGATGGGGTTTGGGGGAAGTTTAAACGGTTGTGACCGGGTTCCAAGCTGTTATGCTCAGAAGCCATTATGAAGAAGTTTCAGAATCAGCTTCCCTCCAAACTGACAACTGTCTTTAGTAGATTTAAAACTTTTATGAAGTCTACATTTCCTCTAACTTTTGAAGGTTTCAGTATGCAGCGGAATTTGTAGATGAGTAGGAAACCACACAATGTAAATCTGACTTATTGCGGAAAATCAGTTCGAGGGTAACATGCCAGAAATCAACAAGATCTTCTCACGTATGTAGACGCATCACACCAAACAAACCACGAAAGACGAAATGAAATGACTTTCCCCTGAATGTTGTGGTCTTTCGGAATACTAATCACCTGTGAATATGCAATAACTCGATACCAAGACCGTGTGTGAGGCATCATAACATCATATTTGGGTAACTTCACGCAAGTTCACCCGTGAAATTGAGACGATAACACCAAAGTGAGACGTTTGAGCCACATATCATCTTATTTCTTTCCCCTAATTGAAGAAATTCAAGAAGGCATTGGGTTTTCGCAAAGAAGCATGTGGAAGAACAAGGAAGCAATGACCACCTACACACTCTCTCCCCCTCGATGTTTTCAATGATTCAGAATCATACACCACGTATGTTGATGATGAATTGAAGACAGCGAAACCATGTATAACGAGACAGTGAAACCATGTATGTTCAATTAATCAAACGAGTGTGAAGTACCATAAATATCTCGTAAGAATCAACTGCTGATAAAACTTCTCTGTTCATTATGTTGATCATCAGCTGTGTCATTGTTGTAGAAAGAATTTTGTTCTTCTGTTGTCAGAGATTTGATTGGAGGTGCAGCTACAGCAACGGTTGTTGTTGTAGATTCAGGTGTATCAGAAATTAGAGTATTAACAGGTTGAGCAGCGGAAACATTCGATATATCTGAAGCACGACTTTAGAAAGACTCTTTAACCAGAGGAGCAATCAATGTTTCCAATTCTTGACGATTAAGTACAATGGTGGAGTAGCTGATGGACCATTATATTTTTGACAGTGAGAAACGGGTCCTACGATGTATTGCAGTAGGAGCCATTGCTGTTGTACCTGCATAGAAAAAATAGAAGGGGGACAAGAAAGAAGAAACATGGATCCCCAAGTGTAACTGGGTTCCAGATGTTAGAGGCATAAAGATGTAGTGTTAAATATCTTCTTGACACCTAAACATGCTATTTTGATAAGTTCCTTTCCTACCTCAGGGATGGATGTTGTGGGTTTCACACTTGTGTTGATGCAACTACTTAGTATCTTGCCTGTAGGAATCCACCTAAGACCAACAGTGTTGAAAACTCTACCCGTTGGAATCCATCTAAGGTTAGATCTAGGGGATGTTGAAACTTCTTTTGGGAAGAGTCTGCGTCCTATATTGATCCACCTATTAGGTTTCTAAAATTTTACGTTTAGATCAACGGGTTTATTTCTAACAATTTGTTGAGTAAACTTAGGTTTTGGTTTGCTACTACAAGCAGTGTTATGCAACACACTAGAAGGCATCACACTAGGTCGTGAACCTAAGATTCCATCCTTTTGGAGTAGTGCCCTTTTCCTAGCCTTTTCTAGATCATAGTTCTTGTGCAAGTCCTTTGTATCATATGAATTTTGAATTTTGATGCTCGGTTTAGACATTGTTTTCGAACTAATCCTAGACTGGCCAGAAGCAGCCACATATTGAGGTTTAACAGAAACATGTATATCAGAAACAGGTTTAACATAAACATGTTTAACAGAAACAAAAGCATTATGCTTTGGCCCGGAATGTGGAGTGACTGGTTTTGTCAAATGATTATTCTCAACAACTTGGGAGGCAAACCGTGGTTTTGAATATTTTGATCGTGCAGATTTAAAAGCAGTTGGTTGTCTAACTACTGATTGATTTCTGATTGGTTGAAGAGACGATTTCCCCAAGATTGTTGGTTTTGTAAACTTAGTATCCACACTCTTGCCAGTTAATCTTGTCAGTTTTTTTAGTAAAGCAACATGTGCAAGCCCCTTTGCTTGAATTTGAGCCTTTAAATGCTCATTTTCTTTTACTAATGTATCCACACGATTACTTTGTTCATTTGAATATTGACCATTGTGTTCTGAAGAAAAAGATTTGTTTTGTAATTTAAGTTCAAGAGAGATGCAATGTGCCTCTAGTTTTGAAAAATCTTTATGAAACTGAGCAATGGTCTTTTTGAGAAGAATGATTTCAGATTCAAGAGTTTGATTTGACATTTCAGATGAATTGTTAACAAGTAAGGGCTCAGACATGAGATAGTTGTCTGGACATTGTGCAACACACTAGTCAACCTCACCTTCAATACTGAATTCAGGTTGATCAGTATGTTGTGTCGCATTTGCAGTCAGAATATGATCAACAGTAGATAGTACCTCAACCATTTGTTCTTTGTCAAAGTTCGGCTTTGTGTCATAGATGGGTAAGATATCTTCCTCAACCATTTGTTCTTTGTCAAATTTCGGCTCTGTGTCATAGATGGGTAAGATATCTTCCTCAACCATTTGTTCTTCGTCAAAGTTGGGCTCGGTGTCATAGTTAAGTATGATATCTTCTCCAGATCTGCTGCTATCATTCTGTTTTTCCAATGCTACAACCTCATTGTTCGCATTACCGATAGATGCAGTAATCACAACATTCTCAACATCCCTTTGAGCATTCCTTCCATGTACATCAAGTCTTTCACCTTGCACGACTGCAGGATTTCGCGAATTTGATGATGTCTGGCGCTTGGAATTGTTAATTTTTAACACAGCTTAGCCAGAGCCATGTATCGTTCTTTCAATGCCACAAATGCAGCTTCATCTTCAGAAGCCATTGAGTTAAACACTCTCTATCCCCTGCAGAAGAATCAAAGAGCAAAGGTGAGAAGTCGATATATCACACACAAGGCTGATATAGTAAATTTCAATTTCCCTCCAAAAATAATTTTCAAAAAATTTTGACTCTTAAAATTTGAAATTCACTATAAAATTCAATTCTAAGGTTGTAAGAAAATTTTGAGTTATGACAATTTTGACGCCACATTTGACCCGAAAAATTCGAATTTGGGCCCAAAAATTTGAATTTTTAACCAAAATTTTCGCAGTTAAACCAAAATTTGAATCTCGCGTAAAAATTGAACGTTTAGTCTCCCCTAAAAATTAATTAATTTTTTTTTGGATAACTTGTGTTGATGGATCTTTGTAGTCGAATGAAACTTTGTTTGTTGAAGTCATTAAGCGTAGAAAACCAGCTTATGCGTAGATTAGTACCTTACGCATAGAAAGAGCTTACGCGTAGAAAGAGCTTATGCGTAGAAAGAAGCTTACGCGTAAAAACACCACCTTACGCGTAAAAATGAGACTTACGCGTAAGAATAGCTTACTCGTAGACTTGGTGAAACCTTAGCTTATGCGTAAACCAAAAAATTAGAAGTAAGAACCTTATGCGTAATATTTTCTTAGGCGAAAGACTTGCTTATGCGTAGAAAATGCTTAGGCGTAAGATGTTTACTCGTAAGCTTTTATGCTTATGCGTAAAACTAGGGTTTTAACCCAAAAATCCTTTACACTTATCCAGTGTAAAAGATATCCAAAGTCGAAGTATTTTCAGGCTTATCCAAGCAAGAAAACACTGAGTAAACCAAGAACACTGAATATCAAACCAAGGAAACCTTATGCGTAGGATTAAGGTTTGCTTACGAGTAGAAAGTACCAAATTTTACCAAAAACAGATTTTATGCCCAAAAGTGTTTAGAAACCTGATTTTTATGATGACATAGCTTCAATATCACCAAAATAACACAAAAGTATGAAACTTGATGATCCAAAACACGTTTTCACCTTACGCGTAGAAAGTAGTACACGAATGAAATCAAGCTTAAAAACGATTCTACACACGTAAAGTTTCAAACTTTTTGCCAAAAACTTAAACTTTAACACCAAATAACCTTGAAAGTACAAGAATCTTGAATTTTAAAGTGTAAAAATGAAATCTTTTTGCGTATGAAAAGTGAAAAACGTGAGACCTTACGAGTAGAACAAAAACAAACCGTTTCACCCAACTAGATGGCTCTGATACCACTGTTAGGTTCCCATATTCATAACACAAGCATCAATATAAGAAATAGAAGAGAAGTGATCGGATGAACAAACACACACACACACGTATGATAATATATGAAAGGTTATGCGTAAAGTGTGAAGAGTGAAATAAACAACCAACCCTCAAGTGAGGGTTTACAAGCATTATTTATAGGAAGGAACTAGGGTAACAGGCAAGTTCCCTTCCTTCCCTTTATGGGCTTGGGCCAAGGCTCATGGGCTTTCTACATAAGCCTTGGCATGATAACTAACATAAAAGCCATATTAAGCTAACTATTACATATTAATTACTAACACTTGAAATCAAGTTTAGGAGTGATTCCAACACGAACTATTTTTGCAATCGGTTTATGGGCTTTCATCGTCTCTTGTGATAGCTGCTTTCACAGCTGAATCCGGTCGCTCCTCTTCGTCAAACCAACAATTTGCATCACGTGGTGGTCATGGTGGTCGGTCTGGTTTACGTGTTAAAGGCCGCCGCTCACCCCACTATCAACTTTGTCGCCAAAACGGAAATTATGCTGATAAATGTCCTGATCTTTTTACCTTTGCTCAACGTGGGTCTTCTATGGATGTTAACTTGGCGCAAGCATTTTATGCTAAGTGTAATGTACACGACAACTCGTCAGACTGGTTTATATACTCTGTGGCTTCCACGCATATGGCATCCTTATCGGCTCCTCTTGATTCATCCATGCCGTATACGGGAAATGATCACGTTAATGTTGGTAATGGTAATATCTTAAATATTTCTCGTATTGGAAATGCCTCTATCAACAAAAATATTGATTTTTTGGGATGTCCTTGTTGTTCCTAAACTTACAAAAGATCTCTTTCCATTAGTAAGTTAACTGCAGACTCATCGGTTAATGTGTTATTTTCTCACAATACTTTTACCATTCAGAATCGGCGAACAAAAGACATCTTAGCAAAGGGAAGATGTGAAAATGGGTTGTATCTGCTAGAACAAGGTCATAAAGGTCTTGCTCCGGGTCTCAATTCCAACCGGCTTCGTGCCTCCTATGAGCTATGGCACACTCGTTTCGGCCATGTTGCTTTTGACCATAGTTTTTAAACTTGTTTTTGTTTCGTGCACTCACTTTACGCATAAGCTCAAAACATCTGTTTGATATTGGATTTCACTTACATATCATAACATTCACACAATGGGCATAGAGATGATTTTAGAGAGAGAGAAAGTGGGACATTCTAGTAAGAGAAACTTGTAGAATATTAGATTACCAAAGAACATCCAACCCTCTACCTTGCAAGGTAGAGGGTATTTATAGGTTACAAACTAAACGACCTCCTATCGGCCTGTGGATCAGGGATACAGTGGGTAAAGACCCGACCTTCCTCCACGGTGTTGCACTAAAACTATTTTACGCTACTTGACTAACTAATTAACTACATAGAAATGTAAATAACGACAAGTCTACGAGCTAACTTATGCTAGATAATAGTTGGGGTGACCGACTCTTCAATACTGGAATATTCTAATTCCTAACAATCTCCCCCTAAGGGAGGTCACCCCATGTTTTACATTTCAAAACCTAGCATTCTATTCTTGACATTGTTCTTGAGCTCGTAGACATTAGTTCTTCAACTTCGCAATCTTAGTGCATAAGTAGTGCAACTTCAAAGTCTGCATAGATTTGTACTTTAGAGTGGAGGTCATTAATGATCCATGAGATAATAATTATGAGCCATCATTTTGATATCATCAGCTATCAAAAATCTCTGAGACATCCTTTGTGGTGTTGGTAAAATGTGATGTTGTGACTTTAGGACCGACATGCTCACATTCTGGATCATGATATCTTCTCATCAGAGTAGCGGAAGCTTTAGTTGATTCATGATATTGGCAGCAGCGTAGCAGAAGCATGGAGTGAAAATATCAGAGTCATTGATGCACTAATCATGATTTCTTTTGAGATGAATGTGTTAAGTGAGCATGCGGCTATGGATTGACCGCTTCATTCTGATCAACTGCAAACGTCGGGTGTACCTACATACAACAGTTAGCAATAAATCGCACGAAAGTGTCTTCGATCACTTTCGTTGAATTGAGGTACACGGCCCACGGTTCCCCGTTGATCAGTACATGTACTGCCTGTGATCAGGTATAATTCCGAAGAATTTCCTTGACAGGGTTTCGCAGCTGCTCTAGCTGTTCTCAAACCGGAACATCTCAAAGAAGACAACACGGAGTGAGTGAACCAGCGAATTTAAGTCCACTGATTGATGAAAAGAGATTTGAAAAACAATCGTGTATTGCTCAATAGAAATTGTTTTTGCAATACAACGAAGGTTTTATTGAAAATCAATTATCAATCATAAAAACACCTTTTGGTTTGAAAGATGAGTACACGGTCGATGTGCTAAAGAAAAGAGTTTTTAAGCACAAAGACCGGTTTTTCAAAGGTATCCGTCAATCCATAACCTGAACCAGGATTGATTCAAGACTTGAATCGCCCCCTTGTTTCTGTTCAGTTGTCACATGGTTGATCTAATGAATAGATCTCACATGCCACCTACCAGGAGCTTGTTTGATGTTGGCTCCAGAAGGTTTTCCATCTTCATTGTGAAAATGTATGCATATCACTCAGATGTTCTGGCAATATCACAAGGATAATGCGTAGGACTCAAGATATAATCTCTCTTTCCACATTGTGTGAAACAGAGAGTCTTCATTGAAAGTGTCCTAATGAGATTTATCGATGATCTCGTGGCTCTAGACTCAATTTGTGCATATTTGGATCCTGTGCCGGAGACTAGGGAGAGGGTCTCCTTCTTCAATATCAACAATCTCTAAGAGAAAGTCGATAGATAATGTCGGTTCCCCGTGAGAATGAAACAAGTCCTTTTAAGAGGAACTTGAGTGGTTTGGAAAGTTGAAGTACAGTGCGTCACTGGGTCCATGACGTCTTGTCTTTGATCTATGCTAAACCAGTCAAGTCTAATCACACAAGCTAGCCACTTGTGAATGGCTAACCGTAATAGACTTAAAACTGCTCAGAACACAAATACAATGAAGATCAGAGGAATACAATGGATTCCCAGGTCGTTTAGTCCCACGGAGACTCAATGGTGTGTAAACACTTGACCAGATGATAGAGTGATCACTAATGATAGTGATCAGAAAGGATAGATTGATTGAACAATTATAACTAAGGAAAAAGGAAATAAATTACAGAGGCTTAAATGCAAATTAAAGGAAATTAAAAAGATAAAATATATTAAATAAACGCTATCACTATATTTAAAATGATGAACGTTTAAAACTTAAAAAGTATGTTTAAATAAAAAACTACGTAACGTACGAAATAAAACGTGAGAATAAAGAAAGAAAATACCTACGGATATGAAAAATACATTTTTACAATCCTAATGATACTAGAAAATTATTGGAAAAATAAAATTATTTTTAAAACTATTTATCTAATTATTATTAAATAAAAACTATTTTTACTTATTTAATAATAGATTAAAATACAAGAAAATATGAAATAAAGATAGAAAAATGAAATTATGACTTGGAAAAATCTAAAATATGATAAAACTTATTTTAAAACTGAAAATATATTTTTTAGAGTTTTTATGTATTTATTATTAATTTAATACTATTTAAAACTAATTAAAATGCTAGAAAATACTATTTAAACCAAGAAAATTATGGAAAAATATTTTTTTGACTTTTTATATTTATCTAAACTTAAGAAAAATGAAGAATTATTTTTTTGAACCTTTTCTTAATTTTTTGTATTAAAAGCTAATTAAAAAGGCTTAAAAACTAATTTAAATCAAGAAAAATACTAAACAGTACTGGAAAAATATGAAAAATTCAAGATAAGCTTAAAATAATATTAGAAATCTAAGAAAAATATAAAAACAGGGTGTTGTGTGGAGGAAAATGAGGCTGCAGTGGACTGTGCTTAAAAATAAGCACTTAGGATAAGCTAGAAGCTACAACAAGCTACCAACTGAGTACAGAAGCTAAAATAGGCTAAAAGTGACCAAATGTAACTAGAATAAACAAGCTATAACCTCTGGATTTCAAATTGCAATGATTTGATGAAATAAGCTAATGTACTAAAAACAGTTTGGGGTGCCTACTTTGGACATGGAAATAAGCACTCAAATAAGCTTGAAACTAGAAAACAATTGTAAGAACCTAAAGTGGACCTGGGTGAGACCTTGTAAACCAAAGGCTAGACCTAGAGGAGCTCAGATGAGCTATGTGCAAGGTCTGCAAGAACTGCACAATACCTGTGCAGTTCAAGCACCTGTGCACAGGGCACTTAAGCCCTTCTTGACAAGCATTTTTGAGACTTCTAAAAAATTCACAAAATTATACAAAAATGCTAATGAGAAATTAGACCAACATGAGATTTTAAAACATCAAGTTTCACTTGTTGAGGCTAAAAAATGAGCTCATGAAAATTCCTCCCATTTGGGCTAAAAACTGGTTTTCACCACTTTGACTTTTTGACAAAAATGAAAGGTTTAACTTAAATGAAATTTGATCTAGATTTACCAACTGAATATGATGTGTTATGATGAATTACACCTACTGCAAGCTTTATCTATGTATTTTGAACACAAAATAAGTTTTTGCTTTTTGAAAATCCAAGCAGTTAAGCTAATGGGACATAATCAAATGGAATTTGACTTTTAGGGATTGCAGATGCAATAAGATGACAGCAATGAGTTCAATTGAGCTAAATAAGCATGAAACAACATACTTTAACTACTGAATAAACCTATAACTAAGTTTACCCAACTGATCCAAACACCCTTGATACCAACTGATTTGCAAATGAAACTTAACCAACCACCAAACTGGCCAATGCTATAGATCAAATTGAGTTTACATGACTTAACTACAACTATATAAACAAGTTTTCACTGATGGTAACAACAGAAACAGATACAAGCATAATATGCAATACTGAAAGAAAATGAAAATGAGATTTATACTCACAAGTGTCCAAATGGTTTGCAGGCCAAAACCAAACCCAAACCTGTTCTAAACTAATCTATTTCACCCCATATCAACCTCTACATCAACCAAATATCATCACCATTCCAATTCTTGGCCCAGTTTGACTTTTGTTGACCATTTCACAAACTGCTTGAATCTTAATGCATAAACTTACAAAAAGCTTTCAATGGCTTAAGTAAACTTAGTAAAGCTTAAAATAAGCCATTAACAACTTGGACAATAGAGTTTGCAACTGAAAATTTCAACAGTAGACTTGAAAACATAAAATGATATTAAACCTTGAATTACCACTTAAAACTGGATTGCAACTTATAAAACAACTTAGTTTGATACATAGAAACAGAAATTATAACAATATGACTTAAACTAAAACATTTAATTAAAAAACGACATTAAAGGAAAAAATAAAACTAGCTACTCTCCTTTTCCATCTCTCCAATTTCTTCTTTTTATATCTCAACTATCTTCCCACTTGTTTCTGACTTGATCCCACCATTTTTTAGACCATTGGATCAGCTTGAAGCTATCTTGGCCATTGGATGAAGTTTTGGCGGGAAATGGCTTTTTAACAGTTGGGGTGGAGTGAGGAGGGGTGAAGAAACATTAAATGTATTTTGTTGTTTAGGTGAGGTGGAGGGGACATGGATGGTGATATGTTGAGGTGGAGGTGAGGAGGGGGCTTGAGTTTGCAGAGAAGCAGTTGAGAAGGAAGAAAAAATGGCGCGCTTGGGTGATTGTTTTGGCCAGAGGTTTGACTAGCTTGTATTATTAAAGAGAAAGGGTCCAAATTGCAAAGGGTCACAAGGCAGGCAGGGGTCACAAATGTTTTGACAGGGGTCCAAGGGATTAAAGGGTTTAATAATTATAGGGACCATTAGTGTAATTTCTGAAATTCAAGGGACCACTTCTGCCAATTATGCAAAGTTATTCCAAGGGACCACAAGTGACAAGTTCTAAAAGTACAAGGTCCAAACTTGACATTTTCCAATTTTCCAAGGACCATTTTTGACAATTTTCAAACTTGAGGGACCAAAGTTGTAATTTTGCAAATTTTAAACTTTGAAGGGTTTGTTTTGACAACTTTTGAATCCCATGGACCTTAAATGACATTTTTCTTTATTTTGATATACCAGGGACTGTTTTTGACAACTTGTGAAACTTGGGGGACTAAAACTGCCAATTTTGCAAACTTGATATGTTTTTCATCTGATTTTAAACATTTTTGCATTTGAAACACATAAAACACTGATTTGTGATATCTTCAATATTTTGATGCATTTTTGAGTGTTTTCAGATGATTTTGCAGTTTAGATTGTACAAAAATGATGAGTATTTAGACACTCATCAATCCCCCACACTAAGATATTGCTAGTCCCTAGCAATGATTTGAAACTTTAATTGATTTTAAAAACTCTTTACCAAAAGCCATCACTTCTGGAGTAGCCAAATGTTTCAGTTCAAGTAAGAACCTTGGTACACTGATAACCAAATGATTTTGAGCAAATCATAAGCTGTAAACGGATTTGATTTGTCTTTACCAGAAGCCGTTTGCTCTGGACTAGCCAACTCTTAGATAAATTATCAATATTATCTTTGGTGAGCTGATTACCAATTATGGTTTTTCCACTGCCTTTACCACAAGCCATAACCTTGCGGGCTAGCCAACTCTTCCCTTTTTAGGATATGGTGAGTTGAGAACCATACAATTTTGGGCAAATTGCAAGCCATATAAACGGATTTGAGAAATCTTTACCAAGAGCCGTTTGCTCCTGGATTAGCCAATCCTTTTGTCTATTAGACATGGCGGACTGATAACCAAGCTGAGTAAGTGTAAAACACTTACTCCAAAAAAAAATTTTGGCCAAAAACGGGGGAATTGGGTGGATAATATATGATAAAATTCGTGAGAATTCCCCCCCACACTTAGAAATGAATATTGCCCTCAATATTCAAAGTACCGGCGGTTATGCCGAAACAAAGAACGTAAAAGGGAAATATTACGGCCAGTATTATAAAAGAGATTTTTTTTTTTTTTTTTTTTTTTTTTTTTTTTAGAAACTTATATATATACACAACATGTGGGGCAACCCCCCCACACTAGGGTGATAGAAAGGGGGTAAGAAGACAGAAATATGGGTGAAAACCCATATGGCTAGTGCTAAAGTTTTTGGTTACCGAGTCGCTAGCTTGACTCGACCCCGCATTCATTGGTTCATGGGGAAGTAAGTGGAAGAGATAATCTCCATCGGACTTTCATTCAAGATGTTTGGACAAACATTTGAAGCACGTGAAAGTTCCACACCGATGAGATATACATAGAACCGACTCAAAAATGATAATTGAAAATGCCGGGATCAAAAATAGTGTCCTCATTCCCGAAGGAGTGAAGAAGAGAGGAAGTCACCGAGTAGGTGAAGAAAAGAAGGAAAATCATGATAACAATCATGACTAGATCTTCTTCCTCGGGATTAAGTGCAGTTGCACTTATTTGGATTTTATTGGTTGAGCTCTTTGGGTTGGAAGGCATCTCGGTTGGGAGGGTGGGAAGATTTGTCATAACTATGCAAATTGAGATTCTCCCCCCCTGATCATGATCTTTGCCATCCAAGCAATCATACTCCAGCGGAGATATGATATAAGTGAGTTCACTGGAGAACTCCTCATGAAGAGTATACGGAGGTGGGACATGTGCGGTACTTTGTGGGCTATAAATATGCACCTCGTCCATTATAGTCTCTATGTCAGACTCATCACTATCAAAGATTGGATTAACTGAATTTAGAGTAAATTCAGAATCGAATTCGAATAAGGGATTAGTGATAGTCGTATTAATTGTTGTGGAAACAACATGGTCAACATCCTCTTCTAAGTTGACGATCTCGGAATGTGGAAGTAATGCGTCAATAAATTCTATGTCTTTAGAATATAAAGAATCGGCATCACTATAATCACTGTCAAAATCTGAGAAAGTCTCAACAAGATCATTTGTAAGAGGAAAAGACACATCACACTCATGGTCAAGAATTCCCTCAGACTCACTTGGGATCGGGATAAAGTTCTCAACATTAGACGATTCCGTTTCCGGAATAGTGCTGAGATGCTTATCCCCCATGGTGAGAGAGTCTTTGGGATCAAAAAATTTCAAAGAAATAGGATCATCGACCTCTTCCAAAAGGAATTCACTTCTCTCAACCGGCGTAAGTGAAGGGGAAGAGTCGGAAATGAAAGGCTCTGAAACGGGAGTGGGATTGCCACTCGGAGCATCGACTTTATCGTAAACATATATAGCTCCTATGCTCTTCATATTCTCCTCCGCCAACAATTCTCCCATACTCTTTCCTTCTTCAACGGGAGTGGGATTGCCACTCGGAGTCGTAGATTCCTCATCAAAATCATCATCGTCGTCGTCATCATAATCGTACACGAGAGGTTTCCAATATTGGGAACTTACTCTAGCTGCTTGTTCTTCAGCATACGTTTTCTGACGAGACTCTTCTTTAACCAATTCTTTCAAATCTTTGAGTATATCTAGACAATTTTCGAGAAGTTCTTGAGGAATTTGCAGAGGTTGTGTTTGAATCGTTTGGTACTGTGGAGGTTGGTCATGATAAGAGTAGTCATAATTGTTACAAGGATTATGCTCATAGACAAGCGTGTTCCCTGTTTGACACTCAAAACTCGGGTGAGGACCTCCACAGTACTCACAAGAATATGTCTCCATCTCATAGTGCGGGGGTTGGTTGAGGAAATTAGTTGTTTCATTGTAGGGATTTTGGTCATAGACAAACCCGTTTCCCGGATTCACAATGCCACAACCGGGGCAATTTCCACCATTTTGAGGTCCCCCACACCATTCACAACCAAATTGGTGAGGATGAGACATAGAAAGAATCAAATGGATAGAGGGTAAAAGAAATGTAGAATCAAAAGATGTGAGAGGGTAAAGATGGATATTTTTGGATTTTTGAAAAACATTTGCAAAAACAAAGAATGAAAATATTTTTGGTGTTGTTAACACTTTAGGAAAAGTGTTAATGAACTTTTTGATATTTTCTGATAACTTTACAAAAAAAAAATTTACAAAAGATGGGGTATGTGCAAGAATGGATCTGAAAAAGGTTAACACACGCTAAAGCCTCCCCGGCAGCGGCGCCAAAATTTTGATCTGTGCTAAACCAGTCAAGTCTAATCACACAAGCTAGCCACTTGTGAATGGCTAACCGTAATAGACTTAAAACTGCTCAGAACACAAATACAATGAAGATCAGAGGAATACAATGGATTCCCAGGTCGTTTAGTCCCACGGAGACTCAATGGTGTGTAAACACTTGACCAGATGATAGAGTGATCACTAATGATAGTGATCAGAAAGGATAGATTGATTGAACAATTATAACTAAGGAAAAAGGAAATAAATTACAGAGGCTTAAATGCAAATTAAAGGAAATTAAAAAGATAAAATATATTAAATAAACGCTATCACTATATTTAAAATGATGAACGTTTAAAACTTAAAAAGTATGTTTAAATAAAAAACTACGTAACGTACGAAATAAAACGTGAGAATAAAGAAAGAAAATACCTACGGATATGAAAAATACATTTTTACAATCCTAATGATACTAGAAAATTATTGGAAAAATAAAATTATTTTTAAAACTATTTATCTAATTATTATTAAATAAAAACTATTTTTACTTATTTAATAATAGATTAAAATACAAGAAAATATGAAATAAAGATAGAAAAATGAAATTATGACTTGGAAAAATCTAAAATATGATAAAACTTATTTTAAAACTGAAAATATATTTTTTAGAGTTTTTATGTATTTATTATTAATTTAATACTATTTAAAACTAATTAAAATGCTAGAAAATACTATTTAAACCAAGAAAATTATGGAAAAATATTTTTTTGACTTTTTATATTTATCTAAACTTAAGAAAAATGAAAAATTATTTTTTTGAACCTTTTCTTAATTTTTTGTATTAAAAGCTAATTAAAAAGGCTTAAAAACTAATTTAAATCAAGCAAAATACTAAACAGTACTGGAAAAATATGAAAAATTCAAGATAAGCTTAAAATAATATTAGAAATCTAAGAAAAATATAAAAACAGGGTGTTGTGTGGAGGAAAATGAGGCTGCAGTGGACTGTGCTTAAAAATAAGCACTTAGGATAAGCTAGAAGCTACAACAAGCTACCAACTGAGTACAAAAGCTAAAATAGGCTAAAAGTGACCAAATGCAACTAGAATCAACAAGCTATAACCTCTGGATTTCAAATTGCAATGATTTGATGAAATAAGCTAATGTACTAAAAACAGTTTGGGGTGCCTACTTTGGACATGGAAATAAGCACTCAAATAAGCTTGAAACTAGAAAACAATTGTAAGAACCTAAAGTGGACCTGGGTGAGACCTTGTAAACCAAAGGCTAGACCTAGAGGAGCTCACATGAGCTCTGTGCAAGGTCTGCAAGAACTGCACAATACCTGTGCAGTTCAAGCACCTGTGCACAGGGCACTTAAGCCCTTCTTGACAAGCATTTTTGAGACTTCTAAAAAATTCACAAAATTATACAAAAATGCTAATGAGAAATTAGACCAACATGATATTTTAAAACATCAAGTTTCACTTGTTGAGGCTCAAAAATGAGCTCATGAAAATTCCTCCCATTTGGGCTAAAAACTGGTTTTCACCACTTTGACTTTTTGACAAAAATGAAAGGTTTGACTTAAATGAAATTTGATCTAGATTTACCAACTGAATATGATGTGTTATGATGAATTACACCTACTGCAAGCTTTATCTATGTATTTTGAACACAAAATAAGTTTTTGCTTTTTGAAAATCCAAGCAGTTAAGCTAATGGGACAGAATCAAATGGAATTTGACTTTTAGGGATTGCAGATGCAATAAGATGACAGCAATGAGTTCAATTGAGCTAAATAAGCATGAAACAACAGACTTTAACTACTGAATAAACCTATAACTCAGTTTACCCAACTGATCCAAACACCCTTGATACCAACTGATTTGCAAATGAAACTTAACCAACCACCAAACTGGCCAATGCTATAGATCAAATTGAGTTTACATGACTTAACTACAACTATATAAACAAGTTTTCACTGATGGTAACCACAGAAACAGATACAAGCATAATATGCAATACTGAAAGAAAATGAAAATGAGATTTATACTCACAAGTGTCCAAATGGTTTGCAGGCCAAAACCAAACCCAAACCTGTTCTAAACTAATCTATTTCACCCCATATCAACCTCTACATCAACCAAATATCATCACCATTCCAATTCTTGGCCCAGTTTGACTTTTGTTGACCATTTCACAAACTGCTTGAATCTTAATGCATAAACTTACAAAAAGCTTTCAATGGCTTAAATAAACTTAGTAAAGCTTAAAATAAGCCATTAACAACTTGGACAATAGAGTTTGCAACTGAAAATTTCAACAGTAGACTTGAAAACATAAAATGATATTAAACCTTGAATTACCACTTAAAACTGGATTGCAACTTATAAAACAACTTAGTTTGATACATAGAAACAGAAATTATAACAATATGACTTAAACTAAAACATTTAATTAAAAAACGACATTAAAGGAAAAAATAAAACTAGCTACTCTCCTTTTCCATCTCTCCAATTGCTTCTTTTTATATCTCAACTATCTTCCCACTTGTTTCTGACTTGATCCCACCATTTTTTAGACCATTGGATCAGCTTGAAGCTATCTTGGCCATTGGATGAAGTTTTGGCGGGAAATGGCTTTTTGACAGTTGGGGTTGAGTGAGGAGGGGTGAAGAAACATTAAATGTATTTTGTTGTTTAGGTGAGGTGGAGGGGACATGGATGGTGATATGTTGAGGTGGAGGTGAGGAGGGGGCTTGAGTTTGCAGAGAAGCAGTTGAGAAGGAAGAAAAAATGGCGCGCTTGGGTGATTGTTTTGACCAGAGGTTTGACTGGCTTGTATTATTAAAGAGAAAGGGTCCAAATTGCAAAGGGTCACAAGGCAGGCAGGGGTCACAAATGTTTTGACAGGGGTCCAAGGGATTAAAGGGTTTAATAATTATAGGGACCATTAGTGTAATTTCTGAAATTCAAGGGACCACTTCTGCCAATTATGCAAAGTTATTCCAAGGGACCACAAGTGACAAGTTCTAAAAGTACAAGGTCCAAACTTGACATTTTCCAATTTTCCAAGGACCATTTTTGATAATTTTCAAACTTGAGGGACCAAAGTTGTAATTTTGCAAATTTTAAACTTTGAAGGGTTTGTTTTGACAACTTTTGAATCCCATGGACCTTAAATGACATTTTTCTTTATTTTGATATACCAGGGACTGTTTTTGACAACTTGTGAAACTTGGGGGACTAAAACTGCCAATTTTGCAAACTTGATATGTTTTTCATCTGATTTTAAACATTTTTGCATTTGAAACACATAAAACACTGATTTGTGATATCTTCAACATTTTGATGCATTTTTGAGTGTTTTCAGATGATTTTGTAGTTTAGATTGTACAAAACTGATGAGTATTTAGACACTCATCAGTCTTCAATACCGATGTTACCATCAGTAGCATATGAATTGAACCCGGTTTCTGCCCTAAGGTTGAATAAATGGAGGGCTATTTGTTTTCACCCCTTTCTCATTCAATTCTTTTTAATTCTTCAACCCCTTCAGTGCTTACCGAGACTTCATAGCAAGAACCTTGTTGGGTTTGTTCTAGTACTTGCTCTGTCTCAGTCCGCACTATTCCCATATCTCACTTTTCTCCTTTTATCATCATACCTAAGGACTTCTACACTAACTAGTGGATTGTCCCTGGGTAGATCCCTCCGGTTCTGGCGGATCATGGGAACACATACCTAACCTTATCATCCTTATATCACCGTACATAAAGTAGAGTTGGTCGGTCTATTTGGTATTGTTCATCTGCCATTGGAACCAATTGAAAACCATTTGAAAATCAATTCAGATACTTGTGATATATTATCAAAGCATTTTGTACCTGAATTGTTTTTGATATTTTTAGAACGAGAACTCCCCCTCAACATGTGTATCAAGTATTTGAAAATGTTTTGCACATGGAGGCAAGAGAAAGAATTAACTTCTTTGATTATCACTTCCCACATCAAATCAAGAAGATATAGCATTTCCGGGAAGGATGAGGTTTCCATAAATTTGCTCCCCCTCAATATGTGCCTCGAGGTTTGAAAAGAGTTTTGCACATACTAGAGGGAACTTGTTAAGAAGTGCATACATGATTACCAAAGGATTTAAAGCCATGTAATCAGGGTACCTTAGAAAGATTAAAAGTTGTGTGCCCTGATGACATGAATTTGCGAAGAGAATTCTCCCCCTTAATATATGCTTCGAGATTCGAAAATTGTTTAGCACATATTAGAGAGAAGTATGCAACAAAAATTGGTCATCTTATCTTTTAACATCTTTCATATTTATATCACATTTTCTCCCCCGATCAAAAATCTTAAATCCTTTGAGATTTTGGATCTCAAGTGATTTAAATATGTATGAGGTAAAATATTTGTAGGAGAAAACTGTGTCCGGTTTTATATGATCAGAAATGGACAACACAGATGTTTCCCTTTTTACAAGGGGAAACCACAGTACAAATCCTAGCACTATTACATGTATTACAGTTGTTCATATTTATTACACCACATATTACACATAATTAAAACACACCATAAATAGCATCCCGAAGAAGTCTTCATTCAGTCCTCTGAAGAAGTTTATAGTGACCATCCCGAACCCTTCCACCAACAAAACTTTCAAGGCTGCGGAAGATCCTTCGTGTCTTGAGTCTTCGTCTGATTGCAGCAATGAAGTGTTCACACCTCTTCACGTCATCATCAGTCCAAAAGATAGTCTTAACCCAAGATTTCATATCAATTTTGACTTCTTTCATTCTGGTGTCAAGTTCTTCTTCGACCAATTTGAGAGTACCATCACTAAACTTGTAGAGCTCACATAGACGCATAAGCATACGAGATCCATATCTGTCGGTGAAGATGACTGCTCTAGGGGTGTCAAGTACTTTATATTCACGATGAAATTCATGCCCAGTTGCATTCCATTGTGGACTTGTAAGGTTGATCCTGGTTTGGTAGCTTTCAATGCCAAGCTGAAAGTCCTCAACACGTTTTCGAATGACTAAGCCCCTGATCCAAAGAGTGACAGCTGCAGAGAGGGCCTTTTTCTCACGGACAGGTAAATGCTCAAGGTGTCCTTGAAGATTTAAGAGATAGAGATCTTCGAAATCATTTGGCAGAAGATGTTTGAAGTCGTTCTCTTCAATAGTATACACTTTGAAGTCTGCTCTTTTAAGGACAATCTTCTTCAAGTACTCATATCCATAGATAGGGAAGATCTCTACACTAACAACACTTAAGATTTGCAGCTTTGATCTGACATCATTGCGTCTTTTATCAGCACCATGTCTTTCGATGTAGAACTTCTTCTTTTTGAACCACCAGTGAGAAATACCATAAGAAGCGGCAATATCATATTTTTGTTCTTCAGCAGCCCAGAATTGATCAGGAACCATCTGTTCAAGCCCCTGATCAGAGTAGGTTGCAGCTTTCATCTTTGATATTGATAGAGCAGGTCTTCTTTCAGCAGAGCGAGCACACAGATAGTCCAAGTCGTGATTGAAGAAGAATTCAGCCTGAATGGTCATCTGACCAGGTTCACCACCAAGAGGAAGAGATTTGTTGACATTGAAGCGACTGATTTACTCACTGACTTGGTCATTCAGCATCTTATGGCATTCTTCCATCTGATATTGAAGATGATTTGCATCAGAATGGAAGACTTTGACAATTTCGTAAGCTTGTCCTTCAAGATCTCTTGGAGTTATGGATGAGATACTCTTCCGTTCACAAAACCATCTAATAAAACTTCCCATATCACCAGTGTAGTGCAGAAGAGAGTCTTCAGCTGGAACTTCATAATTATTGGTGATAACTAATGCCCAATTGTTGTCAGGAATCATAGAGTCAGACTCTGGGATGGTCCATGTGGGTTCTGGAGAAGGAGGTCTATCTTCCACAATGCAGCTTTGAATTGTGTCTCTTGAAGGTGCTACCCTGGATGTGCTAGTGCGATTCCCAGCCATGTAAGTATCAAACCAATCTTCTGATGGCTTAGGAATATGCTTCGTCGATGCATCATCTTCATCTGGTTCTGAGTCAGCCATGACTTGCGACTCTTCGTGAACCATTTGATCATCAGGAATTGAGGTGGATGTGGACATGCACCTTGAATCAACCGTTGTCCAGGCAGCAGATTTCTTCTTAGTACTCTGTTCTTTTGTAGGACCTGATTGATTAGAAGGTTTTGGCGGTGATGATGGTGGTTGTGGTGGAGGTGTGTTGGTTGTCGTAGAAGGATCACCAGCTCCAGAAGTTCCAGCGCCTCCCGTTGGTGGCGGAGGTGGAGGAGGATCTTTGTGGTTTTTCATCAATGTTTCCATCACAATTGTTCTCCTTTTCTTTTTAGCTTCTTTTTCCCCGACGTCAATCATAAACTGCTCATAATTGTCGAATTTAATGGATTCTTCAAGTGCCTCATAGAGTTTCTTATGAACCTCATGCTTGTCCTCTTCAGCATCATACATCTTTTCAAACATAGCAGCTCTCATATCTGTGATAGGAAGGTCCTTGAATCGTCTAAGAAGTGGAGCCTCCATAGCCCATTCCACAGCATCCTTGACTTCTCCTTCAATAGCGGCAGTAACCCCTTCATTGAAGTTGAGGTGCTCCAATCTATAGACACGATCCACCAGAGAATCAACAGATTTAGGAAGTTGCTTTTCCAGAGCTTCTATCCTTTTAATGGCTTTATCCAGTAGTTGATCAGAGGTGAGAATCTGTGGAGGGGAAGCTGGTGGAGCCACCTCATCTGCAATTGTAATGACAGGTTCAGGGGTTGGTGACGATGTTGGTGGTGTTTGTACAGTTGATTGAGTAGGTAAGGGAGGTGGAAGTGCAGTTGATAGTGAAGATGCTGACATCGGAGGAATGGTTGACGTATCTTGCTGAATGCTGACAGTATACATGGATTGTGCAGTATCTAAGGATTTGTCATTAATGAATTGATCACCAAAAGAGAAATCTGCATCAAGATTCTTAAGTGAGGATAGAGAGTTAGTAGACAGATTTGGTTCATCCATCTTCAAGGTCTCATCAGATCTTGTCTCAAGGTTCTCCTGCGAGCCTTTTTGCAACAGAGCGTCAACATTCAAGCCAGATTGAGTCTCACTAAGTGTAGGAGTTTCCTTAAACGTTTCAGGCACTTTGTCCACTCCAGATAGTTCTTTTGCATGAGATGATTATGTTCTTCTCTTCAGCTCATATTGATTTGTGGTGCTTGATGGAGATGATGAGATAGTTAAAAGCATGTGAGCAGCTTGTTCAGTTTCAACACTTGCAACCCCTTTACCCTTGTCATGTGTAATTGGGGTTGTTTGTCGAGGTAGTTGAACGGGTTCTCTTAACACAACTCCACCTACGGGTGCTTTAACATTCTGACTTTCTAGACTTTGCTGGATTCCAAGTTGCAGATCAGCGTCATCCTCATCAGTTAACCTGGTAATATTCCTTTGGTACCTCAGTTTTCTCACCAATTTCCTTTTCCACTTTCTTCCTTTTTACTTTCTGCTTCTTGGTTGTGGTCTCTGAATGTTGTGACCTTTCAAGTCTCTTTTTAGGAAGACAGGCATAGGATGCCTGTGAGGCTGACTTGGATATGGGAGCATTTGTTTGTAGAGGAGAGGGTGTGACATCAGCAGAGGATCTGGTAGCTCTTTTCTTGTATTGCTTGAAGTAGTCCTTCTTCTTGATATCTTCTGTGAGAAGACACTCAGGAATTGGCAATCCAAATAGTTCATTATCCATACCTCTAGGAACATATTTCAAGTTTCCTAAAACATATTCATCTTCTGCATTGTGTAGAGTTGATTCACTCCTAGGATTGAATTTGTGTGTTTGTTGTAAGTACTGGATAACAAGCTTAGAAAATCTGATGCTGGGAATTACAAGCTTGTTCTGTTTCTTTCGACCTTGAGCATTGTTCTGGAAATTGGTTCTATCAGATATGAATGTGTTCATTGATAAAGAGAATTCTTCCCAAATACGATCTGAAACATTCACATCAACCCTATTGACGATTCCCCATAGGATTTGCAAGATAGGAATTCTCACTTTATCGAACCCTGAAGTTTTCCCAGATAAGCACAAGTTAAGAATGGTTGTAATAGCTCTCCAGGGTTGATACATGTGTCCGGTGATGATGTCGGATGCTCTTGAAATACTGTTCTGATAACCCAACCCAATTAGAAAGGCAATCAGATCGTCAGCACCAGGTGGAGATTCAGAACGAAAGTCAGGGTTACATGGGGTGATTCCAAGAGCCTTGCTCAAAATATCAGAATCAATTGTGAACTCCCTATCATCCAGTTTGCAAGAGTATTGTGCTGTGATTTTGTCCCATTGAACGGTGTTCCAGAATTGTTGAATGTAAATGGTCGGAATTGAGCATTGCTTGGTAATTGCTCCGAAGAAGTTTGTGTTTTTGAGGATGTCAATAGAAACTTTGAGTATCGGATTTTGTTGAAGCCTTTGTAGGTCCACATAACAGTTGCTTTTTCCAATAACAGCCCATTGACTCCTGGGAAGGATTTCTTCGTCTGAGAGAACTTTGGATGATGCCGAAGGGGTAACGCTCTTTTCTGGGATTGAACTTGCCATTGATGGTCTGAGTAATCATACAATCAACAGTAATGATTGGGAACAGGTTAGATAAATGATAAATGAGACAACATTGAGAGCACCCTTATGACATAGACACATAGAAGTAGTAACTCAGAAGGAGTCCTGATGTGCTTCCACGAGGTTTTAAATTTGTAACAAGAATTACCGGTTAACTAGGAACACATTCGGGCAAGTATACCCTAGTCAAGTTGTAGTATAGTATATGGTAAATCAAGGTCGTCCCAAGAGACTTGGTTGCACTACAAGTGTCGTTTGTTGTTTAAGCAAGTAACAAGTAACAAGTTGATGGTTATGATTGTCACGGATCAAACCAACAAGAAAAGCATATAAGAACAAGCAAGTATCAAGACATTCATCATTATTCCAATCAAACACAAAATCTCAATAATCATATCAATAACAAACATCTTTAAATAGAAAAGTAACAAGGTTTACCCAAAGTATGAATTACAATAGGCAAAGATGAAGGATTATAGCACTCCTTCAAGCCTCCAATCAACTACAATAGTTCTACCAAGCCGGAAAATGATGTCCAAACGCCTTCGACAACCCTTGAGCACACTACACGAATTTGGCAGAGGTTTGTGGTCTTTTGGGGAAGATAAGTTGGTGTAATTGGTGGAAATTCGTCCTTAAGGGTGGAGGCTTGAATTTCACACAAGTTGGGATAGGATAGTTGGTGGAAACTCGTCCTTAAGGGTGGAGGCTTGAGTTTCACACCTTTGGGGTGAAGATATTGAGAGTGGTTGTGTTCTCTCTAGGTGGAAATTCGTCCTTAAGGGTGGAGGCTTGAATTTCACACCTAGAGATGGAGTGGTGGATGAAAGGGATGAGAAAGATGGAGAAGGGATGATGAAATGAGGTGCCAAATGGGTTCTATTTATACTACTACCAAGGCCTAGGGGTTATAAATGCATTTCTTGGAGGCCAAGGAGATTAGAAGGGACTAGAAACCATGTAGGAAGGGACTAGAATCATTTGGAACACGTTTGGAGTCTTAGTGATGGAAAAATGGCTGAAACAGGACCTCCAACCGGATCCGGTTGAGCTCCAACCGAATCGGTTGGTCTTGCTGACTTGTCTCCAACCGGATCCGGTTACGGGTCTCGACCGATCGGTTGGAGCAAAAATCATAAAAAGTCATAAGCACGAAAGTTGTAGATCTTTCTCTTAGCTTTCCGTGGCCGCGAACGGGGGGTCAAACGGAGTCCGTATGCAAAAGTTATGGCCAAAATGGTGAAGGTGTGTCGGGAACAACGAGTCTTCCAATATGTCTTCGTTTTAGCTTATTTTCTTCATTTCTTACTCATTTTCCTTATTGAACTTTAATCTTGAGTCTTTGGACCACTAACTTGATGACTTTATCTTCTCGAATATACTCCGCAAGTCTTTCATTTGACGGGAACTCTTCGTATATGGAGAAATCTTCGTGTTTTACTTCTTTTTCCGTCTTTTTCTCCACTTTCCTGTACTTGGCTACAAATGAACTAGCAAACGCACTTTTGTACGATTAAGCATCAAAAGCATATGATTATAACCAAATAACACACATAAAAGCACGGATAACGCTACTAAAAACATGCACAATTTGAGCGTTATCAAATTCCCCCACACTTAAACTTTGCTTGCCCTCAAGCAAATCTAAGAAAAGAAAAATAAACTACAAACCGAAATGACAAAACGGAATGAAAAATTAAAAATATTTTTGGCTTTTATAGGTTTTTTTTTTTTTTTTTTTTTTTTTTTTTTTTTTTTTTATATAAATATAAAAACAAGCGAAAAATGAGCGCAGACTCCCCCACACTTAAGGTTTTGCTTGCCCTCAAGCAAATCTAGAAATAAGAAAAAATAAATCCCACATGGTGCATGAAATATGATTAGAAAAATGTGATGCAAATCTACCAAGTACAAGTACGAGATAAGATTCATCATTTTAAGCTTTTAGATGTGAAAAACTGAGATGTTTGACAATACCTTATAAATTTTCTCGCTTGATAACATGGCTAAGCACGTCACGAAAAAGAATGAAGTATAATTCACTCAACACTCAATTTATTTGTGATGGATAGTATTAAGGAATAGTACACTCATATTTGCTCAGTCATGATCTAAATATTACCATAGGCTTGTACAAGAAACAAAACTCCACCGACGTGGCGTAAGCACCAAGTATAAACATCTAAAGAGGGCTTTTATTCGGGTTATAACGATAGGCTTAGGGTGAATAAAGGGTATGGATAAGGCATGGGAATATTTATGAAATTGGTGTTAAAGAAAAATAAAAGTCAAGTCTAATACCCATGTTGCTAGTCACGAACAAACCACAAACCCGTAAATGATTATAGTCACAATCTTCTCCTCTTCACATATCGATCACCAAATATATAATATATATCAAGTCTTAGCACATTGGCTAATCGATATCTCAAACATACTTCATCTTTGTCATCACATATTTTTTTTCTTTTCTTTTTTTTTCACATTTTTTTTTTCATACTTTTTATTTTTTTCCACATACATCACATCTCCCCCACACTTCGTATAAGCATACACCACAAAAATACAAATAAGAAGCTGCAGTCTTCATCTTTGTCGGAATGGCACACACGAATGACAAAGTGCGGCTAACTCATAATCATCAAAAACAATCCAACATACCAAGCAACTAGCAACCAACCATTTAGACATTGACAAGGGGAAGGCTAAGGCTTAAAGGTGTAAAATATTTTTGTATTTTCTGGATTTATCAAAAAGAAAAGGGATGGCTCAAAGGGTGTACTAAGGGTATCTAGCACTAAAGATGAGCGCTAACAAATGGGTCCATGTAAAGGTGGTTAACTAACCGATGTGGTTAGCTAATATATCATTAGAAGTAAATGGAAGGCCATTTGGTTTATTCCTATGGGTGCCTCTTTTTCACACGAATACACTTATATCACACGAATGTGATCTTACTGCGGTCTGGTAATGATTTACAAGTACAAGTTCTAGAATAAATAAAATCACCGGCACACTCATAACGAAAGATTCAAGCATAAAAGATGTATGCTATTTAAGAAATAGGCTAAAATCCTCACAATTTAGTGGAAGGGCTATAATATGTGCTAGCAAATGTCATCGATCCCAGAATGGATTGCAATATTAATCGGGACACATCTCGAATTTTTCAAAAATTACCGATTTCACCAGTGGATTGATCCAGTTATTCTAATATATTATCCTATACGCGTGAAAACAACTAGATCATAAGGGCAAACAAGTTCACAAAATTTAAAATATTGACCCAAAAATTTGGAATTTAAAAACTAGTTTCGCTTTCACAATAATATTTCCCCCCACACTTAAGTTAAGCACACACAAAAAATAATTAATTAGCTACGACCCTTTTTTTTTTCTTTTTTCTTTTTTTAATATATATATATTTTTTTTTTTTTTTAAAAACCAACATGACTTATTCTTGTCCCACGAGTTCTCGGTAGCTCCATTGAAACGCACAAAGAAGCGGAGAAGCAGGTCAGCGCGAAGCATATTAAAAACCAAACTTCTTTAGGGAATCAGGGAGACCCGCCTTATACCTCTCACACAGTTTGTTTACAATGGGTGAGCCTTACTTTCGAGGGACTTAAAAAAGTCAATTTATTAAAATAATTTACCAAACAAAAACAAACAAATGAAAAATAACAAAGAAACAAAATAAAGCAATTGCTAAAACTAAAGCATGTAAGATAGGGAAAAATAAAATAATAAGTCTAAGTGAAACGAAACCTCCCGGGCCAAAGAAATCGCGATCGAACTCCAAATGATAAGATGCTATGCAAACGCTAGCATAAGCGTATGAGATCAATCGATTTATCTTTCAACCAAACATGTCCAATACCAAGTATAACGTCTCCAACAATCCAATCAATCCTTCCTCCAAGAGCTTATTAAATCTGCAAAAACAAAATAAACTACAAAAACGCGTAAAATTCTAAAACTCACTTTCGTAGGCATCACGGTTGCATTTAGCGTATGCAACAAGCCTTTAAACCCCTCGGTGGCCCGAGTGGACGAGTTATAGTCTCGTGAGGGTTTCCAGTGAACATACCCACAAAGTTCAAAACACTTTTATTTTAAAACACATGTACTTATTTATTCACAATGTACTAAAAATTGACAAAATTAAAATGGAAAAATGACAAATAAAAGAAATGAAACTCTTGCAAAAACAAAAAGACATTTAAACTTATTTAACCTAAACACAAACACACAAAAACCAAAAAAATAAAAACGGTTTTTTTTTTTTTTTTTTTTTTTTTTTTTTTTTTATCAGATTAGTCCAACCGAATCGGTTACGGGGTGTGACCGATCGGTTGGAATGAACCAAACTGTGACCAATCCTTCCAACCGAACCGGTTACGGGTTGCGACCGATCGGTTGGAATGAACCAAACTGTGACCAATCCTTCCAACCGAACCGGTTACGGGTTGCGACCGATCGGTTGGAGGAGATTTTCTAATTTTTTTTTTTTTTTTTTTTTTCACAAGTTTAATTTCAAACCATTTATTGATAAAGTAAAATAAGAACACGAAAGGTTACGAACACAATAATAAACACAACTAAATAAGACACATAAACACACATATATGCAAGAACGCCAAATACATAAAACAAAACAAAACTTAGAACATAAATAAACATAAAATCACTAACACAGATAAGAAAATCACATAGACGCAAGAAAACACAATTAGTCACGTAACACAAATCAAACAAGATAATCTAAGACAAGATAGTCTTATTCAAAATTTATACGAAACTAATATAAACAAAAATAACACAAACAAATAACATAGAGACATGCAAGAGATCACATAAAAAAAACAAACACACGAAACAAGAAACACACGGAATTTTTTTTTTTTTTTTTTTTTTTTTTTTTTTTTTAACACAGAACTCACAACCGGATCCGGTTACGGGTATTGACCGATCGGTTGTAGTGGTTTTATTAAGTACGAGGCTTCCAACCGATCCGGTTGGAGTGCCAACCGATTCGGTTAAAGTGATCTGGGTGGTTTTGGTGGGTTTTTTTTTCGCAAAAATTTTTCGAGCAACTTAGAAAGCAATCATTGAAATGAGCATTTTAGAACACATGAAACGAAATCCCAACATCAAAAACATGATTTTGATGCAAAGATCATTTGAGCAATTATGAGAAAATGAGAGATTTTGGAAAAAGACAAGCATTCAAGCAAACTTCAAGAGCAATCAATTCAACAAGCAAACAAACACAAGAATACAAACGCAAGTCCCCGGCAGCGGCGCCAAAAACTTGATGGTGATGATGCCGGAATTATCATGAAAGCAAAAAACAATCTATCACACAAGAAAACAATCAAACGAACAAACAAGTGCAAAACAAATCCCCGGCAGCGGCGCCAAAAACTTGATGTGCTTCCACGAGGTTTTAAATTTGTAACAAGAATTACCGGTTAACTAGGAACACATTCGGGCAAGTATACCCTAGTCAAGTTGTAGTATAGTATATGGTAAATCAAGGTCGTCCCAAGAGACTTGGTTGCACTACAAGTGTCGTTTGTTGTTTAAGCAAGTAACAAGTAACAAGTTGATGGTTATGATTGTCACGGATCAAACCAACAAGAAAAGCATATAAGAACAAGCAAGTAACAAGACATTCATCATTATTCCAATCAAACACAAAATCTCAATAATCATATCAATAACAAACATCTTTAAATAGAAAAGTAACAAGGTTTACCCAAAGTATGAATTACAATAGGCAAAGATGAAGGATTATAGCACTCCTTCAAGCCTCCAATCAACTACAATAGTTCTACCAAGCCGGAAAATGATGTCCAAACGCCTTCGACAACCCTTGAGCACACTACACGAATTTGGCAGAGGTTTGTGGTCTTTTGGGGAAGATAAGTTGGTGTAATTGGTGGAAATTCGTCCTTAAGGGTGGAGGCTTGAATTTCACACAAGTTGGGATAGGATAGTTGGTGGAAACTCGTCCTTAAGGGTGGAGGCTTGAGTTTCACACCTTTGGGGTGAAGATATTGAGAGTGGTTGTGTTCTCTCTAGGTGGAAATTCGTCCTTAAGGGTGGAGGCTTGAATTTCACACCTAGAGATGGAGTGGTGGATGAAAGGGATGAGAAAGATGGAGAAGGGATGATGAAATGAGGTGCCAAATGGGTTCTATTTATACTACTACCAAGGCCTAGGGGTTATAAATGCATTTCTTGGAGGCCAAGGAGATTAGAAGGGACTAGAAACCATGTAGGAAGGGACTAGAATCATTTGGAACACGTTTGGAGTCTTAGTGATGGAAAAATGGCTGAAACAGGACCTCCAACCGGATCCGGTTGAGCTCCAACCGAATCGGTTGGTCTTGCTGACTTGTCTCCAACCGGATCCGGTTACGGGTCTCGACCGATCGTTTGGAGCAAAAATCATAAAAAGTCATAAGCACGAAAGTTGTAGATCTTTCTTTTAGCTTTCCGTGGCCGCGAACGGGGGGTCAAACGGAGTCCGTATGCAAAAGTTATGGCCAAAATGGTGAATGTGTGTCGGGAACAACGAGTCTTCCAATATGTCTTCGTTTTAGCTTATTTTCTTCATTTCTTACTCGTTTCCCTTTTTGAACTTTAATCTTGAGTCTTTGGACCACTAACTTGATGACTTTATCTTCTCGAATATACTCCGCAAGTCTTTCATTTGACGGGAACTCTTCGTATATGGAGAAATCTTCGTGTTTTACTTCTTTTTCCGTCTTTTTCTCCACTTTCCTGTACTTGGCTACAAATGAACTAGCAAACGCACTTTTGTACGATTAAGCATCAAAAGCATATGATTATAACCAAATAACACACATAAAAGCACGGATAACGCTACTAAAAACATGCACAATTTGAGCGTTATCAAGTCCCCAAAACACATACAGAGAAAGATTGAGTGGCATAGGTTTCAAATATATGACAACTTTCAAATATATGACAACTTTTATAAGTGAGATATTTCAATGAAGTATAATCTTACAGACAAATAATCACATGACGAGCTGATAAGGGATTAATAGGCAAAAGAGTGCATTGCAAAGGGATCATGACATGAGCCAAGATACAAATGTAGAAGTGATATAACACATATGCATGAGGAAAAGGAAACATTTGGTTGTCGTGAGAGAAACCAAGTACCTTTTGCCTATACAGACATGTCATAGCAGATTACATGGAGTATGTTGACTCAAGAAGTTGAATTAGGAGATCCTAAGTATTGTGAGAATGAGATCACCTTTAGCAATAAACCCTTGAACATTTTAATAACCCTCTACCCTAAGACTAAGTCTCAACATGAAAGTGAGCAATGTTGCTAACATGTACAGATAAGTCGCCATCACAGTAACAAAGCCAAGTCGCTACAAAACAGTTAACTAAGTCGCTAAGGTCACTAATTCGCTATCTTGTGAAGACAAGTCGCCATGAACAGTAACACAACCAAGTCGCTACAAATTTGTTAACCAAGTTGCTAAGGTTACTAATTCGCTAACTTGTGAAGACAAGTCGCCATGAACAGTAACACAACCAAGTCGCTACAAATTTGTTAACTAAGTCGCTAATGTTACTAATTCGCTAACTTGTAAAGACAAGTCGCTAACAACTAACTCGCTACCCAAGTCGCCAGAATAAAATATGCTAATTCGCTACAGAAGCATAATCGCTAAGTTGAATGCTAACTCGCTATGAAGAACATTCAAACTAAGTCGCTACCAAGAACATGTTAAGTCGCTATCAAGATCATTCAAAAATTCAACAGACAAACCAACCAATCCACCAATCAATCATCATCCTTACATGGTAACATATACAACAATCACAATAGAATACACCAACACTTAGAATACTTGCAATCATAATAATCAACAAGCCATCGAACCTAAGAGGGAATCCAACAGTCACAGTACACGAGATGCACGTTCGGATCTGGTAAACGTGAAAAGTTAGAAACTTAACACAAACGCATAAGAGAGCTAAGATAAGAGGGATTCGAGACAAACCTCTTGCTAAGTCGCTAGGATGAGCAATTAGACGAAGAAAAGAAAACGAGAGAGAGAAAAAAACTTATTTGAGAAGAGATCTGGTAATACGCTAGGGGTATACAAATTATCTTTGGCAATATGACACATTTGGTCCTCGTGGTTTTAGAATGAGAGGTAATACGCTAGTGCAACACAACTTTCACATATTAGACAAGTTTGGTCCCTATGGTTTTGAGGAAGGAGTGGTAAGTTGCTAACACAGATTATAGACTAAGTCGCTAGCATAGATTATCACAATGATCACCATGAATCAATTAATCATTTAGACAAATAAGCATTTAATACTAGGCACTTAATACGTAGGTACACAATGATAATCACATGAGCAAGATACGACCACAACCTACAAAAACCATAACACGATAGTTACAAAGGCAAAACACGACCTCAACTTACTAACGAGCAAGCATTATAACCAGCACAGAAGCCAATGGCATAGATAGTCAAGAAAAAGAAAAACATATTCCCAATCTCCCCCTCAATCAATGTCATCAAAGACCATTGATTGTCATTAATCAACCCCGTTATAAAGAAACAAGAATATTTCAATTGTTCGAACTTCATCTATGATCCCGTGCCATTATTGAATGACATTTCTAGGACCGTAGATGTTATCGATAACAATGAATGTATTCGTTATTAGATTGGGAAAAACATGATAAAATTGTAAATTTAAAAAATGACATAAATATAAAAATTAAAATGATAACATAATTTTTTTTTTTTTTTTTTTGAAAAACATGATTTATACACAGATATAGAAGAGTGAGTCCTGATTCAAGATGAAGAGGAGTCAAAGTAAGAAGTACATCAACTCTGGCACGCTATAGCTCCTGAATGAGCTATGTTCATTTCTGATGGGAACCAAGTCATGAAGTTCCTGATTGAGTTGAGCATTGTACCTGAAAAAGACTGAGAACACATTGTACTGGAAGCACATGTAGTCTTGTACATAGAAGGGTTAGTGACATGTTTAGTCTCACATTTGGATGCATCACAGTATAACACAGACGTATCATTAATGGGGATCCTATTAGGTTCTACATTCTTGAAGAGTTTACCTGTGGGAATCCACTTGAGACATGATCTAGGAATGTAAGTTCGTTTAAGTCCTGTAAACTTAAAAATTCTGCCAGTGGGAATCCATTTGAAACCACAGTTAGTTGACCTAATTGAGTGCACACCCTTGTTTTGACTAATTGTCCTTATGTGATCCGAGTATTTCTTAGGGGATTGATCAGTCAAATGATGTTTTGCATGAGATCTAGTAATACTTGTTGCCTTACTGATCTGTGAGAATTGACTATAAGTCCGAGGTTTGAGATTCATCATATCTGAACTAGGCAATGAAGTGACTGGTTTTGACAAAACAGACATATTATCAACTTGGGATGTAAGCTTAGATTTCAATGGTTTAGCTCTTTCAGACCTAAAGGCATTAGGTTGTTTAATAACTGTTCGTTTCAAGTGATTCTGAACATTTGATTTTCCCAAAGTTGAAGGTTTTGCAAACTTAGTGTTCATCCTATTTCCAACAGACTTCCTGAGCTCATTTTTTAGGGCAACAATATTGAAGCTCTTATCCTGAATTTGTGCTTTGAGGTCATCAATTTCTTTCCTCAGGAGGTTAGATTGATTGACTAACTTAGAGTTTGTTTCCTCAAGGTTAATTCTTAAATGCTCATTTTCTCTTAGAAGGTTGGACACACATAGAGCTAGTTCAGAATTTCTAGATTCAAGTGCATCACTCATCTCATGACAGTCATATTTCTGGGCTTCTGAAAGAAGTAGTTTCAGATTGCCAATGGTCGAATCTTTGTCCTGAATCTGGGATTTTAACTGATTAATTTCAAAAAATTCTCTAAATTCTGGAAGTTCCTGATTAGTACACGGTTTTTTTACATAAAACATTTCATCCTTTTGTTGTATTTCAATTTGCAATGAGATACAGTGTTTTTCAAGAATTGAAAATTTGTTTGAAAGCTCATCATATACCCTTTTTTCAATCATGTTACTTGCATTAGATTCAGGAAAAACAAAGACTGATTCCACATTGTTATGTTCAGAGTAAGAGTCATGTACCTTTTTATGAGAACTTGTGTGATCAGATAAGTGTACCTTATTGATTGATACCTTTTCTGACTCTGAGACTTTGATATCAGTGCTGTTCTCTTCATCCTTTTCCATCACAACAGAGATTCTGCAATCAGTGTCTTCTGCTGGTTCAACTGGAATGAAGCATGACACGTCATCATTGCTCCATGGAAATTCTTGGCACTCATTCAATTCATTCAGCTTGTTATTCTCATTAGCAGCTTCCTTGATGTATGTTTCCATATTATTCATAAGTTGAATAAATGAGTTTCTGAACTCATGAATTTCCATTCCCGTGTGTTTCTTGAACGATATTCCAGTCATGATATCATCAAAATCAGAGGAGTATTCTTCCCGGATAAGTGGCTGAAATTGATTGATGATGGTTTGGAGAGCAGCATGAGAATCATCAGTTGAAAACTTTTCTTTGGTAATTTGAAGCCTCAATCGTTCTAAGTTAAGTAAAACAGTTCTTCTCAATGTGGGAAAATCCTGACGAAGGATGGCACAACTTGTTCGATCCATGGTTGTAGATAAAAGTAATTGGAGAAGCTGACTGAGATGTTGAAACGGCTCACTGGTGCATTCCATATTCTTAGCATCATTTGCAGACATTAAGAGTGACTTATTTGAGTTGTTCTGATTAATCGATACTGAATCATTAAGTGTATGGCATTCAGATAAGCATTCAGTTTCACTATTCTGTGCTGTGTCATAGAGAGCAAGTACTTTGGTGATTAAAGGATCCGTGATGACTGACATTGTGTTATTATGAATTACTCCCCAAGTCTCTAGAGATTTAGAACCAACTCGCTACCAACTAAATAGCAATAATCCCAAGTCGCTAGAAGATAATACACCAAGTCGCTAACACTTAATTCGCTACACCACGAAGTCGCTAGAGTCCCAAGTCGCTATACAAATGCAAGTCGCTAGGTAGTAACTCGCTAAGCTTCAAGTCGCTAGCAAAATTTTGGCAGCAATTCGCTACTCAAGTCGCTAAAGATACAAGTCGCTAAAGAGCAACTCGCTACACACCAAGTCGCTACCACCAAGTCGCTACCTGTAGTGGAGAGTCCACTACTTGTACTGTAAATCGCTAGATCAAGTCGCTAGGTCTAAAACTGTAACTCGCTACAAATTTGTAAAGCAAGTCGCTACGAAGAAAGTATTCCGTGTGTTAAGTCGCTAGCAAGAAAAAACCACATAAACATCACTTTTCAATCCAAAAACAACCCAACCAAGATGATTCAAGCTTACCAAATGAAAACCTACACACTTGTGATGATTCTAAACATAAAAGTACTAACAAAATCCAAACTTTAACACAAGAAATCAACCAAATGATGCAAAAACCACTCAACTTTTTCAAACTCAAAAACCACCTAAAAACCACTAGAAATCCAAAGATGTGCAAGATATGATCTAACCATGGCGCTCTGATACCAATTGTTTGATATTGGATTTCACTTACATATCATAACATTCACACAATGGGCATAGAGATGATTTTAGAGAGAGAGAGAAAGTGGGACATTCTAGTAAGAGAAACTTGTTGAATATTAGATTACCAAAGAACATCCAACCCTCTACCTTGCAAGGTAGAGGGTATTTATAGGTTACAAACTAAACGACCTCCTATCGGCCTGTGGATCAGGGATACAGTGGGTAAAGACCCGACCTTCCTCCACGGTGTTGCACTAAAACTATTTTACGCTACTTGACTAACTAATTAACTACATAGAAATGTAAATAACGACAAGTCTACGAGCTAACTTATGCTAGATAATAGTTGGGGTGACCGACTCTTCAATACTGGAATATTCTAATTCCTAACAACATCATTTTGGGTCATCAAGTTCTAAACTTTCTTGTTCCTTTAGTGTTTTGGAAGATTTTTCATTATTAAAAACGAGTTTACAAAACGTTTTAGTGCATAAATATACGTTTTGGTAAATTCTGTTGAGTTTATGCCTAATAAAACCCTATTCTTACGCCTAAATCTTACGCCTAAAGTCAGAAGTTACGCATAAGCTGTTTACGCGTAAGGAATTTTCATCACGTTCTTCGAAGCTGTTGGTAACTCAGTGTTTTTCTTGCTTAGATAAGCCTGCAAAACACTTCGACTTGTGGATATCTTTCACACTTGGACAAGTGTGAAGGATTTTGGTTAAAAACCTAAACTTACGCCTAAGCCAAAAGCTTACGAGTAAGCCCTTTACGCCTAAGGTTCCTTACTTATAAGATTTTTGTTTATGCCTAAGCTTACGTTTAACCTTAAGCTTACGTGTAAGATAGAGTTTACGCATAAGCTTCAGTTTACGCATAAAGGGAGTTTTACACCTAACTTCAGCAGTTTATGCCTAAAACACGTAAAGCTTCGAACTTTTATGCAAAACAATGATTCAAAACACTATATTAACCTAAAAATGAAAGAATCTTGAGGTTTAAAGTGTAAAAATCAAGGTTTTTAAGCAAATGAAAAATGAGTAACGTGAGGGCTTACGAGTACGTAAAAAACTTCAAAAACAAACGTGTTTCACCCAACTAGATGGCGTATGATACCACTGTTAGGTCACCATAATATAACACAAGTATGTAGATGATAGAAAAAAGAGATGAGAAGGGAAGGTTACACACAATTCACACGTATGAATAAGAGAAAGGTTAGGTGTATTATGAAAATGAGCAACACCTCTCCAAGGAGAGGTTACAATGTATTTATAGGCAAAGGGATTAGGGCATCCCTTGCCTTGGCCTTTTGGGCCCTTGCATAGGCTCATGGGCTTTCTACATAAGCCTAGCACTAATAACAAACATAAAAGCCATAAATACGCAACCAATTACAATGAAATGATTAACACTTGATAATACTAGTTACAAGTGATTCCAACATATAGTAATACCATTTTTCAAGATTTTACTACCGGTTTCGCTAAAGAGTACGTTGCACTTTTTATCACATATTTTACCTATACTTAGTAGATTAAAGTTAAGGTTTTCTACGTGACATACGTCGTTAATGGTCAAGGATTTGTGAGAGATTTTACCTTTTCTGATTATTTTGCTCTTGCTATTTCTGAACACCACATTTCCTCCATTGAAGGATTCGTATGTGGAGAACAATGCTTTATTACCGGTCATATGCCTTGTGCACCAGCTATCCTTGATCCATTCGTCCGGATCCAAGTCAACCTTTAGCCACACCTAAGAAAACAATTAACTGAAAAGTTTGGTCCCCATTTGTTCATGAGTCCATTGGTGTTATGCATTTTATTCATATGAGGCATATACGAAAAATGGTGAGAAAGCATTCCAAGGTGTATAGTTTTGAAATGGAAAACCATTTTGTGTGTTAGGATTCCATCCTATTTGATGGTGGTTACTTCTAGGATAAACATTGTTCGGCCTCTAATAGTTGTGTTCGGTTTAGAAAATGATGGACCTTTGTTTTTCATAAAACCTTGACCTTGTTTTAGGGGAGGTGGTTGTTTGACATTTCTAACAGTAACATGTGTTGGTTTCTTTTTGTTAACAATAACAAACTCAGTTCTATAAGAGGTGGTTGCGTTATTTTTACTATTTACTGCTGCAGATGCCCAGATCCCTAAATTTACACTAGCCGGATCCTTTTAAAAGGGATCCATCGGATCCGGGACTACAGTGGTTGGTTTTTCTATTGCTTTACGAATTGTGTTTCCTTAATCTCGCTAGTTGACGCAATATGTTCCTGAATACCTAGACCCTTTTGATTATTACCTGTTTTGACACTATCAAGTATTTTATCAAGGTAATTAGTACTTAGTCTAGCAATTTTAGAATCAAAGTGATCAACTAGAGTTTGAAGTTCTACACAAAGCTTACATTCACTACTTACTTCTTTTCCCTTTTCTAGTTTCTTCAATTTATCTTTTAGTTTAAGAACTTCCTTTTCTAAAAGTTCATTTTTATTTTTCAAAAGCTTGTTTTTTTTAATCACCTTTAGACTAATTTTGCAAAGCTTGTTGTATTCAAGATATAAGGATTCATCATCTAAAGATGAACTACTATAATATAGAGAGTTGGAATATACCTCGTTGGAGTTTTTTTGCCATGAGACAAATTTCTTCCTTCTCTTTCTCACCCATTCCCCATGAACCACTCACGAATGCCTTTTGTTCATCACGTTTGGGACACTCACTAATGAAGTAATTTGGATCCTCGCATTTAAAACACTTGCATTCGTCCTTCACTTTCTTGTCGTCTTTGCTTTTCCGCAACCCTTTCTTGTCGTCATAAAGTTGCTTGACATATCTTCCTTTTCTCCGAAAGAACTTCTTGAAGTTGCGTACCGCCATTGCATACTCTTCGTCTTCACTTTATGAAGATGAGGTTTATTCATCACTTGAGACTTTCTTGGCCTTTAAAGCGAGAGATTTATATTTCTCTTTCTTTCCTTTGAGACCTCGTAGTATTTAGCGAGTACGAGCTCATAGACTTTTAGGTTTCCTATGAGTTCATCGAGAGTGAGGATTGACAAGTCTTTTGATTCTTCAATAGCCGTCACCTTTGGTCTCCACTTTGATGGAAGCGCCCTTAGAAATCTCCTTACATGATTACAACTAGAAAAAGACCATCAAGTGCTTGTAATGAAGTAATAATAGTATTAAAGCTAGCAAAAGAATTATCAATACTATCTTCATCAAATATTGAAAATTGTTCATGTTGTTGAACAAATAAATCAATTTGGTTGTTTTTAACTTGTTGATTTCCTTGGTATGTTACAACCAAAGAATTCCAAATTTATTTAGCGGTTTTATACATAGAAATTCTTTCAAATTCCTTTTTGGGTAAGACATTATATAAAACCATTTTTGCCTCAATTTTTTTGGAAAGCTTTTTCTTTTGGTCGTCGGTGAGACGATCATGAGAAATGTTTTCTTCATTGCTGGTTTTATCATCTTTTATAGTTGCTTAAAATCATCTTCAACAATAATATACCAAAGATCAATATCTTTAGATTTCACATAAGTTTCAAATCTATTTTTCCAATAAATAAAACTATTAGTCTCATGTTGTTGGAATCACTCCTAAACCTTAATTCAAGTGTTAGTAATTCATATGTAATAGTTAGCTTAATATGGTTATGATAGTAATTAGCCTTAGGCTTATGTAGAAGGCCCATAAGCCTAGGCCCAAGCCCATATAGGAAAGGAAGGGAACTTGGATGTTTTCCTAGTTCATTCCCCTATATAAACACATGTAAACCTTCTTTAGAAGGTTGGTTGTTCAATTTATTTCTCATTCACTCTCTACGCATAACCATTCTATATTATACGTATGTGTGTGTTTGATTATTGTTCAACTGATCTTCTTCTCTTCTCTATTTCTACATATTGATGCTTGTGTTACATATATGGTGACCTAACAGTGGTATCAATCGCCAAATAGTTGGGTGAACGTATTGCTTTTGAAGTGGGTTTTGGTCCTACGCTTAAAGAATACGGGTGATACTTTGTCACGCTCAAAAATCGATTTTTTACACTTTTTAATCCAAGATTCTTGTCCTTTCAACGTTTTTAGGTATTAAAATAACTGTTTTTTGGCAAAAAGTTTCAAACTTTAAGCGTGGATCATTGTTTTTTAGCTTAGTTTTTTACAAGGGTTTCGTTCTATGCGTAACTTGTTTTTAAGCTTTGGATCATCAAGTTTCACACTTTTGTATTATTTTGGTGATATTGAAGCTATCTCATCATAAAAAACTGGTTTGGAAACATCAAGTGCATGAAATCATTTTTTGGCTAAATCCTACGCGTAAGTAAAACCCTAAACTTACGCGTAACATTTTCCTTGGTTTGATCTTCAGTTTTCGTGGTTTACTCCGTGTTTTCTTGCTTGGATAAGCCTGAAAATACGTCAACTTTGGATATCTTTTGCACTGTGATAGTGTAAAAGATCATTTGGGCAAAACCCTAAAATTACGCATAAGCATAAGCTTACGCGTAGAAATTTTTACGCCTAAGATTCATCTTACGCCTAAGCTTTGTCTTACGCATAAGGTAATCCTACGCCTAAGTTTTCTACGCCTAATTTTTTGTTTACGCATAACTTTAGCGTTTTATCCTTACTTACGCGTAAGCTAATTCTACGCGTAACTCTTATTGTTACGCGTAACTTTGGTGTTTTTACGCATAAGTGTTACTTGGCTTTATTGTGATTTCTACGCCTAAGGATACTTCATCAACACCGGTTCATTCGACTACAAAGATCCATTTAACAACACAAGTTTTCAACATGTCACAACCCCCATACTCTAACTATTTTCCCTACACTTATCATCAACAACAACAACAACAACTAAGTCCACAACATCAACAATTTAATCATCAACAAGCAATTTATCAACAACAATTTAATCAACAACATACTCCACAACTTGGAGCAATTCCACCACCACAAATGGTTCAACCACCACCAAGTCTTCAAGTACAACCTTACACAAACTTCTACAATCAACATCCATCCAGGAATACTGTGAAGGAACCGACATGGTTTGGCAAGATGTGTGAAGCCTTAAGCAGCCAACAATCAATTCATGAAGCTGGCTCACTTGATAGACCTCCAATGCTCACTCCCGGGAACTATGATCAATGGGTGATTCGGTTCTTTAGGTTTTGTGATCTAAAGAAACCACATGGAAGATTCTTAAATAAGGTCATTATGGAAGGTCCATTTCAGATGCCTATTACTGTCACACCCGCAGATCCAGATGCTAATCCACCAAGAGATGTTGTCACCAACATTGCTACTGTCTCAGACCTCACTGGTGATCAACTTCTACACTATGAAGCCGATGAACTTGCAATGCAATACATCCTTTTAGGACTACCAAATCCAATCCTTCGAAGTGTTGATGCTCAAAAGACTGCAAAAGCAATGTGGGAACATATTCATCTTCTTATGGAAGGCACAACACTCAATCAGGAAGACATGGAATCCAAAATTTACTTGGCTTATGAACACTTCATGATTGAGCCAGGAGAGACATTAGAGTCATATCATCATCGCTTTTTAGACATCATTAATGATTTGGACAAACACAATATCATCATGCCTCGAATTGCTGTCAACACAAAGTTCCTAAGTAGTCTTGGTCCGGAATGGGAGAAGTATGTCATTTTTCTCCGCCAAGCTAAGAACCTTCATCATGCTACATACGGATTGTTGTACGACTATTTGAAGCCTCACCAAAAAGAAGTTGACAAAGAAAGGACTATCCGTGGACTCCCGACTTCACAGACAATTCCTGATAATCAACAACTTGCTTTGTAGGTTCAAACTCATCTTCCTCCTCAAACAACTCAGCAACCAGCTCCTCAACCAACTGCAACCATTACACCACATGATCAGTCACAGCAACAACCTCAATATAACCAATTGGTTCCATACAACAACAACAATGTTCAAGCACTTTACAGTGAAGCTGATGAGGACTCTGCTGCTTTCGATGAATCGCAACAAGGATTTGTTATGATTGCTAAAGCATTTGGCCGTTATACAAACAAATCCAACAACCGCATTCGTTCTTCATCTAATACAAGGAATCAGACTGTTGTGAACAATGGACGCGTTGAAGTTCAAAATCGTGGTTATGGTCGTCAGATGGGAGGTGGTCAAGGGTTCAATGCTATGGGAAGGAATAACATCGGTGCTCCGCAGCACCAGAGAGCTCAAGTGGTTGAACAGGGGAATGCTCAGAATGGGGTTAATGGTCTTCGTTGTTATAACTGCAATGAAAAGGGTCATCTGGCTAATGCATGTCCTAAGCCGAGGACAAGAGGCAGTGCTTATTTCAAAGAGACTTTGCTCTTGGCTCTTAAGGATGAAGCTGGTGGCACTCTTAACAACAAGGAACAGAGCTTTATGGCAGATGCAGACTCAGATGATGATATGGAGGACTTGCAGGCTAATGCAGCAGTGATGTTGATGGCACAAATGCAAGCTCTACATATGAGTGATACAGGCCCAGTGTATGACATTGACGGCTTGTCTCAGGTACCTGAACAAACAATTATCATCAATGATCTGATATCTCCGCCACTTTCTCCATCTGACAAGGATCAGAGTGTTCAACATGAGTCTTCTACATCTCATTCCAATGATTATCAAATAGATCCCGTAGTTATATTTGATGATCAAAATGACCTTATGGTTAATATTGATAATCAAGTTGACTCTGTGGTTATCTTTGAGGATCTAAATAATGATCATGTTGAGACTTACGTTGAACAAAATGAGCTTTTGTCTGACAGAGAAACTGAGCTCCTGACCTTAATTAAAGACCAAAATTCTCGATTGGAAATTTGCACGAAATTAAAAGCTCAAAATGCACTGTTAACCAGGGATAACGATTGCTTAATTCGACAAATCGAAGTTTTTAAAACTCAAGAAAAACGTGAAAAAGGTTTTGAAGTCGCTTTTGCTAAATCTTATCAAAACGAAAAATCATTAGAACGACAGATACGTGATCTAGCCGCTTCTAAGAATGCTTTTTTGTCTCATATAGAACAACTGAAACATGAACATAAAAAACAACTTAACACTCTTACTTTGGAAACTCAAAAAGCCAAGGCTGAATTGTTAATTTGTCAAAAATAGTTCTCTGAGTACAAACAGCATTCCACGAAACGAATAGATAACTATCTTGAAGAAATTGTCGACTTACAACACAAAATCAAAGAGTTTCGAAATGTCGTTTATAAACATGGTGAGTCAATCACAACTATTCAAAAGTTTACTTTTAAACCAAATCCAAATGGATACGGTCCGATTCTTGCTGATTACAAACCTAAGTTTTCTAACAGAGCATTCAAACCAAATCCTGAAGTTTACAGTGCAGAACATAGAATTGATGATTCAATTATGACTGTTGTGGAATATAATCGCATGGAAGAATTAGATGCAAATGACGAGAGTCGGTCAAAAATGGAAAATGTCGTTTATAACAAACCATTTAACTATTCAAAAGCCGTAAATTTTGTCACACAACAAGATACTTCAAACACACCTTTGGTTGTCACACCAGTTTCTGAAGTCAGTCCCCAACACAATGGTGCACAAATCAATGGTCCTTTACCGTCACTTAGTGAAGTAAAAACTAAAGCCGAAAGTTGTCGTGTTATCAAATATTTTGAAACTTTCTTATCTGACATCAAACTTTTAGAACATGAGATTGAATTTCAGTTGAACATTCTCACTCGCCATTGGCACGAGAACAAAGAGACATTTTTCAGAAAAGAATTTTACCCCATATCAAAAATTTGAAAATTTTTGCACTATATTGGAAGGGATTTTCACAAGGAACTTGGTCTCATGAAAACAGTTTTCGAGAAAACAGAAACATCAATTTCAAATACTAAACTCAAAAAGAAATTATTGAGAAAAGATGTTGATCGACTCTTGGAAAACGTTATCTGTGTTGATATCAATAATCTTGTGTTATTACAATCTGTTGCATATGCATCTGATCATATCTCTGCTGATTCTGTTGATACTGTGGATATTATTGTAAATACTGATAATGTGCTTCAGAACGAGTCTTTAAAAGTTGAAAATGAACGATTGTCAAACGAGCTTTCTAATGCAAAACGTCGTCTTAATTGGTGTCAAAAAGATATTCACAATCAACAACTTGTGTTTCAAAATAAAATCGCCCAGTTGCGTGCTAAATCTTCTGATCCTAAAATTGAGCAACTGGATGATCAAAACGTGTCTTTTAAGTGTCAAATCTCAAAATATGAACAAGAACTTGCAACAGTTAAAAATGAATATGGTGTCATATTTGATTTACTCAAACAGACTCGTGATGAAGCATCAAACGAACTTGATCATTATCTTGCACACACTAAAGAAGTCATACATTTTGCTGGAAATCTTCGTTCTGTAAATCAAGATTTGGTGCACACTATCATTAAGTTACGGGAAATGTTAGGAAAGTATGAACAAGTTCAGCCTAGCATCATTAAGAGAGTTGCACCTGTAACACTTAGCAATCATGTCCCCAGAATACCTGCTGACAAAACACAAGTTACTAATGTGCTTCCCTCTACTGAAACGGGAATAGTTGCCTCTTTTCCAAACGTCCGCACTTCACAGCCTAGGAGCAATACAAGGAAGAATAGGAAGTTGCGACCTAAGAAAAGACAAATAATGAATGCTGAAGTAGAAGAACACCGTTGGACTTTGAATAAGACTCCAGTTGCACCCACTTTAGATATTGCGTCTAGCAAATGTAATGGAAAAAGTGTTGTAACTAATGCTGAACCTTTATGTACTTTTGATATTCAATCTGATGCTTCTTGTGTTATTTGTCGTAAAAGTATGCGTTCTGACTGTCATGATAAGTGTGTTGCTAAGGCTATCTTGTCTCGTTTAAGGAATCCTAAGATTTAGAATACCTCTAGGCCCACTACTGCTTCTAAGTCTGTGCTTGGTAAACCGCCCTCTTTAGATTCTCAAAAACGCATTGATGTCACTGTAGCTCCAGTATCACCTACAAGGAATGTAGTACCACCTAGCACATTCACTAAGACCAAAGCTAAGACTAGTTGGAGATGGCAGAAATGGATACACAATACACTAGGATTTAAATGGATGCCTAAAATCATTGATGTGTGTATTTCAACTATAACTGCTTCGGAACCCTCTAACTCATCGGGTTCCACATCTACTTATATTCCATTTGTGTCGTCTGTGTGTAATGCAGGTGATACAGATCATCCTTTGGATTGTTGATAGCGGATGTTCCCGGCACATGACAGGCAACCTTAAACTGTTATCAAACTTTGTTGCAAAGTTCATTGGCACTGTCAGATTCGGGAATGATCACTTCGCAGCTATCATGGGCTACGGAGATTACATCAATGGCAACATTGAAATTAGCAGGGTTTATTATGTGGAAGGCCTCGGTCACAATCTCTTTTCTGTTGGTCAATTCTGTGATGGAGATTTGGAAGTTGCTTTTAGGGAGAAAACTTGTTTCATTCGTGATCTACAAGGAAATGATCTTATGGCTGGCCAACGCTCATCCAGTCTCTACACTATCTCCATGCAAGACATGATCGCTTCATCTCCCATCTGTCTTCTCTCAAAGGCTACATCTACAAAATTTTGGTTATGGCACCGTCGTCTCTCACATCTAAACTTTCAAACCATAACCAACCTTGCTCGACACAAACTAGTTGAAGGTCTCCCGAGATTCCGATACTCTAAAGATCACCTATGTTCAGCTTGTGAACAAGGGAAAAGCACTCGTGCTCATTTTCCTTCAAAGATGGAACACAGCTCTCAGCATGTGCTTCATCTTCTTCACATGGATTTGTGTGGCCCGATGCGCGTGCAGACAATTAATGGCAAACTCTACATCTTAGTAATTGTTGATGACTACTCACGATGGACTTGGGTCTACTTTCTTCGAAGCAAAGACCAAGCTCCACAAATGATCATCACCTTTCTCACGAAAATTCAAGTTCAGCCCCGGAACACCGTCCGCCAAATCAGAACAGACAAAGGAACTGAATTTGTTAACCAAACTCTTCGGGAATAGTATGAGAAAGTGGGAATTGAGCATCAAACATCTATTGCCTGTACACCAGAACAAAACGGAGTTGTTGAAAGATGAAATCGTACGTTAGTGGAAGCTGCCAGAACGATGTTAATCAATGCTAAAATTCCAGATTACTTGTGGGCTGAAGCTGTTTCAACTGCATGCTACACTCAGAATCGCTCAATGATTACAAAACGCCACAACAAAACACCATTTGAACTTCTCCACAACCGAAAACCGAATCTTAAACACTTTCATGTATTTGGATCCCTTTGCTATCCGAATAATGATCGTGATGGCTTTGGGAAGCTCAAAGCCAAAGCTGACATTGGAGTCTTTATTGGATATTGTGAGAATTCTAAAGGTTACCGGATCTGGAATCGTCGTACAAAGCAAGTTATGGAAATGATTCATGCTCATTTTGATGAACTCACTGAAATGGCTTCTGAGCATAACAGCTTGGAACCCGGTCACAACCGCTTAAACTTCCCCCAAACCCCATCATCAGCTGAACTAAGCCCCCAGCTTACACGTCAACAAATGGAAAGGCTATTTGCTCCTCTGTTCAGTGACGATATTGATGAACGTGCTTCAGGTGTATCCGATGTTTCCGCTGCTCAACCTGATACTACTCTTATACCTGATACACCTGCTACAACAACTACGGTTGAAGAAGCACCACCAGTTGACTCCACAACAATAGTTGAACAAACTGATTCCAACGACGCTGAACCAGCTGATGATGTTCTGAACAATCATGTACCCCCACCTGTAGATTTTGATCCAAATGCGTTCTTTAACCCGTTTGCCAATGAAACTATTGCACCTGATGTCGCGGAATCATCAACAAACCATTTGAATCCTCAAAATCTGCATAATGTATATCAACATCAACCCTCTACACATCGTTGGACAAAAGACCATCCTCTAGAGAATATTATTGGCAACCCGAATCAACCAGTCGTTACAAGACAACGTCTTCACACAGATGGTGAACATTGCATTTATGCTCTCACTGTCTGCCAATCTGAACCTAAAAACATTAAGGACGCAATGACAAAAGACACCTGGATTGAATCCATGCAAGAAGAACTCAACCAATTCAAACGTCTTGAAGTATGGGAACTTGTTGAAAGACCAACAGGGGTCTTCGTCATTGGTCTAAAGTGGATTTGGAAAAACAAATTGGATGTTGAAGGGAACGTAATCAGAAATAAGTCACGTCTGGTGGCTAAGGGTTATCGTCAGGAAGAGGGTATTGACTTTGAAGAATCATTTGCTCCGGTTGCTCGTCTTGAGGCTGTTCGGATATTTCTAGCGTTCGCGGCTCATATGAATATAACGGTCTTTCAAATGGACGTAAAAACTGCTTTTCTGAATGGTCAACTGAAAGAAACGGTTTATGTCAGCCAGCCAGAAGGATTCGTTGATCTCGCGTTCCCGAACCATGTCTACAAACTGAACAAAGCTCTCTACGGACTCAAACATGCTCCACGGGCGTGGTACGATAAGTTATCATCTTTCCTAATTGCCAATAATTTCACCAAAGATTCGGTCGACCCTACACTTTTCATACAATATCACGGGGAACATATTTTAATCGTTTAAATTTATGTGGTTGACATCATTTTTGGGTCAACACATTTAAAATATTCAAATGCTTTTGCAAAACTAATGAAGAAACATTTTGAAATGTCCATGATGGGTGAACTTACATTCTTTCTAGGACTGCAAGTTCATCAATCACCCCGTGGTATTTTCTTGAGTCAGTCCAAATATGCCCTTGAAATTCTGAATAAATTCGGAATGAATACTTGTGATACTTATGCCACACCAATGTCACATACCAAGAAGCTGGACGCTGATTTGCATGGGAAACTGGTTGACCCTACAAAATACCGTAGTATTATTGGGTCTCTCATGTATCTAACAGCTAGCAGGCCTGATATTGTCTTTGTCGTATATCTTTGCTCCCGTTATCAGTCGTGACCAACTGAAACCCACCTCTCTGAGGCTAAAAGAATCCTCCGATACATCAAGGGAACCATTAATTTGGGGATCTGGTATCCGAAGGATTCTGATTTTGAACTAATAGCTTTTTCAGACGCTGACCACGCAGGATGCTTAGACTCTCGGAAAAGTACTTCAGGAGCACTACAATTTCTTGGTGACAAACTAGTGTCTTGGCAATCGAAGAAGCAGGATTGTACATCGCTGTCCTCAACCAAAGCAGAATATGTAGCCATGTCAGCGTGTTGTGCTCAAGTCATTTGGATGAGAACACAACTCAAAGACTATGGTTACGTATTTGACAGAATCCCGATGTACTGCGACAATCGGAGTGCCATTGCGATCTCGTGCAACTCAGTTCAGCATTCGAAATCAAAGCACATCGATCTTCGATATCACTTCATCAAGGACCATATGGAACAGGGTACTGTTGAATTATACTTCGTGGGTATAGAATACCAATTGGCAGATCTTCTCACCAAAGCCTTAGCTCCTGCTAGGTTTAATGAGTTGGTCCACCGGATTGGTATGTGGTGTTTGACTCAAGAGGAACTGGATAAACTTTTAAAACATTCTTAAAAACCAGTCAAACACCAAAACCTCTTTTGTAAATATTTTTCAAAAACAAAATATGAAAATATAAAATCAGATAAAACAACAAAAATATTCTTCTATCTATTTTTCTCTTAACATGGCAAGTACATTTCTTCCGTCAACACTCTAATCTTTCCAAATTCAAGATTTTTTCCGATCAAGTGTTGCGGGGGAGAAAATTTAATACTTAACTGTTTCAAAATAACCGTGCACTTGCATGTTACATTATCCCAGTTATTTCTTTAAATGGTGGTCATATTTCTGGTTTCTGACACTCCTCGGACTAAAATTTATAAACTTTCATTATTTCTTAAGTCGAGGGGGAGTGTCGTCAAAGATATTTCCAAATATTCTTCGTTTGGTAACCAAAATGGAAGTTAAAGACTTTGGATGAAAATGGAATCGGTGAAGGGACTAAAACTGTCAAAAGCTTAAAGTATTTTTAATAAACTCTCCACCTAACTTACACTTCACATTTATTACACACAACTAACTAATCCGACGCCTAAAATTGAACCTGCTAATCCGAAGTTTCGATCATCAATCTGTAAGTGTTTCTGTGTTGAGAACAAGTTTTTAAGCAATGGTTTTGAATTTTTCATAAATCCAACGGTTAAATCTTGAGATATTGTGATTTTTGTGTTCTACGTGTAAGTGTAAGAACACATAATCGTGTTTGAGTGTTTTTGGTTAAAATGGTTATGTCAAAATGTGTATTTAATCAATATGAGTCCATTTTTATCATCAATACTCGCCCAGAAATACGAATTAAATGTTTCTTGAAATTAGGGTTTATGTGTGGGTTTGGGTGTTTTCAAATGAGAGTGTTTCTGGTTAAAAAGATTGTTGTATGAAGTTGCTTTGATGATGAATTGAACTTATCCATAACTAGAACTTGCCCAGAAACACCAAATATGACAAAATTAGATATTAGGGTTTAATGTTTTTGAGATTTGGGTACTTTTGATTCACTGCGAATTTGGTGTTAAAACTTGGTCATTACACTCACATAACATCTAAGAACCACCAGAAAAACTTTGATGCAAATTCCATGGCTAGATTTCTTACGCGTAATTATTGAACTTTAGGGTTTAGGTCTACGCGTAAGTCTTTTACGCGTAACTGTTTGATGAGTTTTCCTTGTTTGATCTGATAAATATTGAATGTGTATGTAAATATTAATGCTATGATGAATTTATTTCAGGTTTGTTACAAGTGAAAATTCAGAATCAAGGTTATTAGCAATCTACGCATAAGGATCACCTTACGCGTAGAAGGTTATGCGTAAGAATAATCTTACGCGTAACGGTTACACATAAGGTTCTACATATGGGACTACGCGTATCCTGTGAAGGATATGCGTAAACAGTGACCTCTACGCATAAGGTCTACTCTTACGAGTAAGCCTTACGCATAAGGTTTTATATGCGCTTACGCGTAAGCTCTACGCATAAGGTCCCCCTGTTCCTACGCGTAATATTTCTTACGCGTAAGTCAGGATCCTACGCATAAGCTTGTGTCTATGCGTATAACTTCTGTTTACGCATAAGCTACCATTTCTACGCCTAAGCCTTGATCAAACCTTCATTATGAATTGTTACGCGTGCAAACTTGTAAATAAATAAATCATAACGTCACGAAACCAATAATGTCACTAATAAGCTTAAACGTTTAATATGTTGTGAAAAATATGAGATAACATAAACTTTAAAACCTAAAGTTAACTAACTCTCAAAACTTATCACGACGTCATTGGACTATTGAACAAACAAGTGATTTTGGACTCGTAACAATCATTGACATATCTCATTCAATTATTAGACAATAAAACCATCTGTTGACTAACATAATGTCTTTCGATATGTTGGTTCTTTTGGCTAAATGTATTTCAGATCACGACATGGACACTCAAATGAATGTGGATGCACCAAATGTACTCACCATTGCTGATATCTTCCCTCATGGCTATCCAATGAAGATTGGAAAGAACAACCTTCGTGTTAACTTTGAAACCCTCACCTGCTCAGAATCTTCTTGTCTCATTGCTGTTGACATTCTGAAGAACCATCCTTATCAGAACATGCTCACCAATTCTGCCACAGTACCGGAGATCTACATTCAGCAGTTCTGGAATACAATGTAACAGATAAAAGGTCAATACGCTGTGACGGTGACACTCAATCACAAGCAAATCACCATCACTCCTGCAGATTTAAGAGCCGTTCTCCTCATTCCTGACATCATACCAACTGAATACTCTGCTGCACCTACTGAAGAGACTGTTCTGCAATTTTTGATTGATATTGGGTATGATGAAGCTTCAGGGGTTATTAATAAGCATTCTCACGTGGATCTAAAGAACATTCCTCAGCCTTGGAGAACCCTTTATATCATCATCACAAAATCTGTTTCTGGTCGTGACAGCGGCTATGAGCATCCCAAGCTCGTGGAACTGCAAATCTTTTGGGTTCTGATCAACATGAAACACATCGAAATTGAAGCTCTGATATGGGATGACATGATGACATTCCTCAAAAAGCTTGGCTCAAAGATTCCTTATATCAGATATACAAAACTGTTGATCCAAAGAGCACTTGGATATAACCCTGATATCCCCAAGAGAATCAATGATCCCGATAATCTCGACATGTTGTCTGAACCCACTCTAACAGTCAGATTTAAGGAGTCAACTACCAAGAAACAAGGTGTTGTGTTGCCAGACCACCTTCTCTCAGATGAACTCAAAAAGCTCAACTCTTACAAAAGGTATCTGAAAGTTGTGCAAGAGAACAAAGTTGGTTTTCTAGATGAAAAATCTTCTGGCACACCTACCAGGAAAACCAGACGAGGGAGTGCAGGCAGTGCCGCAAGCACTAAGAGTCAACGAAAGTTCCCGAAGAGGAAACCTCCAAGCAAAAGGAGAGTTCCTTCTCAAGAAGCTGTTCCTATTCCTATTCCCAAGCCTGAACCGCAAAGAGAGCTAACGGACGAAGACACTGAGGGTACTGAATCAGATGAAGAGATTACCTACTCTGAAACTGCAAAGGATGACACTCCATCAGTACCGAAACCTCCCAGTCCACCGGCAGATACAGGCAAAGGGAAGACTCCAGTGATTGGGCACGAAGAGGAAAGTTCAGATGAAGAGCCACTGATTACAGGAAAAAGTTCAAATTCATTAGACTCCAACACGTCGCAAAAGAATTTGCTAAGGATCAAATGGGTGGCCCCGGAGGGTCAAGTGGTGGAGTTCAACCTACACCAAGTCCTGATGCGGTTAATCAACCCGATAAGGGATCTGGTGCCACCACCTTGGAGCAACAACAAAAGCGCGTGGAAGATTCTATTGATTATGAATATGAGGAACCAGAAACGGAAAAAACTGAGAAAACAACTGCTGATGATACAAAGATTGATGAAACGGATGATTATGATCATCTTCTTCTAGACAGTCCCATCCGTTCCAAGGAGAAAACTTCTGAGCCACCAAAGGACCCAGAGTCTCCCCACATCTCATCATCATCAGATTCATCTTCTCACTCTTCACCACCACCATCAAAAGGATCAACCAAATCAACATCCAAATCAGTGAAGAAGCCAACAGCATCTTGGATCTCTCAAGCAAAGACCAGAATCGTTAAAGCTGTCAAGCAGGTCAGAGAGAAAGATATTACAAAGAAGAAGTTAGATTTTCTTGCTGACCAGATACAATATCTTCATGATGAGAAAGACAAGATACAAGTTGAAAGGGAGTATCTCCAGAAGCTCATGAAAGATGATCTTCAAGGGAAAATGGACGAGATGATCAAAGGATACACTCACAAGTTCCTTCTTGACATCGTTCCTGGAATTACAAAGGAGATGTTCACCAAACAACTCTATCCGAATCTCTTACATCTGGCCAAGCAAACCATGAAATCAACTCCAATGCATGTAAACATCAATCCAGTTGATCCCATAATCTTCTCAGATGCTGAATTGGTTAACCGGCTGGTGGCTCAAATGTCGAAACGCTCTGCAACATTTGCCTCCTACGAAGGTAAATTGTTTGAAGCATTGCTGGAATACCAACTCAAGTCAGCTTGCAGAGAAGAAGCTGAAAGGCCTAAACGTTCGAGAGACGATGAAGATAAAGACACGGATAAGGATAACGAGCCCAAATGTCCGAAGAAGTCTGGTGAATCATCTTCAATGCAACCTCCACCCCAACAGACTCCAGCTCAACAAAGATCTCCTCCTCGTTCTTCTACAGATAAACCTCAGGATTCTGAGTTACCACCCCAGACTCAGAAAACCGGTGATTACTTTGAGTATACGGGTGGTGACGATGAGGAAGTCTCTGAGCCCCAACAACAACCCATCTCTCCTGACACAGCCAAGAAACCAGAATCCTCCTCTAGGCCAAAGAAAAAGAAGAAGAAGGCGCCTATGACTGACGTCTTATCATGGCTGGATGAGGATAACATTGAATTCGACTGGTTCTCGAAGCTTGTTGATTCTACACCCTACCCACCTGAAGGTCAAGATGCGGTAGAAGGTCGTACACTGGAGCATGCTAAGTTCTTGCAAGAAAAATTCCGTGTGAAAAAGATGACGAAATCCGAGTTGAAGCGAATCAAGAATGAAGCATTTCAACTGCTCAAAGACAGCTCGGAAAGTGCTATTGAAGTTGAGTATCACCTTGATAATATAGCACGAGCTATGTCTAACAACATGGATTGGCTCAACCCCGAAGCAAACATCGACTTCACCAAACGGGACAACCCTTCATATTACACCGACTGGTCTAAACCTCTACCAACAATTGGCCAACCAGATCAGCCTAGGATTCCATTCCGATATTTCTTCAACAAAGACTTGGAATTTCTTCTTCACGGTGGCGATGGTTCAAGGAAATACGCTACATCACTGACACTTCTGTTCCCGGCAGCCATATACTCTAACTGCATAGCCATCGAGGAAAGAGCTAACCACATGTTCTCCAAGAATATGGAAGAGTATGACCGTGATGCAATGTATGGGATTCACCATTGGCCGGAACGCCGACAAATCTACTACAAAAGCTGCCAGGTTCAGAAGTCTCAACATGAAGTGTTCAGTACTAAAGCAATCGTGGCTATTAAACATGTTGATCTTTCGTCTAAATGGGACTACACTTTCCTCAAGAATATCGTGGTCAAAAGGCAAGACGAAAGGGATTATGCATTCTCTGAAGCGGACTTTGAGAATTTGTCTATTAACGACATTGAAGACATGTACCTTGCCAAAGTACAGGATCGCATGAGACAATTCTCGACTGAAGTGCAACGTGAATACATCAAGTCCTTGCTTATCTTCATCAGAAGAATAGTAATCAAAGAACGTGTAGAAGATCTCCAGCTTGCAGTTGAATCATATCAGACCCATGTCAACTTCACTCCACCTCAGCTAGATCTTCCCGACATCAACCAGCTTCCACAATACACTCTCATCAGCCAACCATTCGGAGTAGTTTACCTTAGTGAACTACAACGCAACTGCTTGATGGCGTGTAGAGATCTTCACAAGTTTGGGGATCACACAGTGAAGAAGGTTAGGGACGGATTGGCTTATAGGTTGAAGGACATACAGGAAGGAATTGGGTCACAAAAGCGATGGAATTCTAAGGAAAGACGGGATGTGAAGAGAATCATCACCAGGATTAATGAAAGGTTGTATCGACGGGACCAGTTCAGAACTCTGGAGAGCTTTGTAGGTGGTCGTCCTAGGATTGCTCTCGCCGGCTATCAACGCCCTGTTCGCATTCCTGGCAAGATTGATGGACTTCCTGGTACCCCTTGAACTGCTTCTATTTCATAATATTTTGGATGTGTGATTTAAGTATGACAATGGCTTGTGCACACATAACAGTGTACAACCCGTTCTTGTAATGAAAGGACCTTGTGGAACGCTTCAGTGCCACAATCCTTATAAAAGGAGCGAAAGCTTCTTATTTTTGAGTAAAACTTATCAAACCTTTCATTTTTTCAAGGTTTTGCTCAAAAGAACAAGTACTTCCCCTTACGTTTTCAAAACCTCAAAAGTTAGTATTACTTGTTGAGGGGGAGTATTTGAATTAAAACTTTGTTCACAAATTGTTCACAGTGGTCATCTTCCCATAAAACTCAAAATGGTCATATTTATTCTCAAACATTTCGTCAAAAATAACATTTCTATGCCATTTTTGAGGGGGAGAAAATTTATGTGATAAGAAATATGTTGTGAATTGCTATTGAATTCTCGTGTGAAAAGACTTCAACCCATGAATTGACGAAATCTGAACAGTCATACATCGAAAAGATTTGTCTTCCAAGACTTATCCAAGTAGATCGTACCTTTCGAGAAACTCCTGATAGACATGAACTTTGATGGGTTTGACAACCTTTCGGGGTTGTCCACATCTTCAAGGTAGTTATTAGAGCTAGTTGTCACCTAAAAGCTGAAAATGTATCTCTTTAACTATGCAACGTAACCGTGTCTCGCGGGGGATTGTCTATCTTGAGTCGATCAATTCAAAAGTGCGAACTCTTTCCTCACTGTGCAGATTTCCATATAAACTCATAAGCACATGTGGAGGAGGAGGATTTCTGAAAATCTAAAACTCTTGAAGTGTTCAAACATGTTTTTCATTCACAAACGCTTCGAGAGATTTTCATGAAAATGGTTTTATGGCAATGGAGTTATAAGGTGACTAAGGTTAGGAATAACCGTCCTATGATCCGCCAGAGCCGGAGGAATCTACCCAAGGACATCACAAATAGTTAGAAGTTAGAAGTCCTTAGGTATGATTATAAAAAGGAGAATATGAGAATCGGAGAAAGAAGGAGTTGAAGAATTAAAAAGAAATGCAAAGAAAAGGGTGAAAAGAAATAGCCCTCCAAATTATTCAACTTAGGGCAGACACCGGGTTCAATTCATATGCTACTGGTTGTCACTAGATGACACCGGTATTGAAGATTAAAAGTCGTCATGGACCTAGTGAAGCATGCACTAAACCTTCTTAGCCACTCAAGTTTCTCCCAAAAGAAGCTTGTTTCATTCTCACAGGGAACCCTACGTAAACTATTGGCTTTCTCTTAGAGATTGCTGGTATTGAAGAAGGAGACCCTCTCCCTAGTCTCCACTCAGGAAAACCAAAACGCACTATTGAGTCTAGAGCCACGAGATTCATCAAAAGATCTCTTAGGTACACTTGAGATTTCATCACTTGTTGTTCAACAATAAGAACAACAGTGGTACGTTATCGAGTCCTTCACAGATCTTAGCAATCTGTCGAGAACATTCATGAGAGGTTCACATCTGTGATCCTCAGTGATTGAATAGAAACTCCTGCCAGGGTCAACATCAAACAGCCCTGACAGCAGGTCGCTTCGGTAACTCCCCGTGGATTACGCTTAGTGGTCTCAAATGGTCTACAGTCGTGAGGTGATGCTTCGGTATACCTCAGCGACTCATCTGAATCGTAGGTGTACTTCGGACATCGTGTTATCTCACTTGTGGGACTCCGGTTCAGGAACGGCCTTTGTGAGAATTAGAGTTGTGTTATCACACTATGTTGTTAACACTCTCGAAGTTCAAACTTGTAAGTGCCGGAATCCGCTTATTACTAACCTTTCTTATGTTTACTTCTTATGGAAGCTCTGGAGCGGAATGATCGTGCAGATTCTCCACATGATCATACCAACAACATCACTTATGGAAGTTCTCTCACAATCAAAGGCAACACAAAGTCAGAATGATTCTACAACAAAGAATCTACAAAGTTTAAAGACTTATAGAACTTCATCAACTGTAATCCAACGTTAAAGAGCGTGTGAGCATGTTGGAGAAAGACGTAGAGACAATGGAGCAGCGAAGCAGACCTGATGCAGACTACCACACCATACTATCACTTTCAAAGAACAAAGAACAAAAGAACAAAGAAAATGAAGACGTCAAAGCAGAATACTTCAAAGGAAATAATTTCTCTACACTGGGGAGATTGTTCGAATCAAGACATCTCTTCTCACAAGAAAGAAGAATGTCAGAAGACGTCAAAGCTACTATTACATCAGCACCTACAACGTTAACACTCATTTCATTCATCACTAGCACTTGAGGGGGAGATTGTTGGAATCACTCCTAAACCTTAATTCAAGTGTTAGTAATTCATATGTAATAGTTAGCTTAATATGGCCTTTATGTTAGTAATTAGCCTTAGGCTTATGTAGAAGGCCCATAAGCCTAGGCCCAAGCCCATATAGGAATGGAAGGGAACTTGGATGTTGCCCTAGTTCCTTCCCCTATATAAACACATGTAAACCTTCCTTAGAAGGTTGGTTGTTCAATTTATTTCTCATTCACTCTCTACGCATAACCATTCTATATTATACGTGTGTGTGTGTTTGATTATTGTTCAACCGATCTTCTTCTCTTCTCTATTTCTACATATTGATGCTTGTGTTACATATATGGTGACCTAACAGATGTAGTGGAGGCCGTTGCATAGATTGCCCTTCTCTATAATTTTCAAAACTTATTGTGATCGAAAAGTTTTTAAAATACAATTTACTTTAAAACATTTGTAAACCTTTCTCTTGATGCCAATTGTGGAGAAGTAGAAGGGGGTGGAATAGTTTTACCGATTTTAATTTAAGTTTCAAAGATTTAAATTCGATCTTATGTGAATTAGTGTCGATGGATAAATAGTATGAAGCAATAAGTAAAGCAAGTAAAGAAAGCAAGTAAAGTAAAAGGATAGAACGTAGCGACATGAGTGATTTATAGTAGTTCGGCTACAAGCACACCTTCCTTGCCCTACTCCACTCCCCGAGTACCCCACTCGATAGTTCAAGCATTATGTCAACAAGCTCCTTCAGCTTGTTGGAGAAGCCTCACAATGTCGCTTACACTTTTTTCGGTACAAAGCTAAATACCGAGTTCTTCCAGGAGGTAGAACTAAACCTTTACACAACTATTACACAACAACTATGTGAAATATGAATTAGAAGATATGCTACATAAATCTTGTGAATGGACAAATCAAATCAAGGACCCTTTGCTTGGATGACTTGTAGTATAGCATGATCTCGCCTTCGTGAAGGACCTATATGAGAATCACAACAAAAGATAGAAGAACTACTAGAATGATCAAATGATCAGAGGTTAGGAGAGTGAGATAATATATGAGAGAGTTGTAAGAAGAAGGGTGAGAAACAATGAAGAAATGACTCACTATTTATAGGCACAAAAAGATTTATGTCCTACGGTTCTGGAGGATCCCTCACCCAAGGGATCCGCCCAGTGCAAATCCTGGGATCCAGCAGTCTTAGTCAGAATAGTCCGGATTTTGGGTTGCAAACCGGGTTATGGGTTATGGGTTATGAGTCATGGGTCATGGACTTTGGGTCATGGGTACCCAACAAGATACAATGTATCTAGACAATAGGTCTTGGGTCATGGGTCATGGATAATACCGAATATGATTTCATGCATGATGTCATGCAATGGGTCATAGGTTATGGATTAGCTTCATGGGTATGGGTCATGGGTCTTGGATATTACCCATCCTATTACATATTATATTACAACAATTTATTTATTACAACATTTTATGTAAATGACCAAATGTATATACTTTGCAAAACAACATGTATTCTTATAGTTTTACTTATTAACTTTATATTTGTTATCAACAAAACATAACGAGATCGCTAAATATAAACAAACATTTTTACGGTTTATTTGTATTAACAATCAGGTTGGTGTGAGATTAGACCTTAATGCAGCGAAAGTAGAGATTAATAGTGAGATAAGATCAGAGAAACCCTAAAAATTAGGGTTAATATCAAACAACCCTAATTTCAATTATCAATCAACGGATCCCAATTAAACCGAATACACCTGATTGATTTAGCCTAAAATCAACCTCTTTAACCGTTAATTGAAAAAATCCTCAATTCTTCGAAAATCCTAATTTCAATTCTGAAACCCTAGATCTCGAATCACCGGTGATTAAACGATAGTATATAAAGAACTGGCTCTAGTACCATGTAGAAAATCACATATATAAATAACCTTAACCAGATCAAAGATCCAAAAGGTATAGAACACAACAAGATCACAATACTTAAATTGAACTGAATGATTTTATTATAACCAAACGATTACAAATACACATTGATTATCAGAAAGACAACCAAGTGTAAAGATACGTAAATGATTAACAAGGTTTGGATTTTAGGGGTTATGTCGTGACAAGGAGATGACATTGATAAGTGTTTTTGTGATAATGTACTGAATGAGAGTATTAGACTTAATAGTCACAATATTCTTCTCTTGCCCTGTTTGGTCCCTTGACTCTAGCTATCAATCATTCGATGCCCATAATAATTTCCTAAGCTGACAAAATCAAATTAATCCCTGCAATTAAACACTAATCATACCATAAGTTCAATGCATTTAAAATAACGAAAAAAACTTAAATTGATTATGATAATAATTTCAATAAAAATGAGCTTATAAAACATAAGCCAAAATCAAATAAGCCATAAGCCGGCTATAAAAGTTAAAAAAAAAAAAAAAAAAATGAAATTAGTAGACACATGGATGTAGAGTTTATTGAGTTTTGGCTCAGAAGTCCAATGTTACACTAACTTTCAGATCAAATATTTGTGTAACAAAAGTGATAGTTCTTATCATAGATTGCTTGATGTTCTTTTTCATTTACTTGTTTGGTTACAATGAATTTGCATAGTGTTAAGAACCTAAGTATATCTATTTTGGATAAAACAAGTCGGATGATGGTCATAAACCCATCATGACAAAATATATCAATTAAAATCACTAAATGGTAGATCTTTTAAAAAGTGTAGATATTTCATATGGTCATTTAGCTTTTCCTTATTAAATTTTTGCCTTTTTAACAAATTAAATTATACTTTATGTATAAGTATATGCTTTACACATCACTTGGATTCATATTGCAGAAAGTGTTTAGTCCATGACGATCTTCATAAGTAGAATAACGAGTTACTCCCTCCGTCCTAAAATTTAAGCCTTGTATGACTTTATGAATCAAATTTTTACCTCAAATATTTTTATTTTATTATACAATACTTGATGCAAATTATGTAAATGAATTGAGTTTTAAATGTATTTTTCATTGATATAATTTTATCAAATATTATATAATATAAACAAAAATATTTAATGTCAAAGTTGAATCAATAAAGTCAAATCGGACATATATTTTGAGACGATGTAATACATGATATGGATTTATATTTTAGTGTACATAACTATGGGTTCTTGTCATCATTCTTAAATATCACCTAGCATGATCTAGAGCTTAAAGAATGTTGCAAGTTGAGTTTATCCTTACCAACCTCATCTCATAAAATGGATAAGAAACTATATCAAAGCATATGTCAACGCCGCAGGACATAAACGTTGGGATTGAGATCCTCTCAAGTTGTGATTAACATGACCCATTATGTTGACGTGTGGTGTTAGAACTCTTGTATTTTATTTTTTTTTTGAACGGCAGATGATATAAAACTAGCAAAAGCTAGGAAACAAGATTACATGGAAGTTATGGAAGTTACAGGATCTTTTAACCAACCTATCCAACTAATCTTCCTAGAGGGATTTCTAGACGAAATCCATAGAAAAGATTGAGAAACTATAGAGTCCCAGAGCGTGTCCTTCCTAGGAAGACAACTGGAAAAAATCAAACTATTACGGAAATACCAAATAGACCACATGAGAGTCCCTCCCACCCCTTCAAGAACAAGCCGCACCTTAGTGGGAACATGGAGAGAATCTAACCATTCAAACCAATCTTGTACTTGGTAGGTGACGTGGCCTTTTCGAGTAACCATCGCTATTCAGTCTGCATTTTCGTGTTCCTAAACAAACAAGACCGATTCCATGATAACCAGAATGAAAAAGGCACAAAATTATACTATACGTCTACAATGTGAACAATAGCATTTAAATTGCGTGACCACCAACTTCAACATACTATATATATTGTTGGCAAATAGAATAGCATTGTGTTTCATGTGTACTTAAAAATGTATTGTGGTCAATTTCTACAAAAGTAGTAGTTAATAAACTATATCAATCGACTTAAGAAGAGCAAACAATTTTTTATACACATTACGAAACGATTATAATATGTTAAATAAAAATTATTGGATTAGAAGAAAAGGGAAAGGGTGGGACAGTAGGTTATAGCTGGATAGAAAGTGAGCACTAGAAATCTAGCTGTAAAATGTCTCCCCACAAATCAAGGAACACAAACTGTTTGATTCGTTGAATTCGATGAGATTTTTAGGTAAGAAAAATAAGACAAAATGCATGTAATTCTCTAAATTTGGCTGTCATCAAGTTATAAAAAATGTACTATAAGATTATAAGAAGGGCTAGTCTAATATTGCACCCCATAAAATCCTATTTTTGCACCCCATAGTAGGCCAATCATTGGCCAATCATTGGCCCAATGATTGGTTTGTCTTTTTTTTTTTTTTTTTTTTTAGTTTTTTGTTTTTTTTTGTTTTGTGTATAATTTATATTTGTGTAATGTATATATATAGTGTTTTTATTTGTAGAGTATATATAGTGTGTATTTATTTGTGGAGTGTTTTTATATGTATAATGTATTTAATTGTGTAGTGTTTTTATATGATTTTTATTTTACGTTATGCTTTTTAATTGTGTGTTTGTTTCCATTTAATTAAACAATAACATTAAAACATTAAACAAGTAAAACAACAATGTTTTCAATATTACAACGAAATCTACTCCACATGAAGATTATTAATGTCATCTATAAGCTCATAGAGTATTCCACTCGGCTGACATGCGTGATCAACTGGATTTCTTGCCAATTCCAGTGATGCCTCCAACGCCTTTATTTTTGCCAGCAACAAATTGTTTTCAGCCAATAGCATGTTGATCGTTGTATCTTTAGTTTCGCAGTTTGAGCACTGCGTTGAAGAAGAGGCTTCACCAAAGTACTTTTCTTGAAATATTTCCTTCCACATGAAGTATCGACACCCATAGTCTTTAGTCCCTGGCTGTTACATGACGAAACAATTATAAGAAATGTATTCTAAACAAACAAGTTATTGATATATTTACGCAAATAAGCAAACGTTTAATTATTTACCTTTGAGAAAGGACATGCATAATACTTCAGACCACGAGTACCGGGCTGGTGGGATGTTCTTTCAATTATTAATCCACGTTGACAACGACACAAGTATGGATTTGTTGTTGCATCTGGCCAAAAGAATTTGTATAATTATTCACAACATAAATTATTAATATGATGGTTCACAAAATTAGAAGCTTCGAATACATAAATAACCAATCTTGTTATAGATTAATAGTTGATACATGGTTCACAAAATTACAATATAACTAGAAACTAAGATCAATCACGCCCGATGCGTAGTCGCTCCAATGATACTGCCATGTGTCTCACACGAGACTCTAACTCTGAAATGCGTCTCCTCAATCCGTCAATCTCTCGCTCGTACTCGTCAACGCGAGACGGCTGTATCAAAAGATGAGGAAGAACCGGAGGACGGTGTATAAAAGTGTCCTCATCTGCAGCTGGAGATATAGCTGGAGAGGGAGGCACATAAGATTGTGAAGAAAGCACATAATCTGGACTCTCAACACGAGCGGGTGTGTGGTTGACACAATGAATGTCCCTCCACTGAATGTCATCCGATTCCTGTAACAAAACATGAGGAAGAACCGGAGCAGGAGCAGAAATCTGTAACAAAAGATGACGAGTCGTTTGCTATAAATCAGTAATCGTCTATACATGTTGTGTCATTTACAATATAAATCAGTAATCGTCTATACATGTTTTGTCATTTACAATATAAATCAGTAATCGTCTATACATGTTTTGTCATTTACAATATAAATCAATAACTGTTTTCTACGTACGTCTAAACATCCCCTGTCGTTGAGCAAACACATGTTCCCATGGCGCGGCCTCGGCATTTCTATAACGTCTCCATTGTGGGTGATTATACGGGAGTGGTGAGTCTTCATCAAGAACCGCAAGAACGAAGTGAGCACAATCGTTGTTCCCCACACGAAGAATCACAATCGGAGACAATATTTCTGCTGAATCGGGAGAACCTCTCAGCGGAAGACACAAAACAGATTGTGAATTGGTTATACATACAATAGGACGGTTAAGAGCTGTAGCAATAACCACTCCCATTTCTGGCATACTCATCCAATAACGCCGGGGTGCTGCACCGTTAAACCAATTCATCGAGTTACGTGTAGATGTAAATAAATTACCCCACAATTCCCTGTAATCTTCCTCGTGATTGTCTACCTCTTCTCTGGCAAGAGCTCGAATTCTGGGCCACATTTCTTCATGAAGGCCAAGACCTATGGCAACAGCTCGATAGCCACAATTTCCATCACCCTCCACGTTAAAGATCCCCATGATCCAACGTCGGAAAAGAGCTGGAATTTCAGTCATACAACCTTCGCTAAAGTAATCTGGAGCGTACAAGTGGTGTCTTAAGTCGCCCTCGCTAGGTCCTTCGTTAGGTCTTTCGTTTAAGTCTTGGACGTTAGAAGGCTCTCCCACATAAGAACTGTGTCTCGCAGATTCTTTATTTACTTCTGGGACTTTTTTAGGTTTTGTGTAGCTTCTGCGGTGCCTTGTGGGGGGTTCTTCGTTAAGTCCTTTGTTCAAATCCGGGATATTTGGTTTAGACTTGGATTTGTTGTCCTTTGCGCTCGGACGTCCACGATTACTTTCTTTAACAGCAGGTTGTTGGGCTGACACAGATTCAGGAGCGTATATACCTCTGAGCCTATTTAACATATTTTTTTTGACAAACGACGATGCTCTGGTATAAACACTTTGGAATTTTTGTACGTCATCTTGACAAGAAAAATATTCAGGCTCTTCAGGCCCTTGAGGCTCTTCAGACTCTTGAGTATTTCGGACAACTGGCCAGGGAACGCTTAAGGTTCTCCAAAAATTATCAACAAAACCAAGCGGAATAGGCAATCCTGTATTCGAAAAAAGGAACTAGTTAAAATTATCGATATCGACGGGGAGATTAACTTGATAGGCATAAATTTGAAATTCATACCGTTTGCTTTAAGGTAATACAGTTGGTGATAACATGGTAAACCATAAATTGACCGCAACTGATGATCACATTGATGTGGGTCGACATCCCGTTGACTTTCTGCGAGTAACAGTAGTAAAGCATCTCTTGAAACATTATAGCGCAATTCGCTAAATAGCTTATCCTTACACGCATGCAGTTTCTTGATTTTGCTTGTATTCAAAGAGGCTCGTATCGCAGTTTCTTGCGCAGCTATAATCTTGTCGACCGAACACAACAACGTGTCTAAGCTGGACTGTGTGTTGCCCAAGTATAACTTCAACAGCGCGTGTTGACTCTCAACTCTACATGTTGTTGTCTGGCCGAAGCTGCGATATTGATCGGTAATGTATGACACAAACATGTTGTCGTAATCTTGCAACCAGTTACTGAAATACTGAAAAACATCTGATAAAACAAAGAATTAACAAAGTGAGAAAACAATTCGAGTAGTTATTTATTAAATAATAAAACAAAGAATTAATGGTTAAGTACCCGGTTTTTGGGCTAATAAATCTTGTAGGTGCTCGTAATAATGCGTGAACACATCTTCGGTCGGAGCTGTAACCATCAATTCCCATGTCCATCTAACGGACTCATACTCCTTTGACGAATCGAATTTGGGTCTGCAATGCTTTAGCACATTTTGATTGATATGCCATCGGCAGAGTAATCTGTTAGCGTTTGGGAATTCTTCTTCGCATGCCCCAAGCAACGCTAAATCTCTGTCGGTGACGATAACCCGTGGGTAATATTGTTCTTGTATCACCAACTTGACACATTCCAACACCCATTTGAAATTTGTCTTTTTTTCCTTGTCCAAAAAGCTAAACGCCATTGAGAATGTTGTGTTTGTTGGAGTAACCCCAACAATTATAAAGAATGGCAGTTTAAACATCGTGGTGTTGTATGTGGAGTCCATCAGCATGATTTCCGGATATGTTGTCCACAAGGCATATGACGTCGGGTGAACAAAAAATATTTCATCCAGTTCATTTGTGTGGTCATTTATCCTAGGGTAATATGTATAAGCTTGACGCTGCAAATGTACTAACAGGAGTTGTATCGGAGTCAAATCACCACGTTTGGCGCGACGTATCTTGTCTTGTGCATTGTATATCGTTTTAATGCCAGTCACGTTATTCGGATCGCTCTCTTTTATTGCAGAAAGTATAATTCGTGGTGCTACATGCTGTTCTGTCATCTGCTTCACAAAAACGAACTCATTTTCTTTTAATCGCATGGCTTGTGAAAAACCATGGAATGAGTCTACGAATACATGATTATGCCTCAGACACTTGACATTCAATATCCAACCATTTTTACGTTTATGAAATTTCGCTAGTAATCTGAATGGGCAATTAATTTTAGCGGTACTACTCTGCCGTTCAAGTTCATCTTCTAAACCTTCACGTGCAGACGTCCCATATCTAGAACACAACAATTCGATAGAGTACTTATAGCCCCTATCTGTTTTTACAAACTCTACTTTTTTTTAATAAATAACTTTTACTTTTCAAAAAAAAAAAAAAAAAAAAAAGGCAAACCCGGTATTGAAAACCGGGTGCCGCCCACAATATACCAACTCAAAACCACCCATGTATTTACCCACCCCTTTTTGTCTCCTCTCTAATCTCTCACACACACACACAAATAATACTCTCATTCTCTCTCTTCTCTCTCTCTAATATCCGGCGAACTAAAAAAATATCCGACGTATTCTCCGGCCATGCACGACCGGATATTTCACCCCATATACCGAACGATAGATCGGGAAAAGGTGATCATTTTAACATACGGCACGCGCGGTATTTCTCACCGACGCGCCGTACATCTAAAGTTTTAGATTCGGGTTTTTGAGTTTTTGTTGTGCATGTTGATACCGTGGGATTGCTTTCTCAGTTGATACCATGGCCTATGGGGTGCCTGGCTTGTGTTTTGTGTGGTGGCGCAATATCTCAGTTGATACCAGGCTCATGGTTGTTTTTGGCTGTTTTGGCTCATGGTTGTTTTGGCTCATGGTTGATACCATATCTCAGTTGTTTTGGTTGTTTTGGCTCATGGTTGTTTTGGCTGTTTTGGCTCATGGTTGTTTTTGGTTGTTTTGGCTCAGTTTTTTTGTGAGCCATGGCAGTTGGAAATGGTATTCGAGCCATGGCAGTTGGAAATATTTCTATGGTATTTTTGAGCCATGGCAGTTGGAAATTTTTTTTGAGCCATGGCAGTTGGAATTTTTTTTGGCTCATGGTTGTTCTTGGCTCATGGCAGTTTTGGTTGTTTATAACCACTATCATAATCAAGTATTTTTTGGTTTTGAAGTTTATGATAGTGGTTATTTTTGTTTTTGGCTGTTTTGGCAAAAAATAAACCGAAAACATAAGCCAAAAAAATAAGCCGAAAACATGCAAAAAAAAAAAATCGAGATACGGCGATGATGATAAAAAAAAAACTTTTGTTGATTTTCAGCGAAAATGATTTGGCGTGGCATAATCGAATGGCATGGCAAAATGACTTTGCAACCTTCAAATTTGCAGCCAAAATGATAAAACAATAATAATCTGAGTCTATTAAAAATCTCGTTTTTTATAAATTTTGCATGTCATATTGTAAAGTTTATTACCTCATTGGTATAAAATGGTGAGCTCGACATTTTCCCCTGGTTAGCTTCTTTGTGGTATGAACTGTGATTGCTGCTTCTTTGTGGTATGAACTGTGATTGCTTCTTTGTGGTATGAGCTGTGAATTGTGAATGTGATATTCCTTATAACGAAGGAAAGCAGCAGATTGATTGAGAATCTTTACTGTTAGTGAATTGCTTTATGCAGATTTGAGAATCTTTACTATTATGAATGTGAACTTTGTCGATGAAAAATACTTGGCGATGATGATTTTTGAGCCTAAAAATTTTTCGAGGCGATGATGAAAACCGAATGGACGGCAAAGTGAGATAACATCTCACTTTTGCAACCTTCGAACTGAGCCTCAAAAAATTTTCGACTACGTTTTTTTTAAGTTTTAAAACTGATTAATAAAAAAAAAATAAAACTTGTAAAAAAGTTATATACTTTATTAGTAAAAAAGAAATAAAAAAGTAAAAAAAATCTTACTTTTATAAAAGAAATAAAAGAGTAAATGTAAAAAAAAAAAAAAAAAGACTTGTATAAAAAAAAGTGACAAAAAAAATAAAGAGTAAAAGTTAAAAGTTAAAAAAAATAAAAAAAAAAAAAAACTTGTACCAAATGATTGGCACGGAAACTTTAACACCCCCTAAAATTTTTTTAGGGGGTGCAAGATTAGTATGACCCTATAAGAATCCTCATATATTTCGTTTTAACAAGATGTTTTATTTTGTTATAAAAGCTCGATATATACTATTTGATGATAAGCTGTGGGCTTTGAACATGTGTTGTCAGTGTTGATAACAATAAAATGTGAAAGGGCTATTTGACCAAAAATAAAGTAACTTGTAGACTTTTTGACTTACAATAAAGTGATTTTCTTATTTAAGTGCATATTTTTCTAAACTAACTTAATAAATTTGCATTTAACAAAATTAAAATTTCTTTCAAGCAAAGGGACTACATGATGGATCACATTTGGTAAGTGTTGATTGGAGGATGAGCATATGAGTACAAAGGTGCAAATGATGAAAAAACATATGTATGATACAATACAAAAATACATATAAAAGCTACATTCTTTTTAATGTCTTGTTGTCATCATTAAAAACTATAAAGACATCATAAATGGCAAGAGGATCGATACATGACCATACGGGTCATTTTCTTGTATCATCTTATATTCTTATTTCTTTTCACTTCCTAGTTGTAGCATATCGGATATCGTCAATTGCCGCAACTCGTATCAGTACTTGTTTGATCGGCTTTCAGTCGAATCAAGTTTTAACATGTATACTTTGTATCAAAAGAACTTGACGAACTACAAATGTATACGCTATATTTGTAGGAACTCTGGGTTAAAATACATAAAAGTATCTCAAGTGTCTTGTTTTCTGACACCTCATATATATCGGTTTTATATAAAACAAAAATTAAGATGAACCTTACAAAACTAAGACAAATCATTACCCAAATTACGCTTTTCCTTGATTGGGAAATGAAGCGAAAATAAGTTGTCATCCACTACTACGGGTCCCTCGTCATCAAGCATGTTGACAATGTTTAAAACTAAATTTAATCAATCTACTTTATAACTAACTAGAAGTATATTCGTGCAAAGCAATACTGTATAACGGTAATTAATTATACTTGCCAAATTATGATTTTGGTTCGACCTTTGATGCAAAGTTTGTATTTTTTAAAATACAATGCGTGATTTTTTAAATTAATATAGTGTGTTATTGTACATTTGTCAAGTTTAGAATTGATTAAGCGTATAGTGTATTAAGAGATACTTATGAGTATTTTAGTTTTCAAGTTTTCAAGTTTCAAGATTCAAGATTTCAAAAATGAAAATGTACTCTTTATAAATAGTATAGATTACGAGTCATTGTTCGTTATTTGTTTTAGATATGTAGTTTTTAAAGACTTGAATAATCATTGTTCAATAAACCAGAATATGTCGTGCTCGATGCAAACTTAGTGGGTGTTTAGTTCGCGGGTTTGAGAAGGAAGGAATGACTTTTATTTCTATATACATGTTTGGTTAGTATGTTCGATCACTAAATATGAGAATCAAACCCATAACTTAGTTATAGTCTAAACCCAACAATAGTGGTGAGTTTGTAAACCCATTCCCAATCCAATACCCATAGCCATTCTCTAATATAAACCAAACACACCTTATAATCTTTGTAAGATTTATCTAGCACAAGTTGGTGATATGCAAAGAACAGGTGAAGTTTCTTTTGTTCAAGTTATATAAGGAGAGGGAGTCTCCGTCTCAGATGCATGCGACATAATCTGGGTATTCAATCCTTTAACTGTTTCCAATTCAGCACATACCCGCTAGGCAACTTTAATGACTGTGTACTTTGTAATTTACAAATTTAAAGTAAATGCATAACCACTAACTAAGTTTTACCACTTTGGTACAACTATTTTAATCAAAGCAGCCTAGGTATATATGGCCTTCAATCTTGATTCGAATCAAATCATGTCTAAACTATTCACTCGTTATTATTACTAGACAATTACTCGCACAAAGCGGCGACGTTGTATAGCAGTGTTAGTTTGTGTGCAATTTATTTATGTATAAATATGGGTGTGGCTAAAGTGAGTGAAAAAAGTTGGCAGTTAAAAATGAAATTAAGTATTTCTAATATTTAATAGAATGCATTGACTTTTATAAGTAAACAGGTATTTTAATCTAACAGCATTTCTCATTTTTTATGTTTTTGAGTTTTAATCAAATATTTTTCTCTTTATATATAGTGTAAATGTGGATTTCAACTCGCGCGTTATGACAATTCGTTGGTGCAAATTGATTTTTATATATAGTGTAAATGTGGATTTCAACGGATTGTCTGTAGTATTTTTTCTAAACTAAGATCGTCTATATATATATATATATATATGTATATATATATATATATATAGAGTTAGGATCAAATAAGAAAATTACTTAAAATAAGAAGGAATAAGAAGAAATATAACCGCAAATCCGAGATGCACCGACCTAAATTAGATGCATCCCTATAATCTTATATGCATTATAACGCACCATAGTGTGTTTTCTAGCTTTTAATTAGATGCATATACGTATATTAGATGCATTTCATGATTTCTCTTGTTTTTTATTCCTCTGCACGTGCCAAAATCATGAAAATCAATTTGCACCATCTATACATCAAATTAACTTTCGAAACTCAAGATGTTGCATCTATATGAATAGAAATGCATCTAGTGCAAGTCATTGCATCTCAAATGCATGGTTTTGGTCACTTCTCAGCACTTCTTATTTTAATTTACTTCTTAATGGATCCCTACTCTATATAGAGTTATATATATATATATATATATATATATATATAGGCTAAATACATTAGAATATACACATAATATATGTATTTGGTAAAAGATTGGGGTTGGCCATGGCCCACCCACCTTAAACATGGCTCTGTCCTAGTGAATGACGATATTTATATGAACATCATAATAATTCAATATGTGTTTATTTTTAGTATGATGATGATGATGATGATGATTTAATCAAAAGAGTGATTAAACAAATAAGTGTCTGATGTCTATAACTGACTTGTGACCTATCTTTTAGCCATACCGTTATATTACATTTGGTGGCATAATCCAACGTTGATATACATGTCACTCTTTTAGTTTTCATATTTTTTTCCTTTCGTTATCTTTAACTCTCTATATGCTTAAAAACTCTTCTTATTGCTTCAGGTCTTCAACTACTATAAGAAACAAATTCATATGCATGTGGCCAATTGAACATTGTACAGGAGTGTGCAATCACCAAATTAATATGTAAGTGGTTTTCTAAACAAGTAATATGCAAGTCTTGAGGCCCCTGATATTAGTGGTTGTCTATTATGTTATATGTTTTGAATTAAGACCCATTGTTTTTTTTAAAACATTTTGAACAACTAGTATAGTGGTTGTCTCTTATGAAGTTGCTGATCCTATCTTTAGGTATGCCTTTTAAGCTACACATTTGATAAAAATAACTTGATACCTTATAAAGAGTCTTTTCATAATTTATTTTACCATTGATCTCCCCTTGGGATTCCTATTCTTTGTGGGCTAGATGCTACTAAAAAAAGGGCTTAGTGATTCTCAGAAATTATAGATGAACAAGCGAGTTAGTTTCAAAATTTGAAACTGTATAAACTTTTTTTCAACATTTGATATAAGGTTTACTAACACTGATACATCTACTGATGTGTTGATTACCAAGTTATGGACAAGCAGCCCTGTTATTACCAGTGTCGCCAATCAATCCCAACACAGAAGCAACCTTCTAAGATTACCAAGTCAAAGTCACGGAAAGCTGGGAGTGGTCAACCTCATCGGTCAAGCTTTAAAGAGGAAATTTGTAAAATATATAACCGTCGTACGCAAGAGAGTGATGCTTTTAAAATGGTTTTTTGGCAAAAGACATGGTTTATTTGTAAGTTTACCCAAACAATCCCTTATTCCAAACACTATCTTTTGCATTATATATGTAAGTTTGAAAAAAAAAGCAAGATTGAGATGATGAGTAACTGTAACCAGACAGTCCTATTGCTACATATCTTCTGCACGAAACTAAGAAATGTACCTTTTAAAAGGTATGCTCTTATTTCTCATGTTTTGAGAACTTTATCATTTTAGCTCAATAGAGATGTGTTATCTGGCCCTTTTTCTTTATTGTAATAGAGACCTTATAATAAAAACATCAGGTGACGCATTCTTTTGTAACAGTAAAAGTAAATATATTAGGTTTCCATCTCCATAAAATGTTCTTCAACTGTTGAAAATTCTGGAACATGTGGTGAAGAAACCGAGTGAGAAATTGAAGTCAATTGTTCTTGATAACAAATGAGTTAGGTAACTACGAGGTTGTATGCATTCAGAATAGATTTCCAACAACTATCAGCCGAGCACCATCTTTTAGCCATGCCGTTATATTACTTTTGGTGGCATAATCCAACGTTGACATACATGTCATTCTTTTAGTTTTCATATTTTTTTTCTTCTGTTATCTTTAACTCTCTATAACTTTTAATTACTTTTTAGTATATAATTGTTCAACTAAACACTAAAAATAAAAACCAAAAATCAAAATACTTACTTGCTTTTAGCCGTTTTATGGATTATGGTAACATCAATTATAGATCTTAACCGTTTCATTTAACTTTTAATAACTTTTTACTATATATTTTTTCAACTAAATCCTAAAAATAAAAACCACAAATCAAAGTAATTACCTGCTTTTAGTCGTTTAATGGATTATGGTAACATCAATTATATATCTTAACCGTTTCATTTAACTTTTATTTACTTTTTAGTATATATTTGATCCACAAAATCATAAAAATAAAAACCACAAGTCATACCCGTCCATCGGACGGGTTTTGACACTAGTGTATATATATATATATATATATATATATATATATATATATATATATATATATTGTGCAATTTACCAGAATCCACGAATTAATGATGAAACCTATAATTTAGCGTTAATGATGAAAAGATCTAAAAAAATCTAATTTAACGATAAGTGACATTATGTGATTTTACTGATATTTAAAAAAATGCCGCCTTGAAAAGAACTAAATCTAATGATCAATGATGAAAGGTCTAGAAAGAATCTAATATGTGATTTTACTGAACAGAGTTTTATCTTTTGTGACAAAGAGAACTTTCAAAGTTTGATTTTACTCGAAAATTAATATAAGTAGGCTTCTTTACATATAAATACAATACAAATAACTTTTTAGGTATGGTACGTTGGTGAGACCACTTGAGATGTCAGTCGTAGTTGGTATTAGTACAAATAACAGATAAGAGTGACAAGGAGTAGTTTGAGCAACGTGTCATACCTCACTAGCTTGACCAGCTGGCCAACACATCAAACCAACGTATCAAATCACATTGTAGTTCCAAAGGATTTTACACTTTTCACATCAGAATCTGTTTCGAGAAAAAGACGTTCTTGTAAAACATTATAAACAATCCCAGCCTCCATTGCAACATTTCCATCAAACGTACCCAAATCATTGTATATAACACGTATTCTTAACTCTTGCCTCCTAGATATGAGGCCCAAACCTACATTTTGATCATCACTAGTTACCTGATCATCCGACCTCCTCTTTTGTGATTCCAAATAATAAGAAGGCGGCACACCTGTACTAAACAATCTATGGGAAAAAGACAATCATAAATCTTGGATAGTTGCTTGTTAATATGTTATCAGGCAATCGGGGCGTATTATTTCTAGTTTCATGTTTTCTTGAAGAAGTATGATTGAGACTCGTGCAGTAAATCTCGATTTCCCAACATAAGTTATGTTTTAAAGTCAAGTAAGCTGGTCAGATCTAATGACTTCATGTGGTAGAAAACTCGACCCTTTATCATGAGCTTCAAAATCTACTAGTTTCAGTGCTATTGGCATCTTATTATCTTGGCCCGGTGTCAGCGGTATTTCAACTATTTGTCACAATGAGAAGGGAAAGAGCACATGTGTGAAAATGGGAGATGATCGTGCGCTGGGTGATCAATCTTGAATCTAACAATGTACTAACAAATAGAACCTATCATTATTTAATGACGTAAAGGACAGTGAAATGGTAAGCTTCAAAAGTGCTTACCAGATTCCATTGACGTCAAAATTTCATGCCATTAGCTTTAAGTTAAATGCTATTATCGTTTCCTTCTTCATGACAGTGTAGTTTCTAAATCAAAAGAAAACGTATATGAGAAACAACGGGCAACAATATTGATAACGCTACACGCGTCGTTCGGGGTCAAAGAAACTTCCTTTTCTTCGAGCAAGTTTTATAACACCCTAGGTAGTGAACCTAATCGTTGTAGTGTAGTATTAGGGTAAGCCACGGGTATTGATATCGTTCTCTAGGGGAATAGGAATGCTAGTGAGAAGTTACTACGCTAAGGTTGGGGTTGAGGAAGATTATTTTTTATCTTTTTTTATGTTTTTTAGGAAATGGAAAGGTACGAATCTCGGGGTTTGAGTTTGGGGGTTTTGGTATTTCTACCGATTACTTCTACTTATCTAATTATCTAAACTAACGGGTAGTCTATGTCTAATTATTGTGTGTTCGTATGATAGTTTAAAGATGTGTTTACTTAGGTTTTATTACTCCTTAATTATCTCCTATTGGTGGTTGAATTGTCACGTCCTTATTCTTAATCGCGTTGTGTGTCTAAAGTCGTAGGGTATGCGTTTATTCCTAACTCTTTGAACTTACCAAAGGGTCTCGTCTACAAAACCCACTAGGGATTATAAACTCTAACTCTAAGGCCCTCTTTGAAAGGTTTAGCTTACAACCGCTCTAAGTGCTATAGCCTAAGGTTCACAAAGATTAATCAAGCATTAATTACACAACGAATGACCTATCGCATTACTAGATCATTAACAATTAAGATAAGAAACAACCAATCAATATTTAATAATTAAGTTTCATATTCCCTAAGCAAACACACAAGTAAATTAGCCGGACATGGAGAACATGCAAGCATACACACAAATAATCAAAGACATAATTGAATTAATGAAGTAAAACACTTATCTTGATGTAAGATAGGGTTTGGAACCCTAAAATACTGTACAAGACAGCCTTGGTTCGGTTTAGGTTTTTACTCCAAAAAGACTACCCTCTAATACTAAAAAATTCGGATTATATATATAAGATTACATGTGCGACGGCGTCACCTTATGTTTTGTGACGTCGTCGGGTCGCCGTCATTAGGGTTTCGTCTTGGCCACGTTAGTCTTGCGACGGTGTCACCTTGTGCTTGTGACGCCGTCCTCTTCAGCTTCTGACGCCGTCTGGATCAAATCTAGGCCGTCTGAGTTGCGACGGCCTACTTTTTTAAAGCCTGACACCGTCACTTGAAAATAGGAAATTTGGCTTTTGTGCCGTCACAAAATGCTCCGACGGCGTCGCATTTAAGCAGTGATGCCGTCACCTTGTCTTTCAGCAGCTTGAGTGTCTCGATTCTTGAATTTGGCCATTTTCTTCGTATATCCGCGCCTTTTCGTCCAAATAAGTGCCATTACAGCAATTTGCCTTCAAGAGACCTAAAAAGTGAATAGGAACGATATTAAGTAATAACGGATACAAAAGTGATCAAATAAGGGCTTAAACGACCCCTCAAAAAGGTACATTTTAAAACCTTATCAAATATATAAGAAACATTATAAGATATGCAACTGTAACCTAACTTTAGTATCTAAAACAAATAACCAAGATTCTACTACATACCTTTTTCAGTTCTTCCACATTAAGAAACAACGCAACAATGAATCGAAGCGCAAGATCTCGATATTCTCCAGAAGCATTGAGAGTGATAGATATAATCCTAACGGTACATACGGGAAAACCTAATATTATATCAAGCACTCTCACACTCCTAAACAATCGACTGGATCAAGATATGTGCAGCAAAACTTAACCCCAATTCAAAGTACAAATAATCCAATACATTGGCTCAGATATCAAATCAGCTGCAAAATGTGTTGCATTTTAGGCATATCGTTTCTTTGCCACGCCTAAATTACGACTTACCAGGTCACCCAATCATTGTAGCCAAGGAAGTGGTATCTAGAACTGCCTTGCTCTAATATAATTACGGAGGTAATATCGTCATATTAGACTAAACATTAAGTATCAGTAAATTTGAAATTCCACATACCTAATCAAAGGTACAAATAACTATTCATATTTTGTCAGGCCTGCAATATTCAAAGACGCTACAATAATGGACCAGAGCGCAGGACCTGAACATCCTCAAGGAACGTTTAGAGTGCTGGATATAATCCAAAGGTGGACACGTAACAAAACATCAAACCTTAAGATTATATCAAGCCCACTAACAGTCCTCAAGAATCAAATGCGATGTCATCTTTGCAACAAAACTCAATCCCAATTCAAGAATCTAATTTGTTAATGGCAAAAATCTGCAATAAAGAATCATATCGCAAGACACGAACATCCTCGAGAAGCGTTGAGATTGCTTGATATACTTCAAAGGTCGACAAGCAATGATGCATCAACCTTAAGACTATATCGAGCCTACTCACATTCCTCAAGAACCGACTACAGAGTAATTTTTGCAGCACAATTCAAGCAAGATTTAAGGATCAAATTTGGTCATGACATTTTCAAGTTATCTTATGCCATCCGGTTTTGTGCAATTCCAAACCTATATCCGACACGGCTACAACTATGCTTAAAAAAACAGATGACACCTATCAAAGAAACCATTTACGTCGAAACTCCCATCATCGCTTGACAAATCTTTCCTGACCTAGATACGAAACGAACGATTTGTTAGGAAATAAATACCTCCTAAACAATAAAAAAACTACACTGAACAAAGTTACTACCAACATTTTAACTAATAGCCACATATATCAACATTCTCAAAAACGTTGAGGGCACTATATCTAATCTAAATAGTACACACACAAACTCACACTCCTCAAGAGTGAAACGTTGGTAGAAATGCTCCCTGATACTACAAGCGGTCAGAAAATAACTACAGTCATTGACTTCTGATTAAGAGTGCCGGAATCATACCTAAGCAAGCACCACCCAAATTATATGTACAAACCGCCACCAGAAACTGTAAACTCTATAGAATAACAACATCCTAATCAATTTTCTTGCAGCAACCATAATCAAATATCATAGTATATAAAAATTTATACAACAAGCATAATCAAGTATTATAATCGTATCCAATGAACAAAAACACCAAAACATAAGATTATATCAACCACCCTCACACTCTTCAAGAGTCAAATGCTTGAAAAACAAAATGCTTCCCGAGAACACATGTAGACAGAGTATAACTACAGAGACTAACCTCCAATTAAGAGTATCGAAATCATTATAGCCAAGCAAATACTACTCAGATTATATGTACAAACCACCACCAGAAGCCCTAAATTTTGCAATATTACAACATCCTAATCAGAATTCATGCAAAAATCATGATCAAATATCATACTATAAAAATTTATACAGCAAGCATAACCAATCATTATAATCATCACCCAAACCGAAGACATTAAATAAATAAACAAAATAAACAAAAAAACAACATTCTCAAAAATGTTAAGGGTACTAGCTCTAATACAATGAGCAAACACATGAAAACATAAGATTATATCAACCAACCCTACACTTCTCAAAAGTGAAATGCTTGCAAAAACTACTTCCCGAAATTGCATGCAAACATAATATAGCTCCAGACACTGACCTCCAATAAAGAGTGTCGAAATCATCATAGCCAAGCAAGTACCACCCATATTATATGTACAAACCACCAAACCCTAAAATCTGCAAAATTACAACATCCTAATCAAAATTCATGCAACAATCATAATCAAATATTACTACAAAAGATTTATGCAACAAGCATAATCAAGTGTTATAATCATCACACCCAAAACCCAAGAAATTTTAAAAACTAAAAAAACTAACATAATCAAACTTTGTACCAAAATGTTGGGTCAGTTCAATGCCCACTTTCATGGAACGTAGTTTAACTTAAACAATAAGTTATAACACGTTAAAAGGGTCCAAAACAAACCCCGAAAATGATTTAAGATTTAAACGGCTAAAGGCCATCACGTGTGCAACTTTGTCTACGTTTTTTTCTTTTTTCTTTTTTTTTAATACAAATGAAATGGTTACGTTTTATAAGAGGAACCGATTATTGAAAACCGGTGTACAACATGCATCAAACCCTCATGCAACTAAACATAATCAAATCGATAATGGAAAACACGTATCCAACATGCAAGAGACGACAACAATTAAGTGGCAGCTTAGTGGAAAAGCCGTTAAGTTAACACATTTTTTTATCCTTTGAGCCATCTGCTTAGCTTAGCTTGGCGTATGAACACTGCCGGCTCAAGTCACGATTCCGCAATACACCCAAAACATCTCACTTCCTTGAGCCGACCTTAAAATCGACAGCTTCGGCACTGTACCACTCTCATTTTCACTATAATGAAATGTTATATAGTATAATATATGAAAAAATAAACTAACAATATTGATTGAACACAGCAAATAAATAAGAATGGTGTAAGATTTGAAATATATAATATTATTAATTAAGATGACTATGAAATAAAATTTCGTGAGTTTGAAGGGTTTAAAATACATGTGAAGAATCTTGGCACATGGTGGGGCTAAGAGAGTTTTTGTTGTTCATAAGCCTTTACACTTTTTTATTATTGGAGTTCTTAAGTAGTTGATGCACAACTCCTTTTCACAAATCAACAACCACCATGGAAATTCAGACTCCATTTCTATATTGATAGTTGTCATTTTCTTTTCTTTTTATATATCCAAAATATAAGAATTTGTCATTTCATCGTTAGTTTAATAGTTTCTAAATTGGTGGTTCACCATTTTGTATGTGTGTTGCAGCTGCACTACATTGTTGTATGTTAATCGGTGTAGCTTCACTACACTATAATATTTGTCTTTTTTCTTTTTGTTTACATACGTTATGTTATTTGAATTATTTCGATGTTAAGGTGCGACTCATTCCATTAAGAAAACATATACGTACCTGGCAAGAGTTCAACTAAAACAATACTTTAAAGTAAAAAACGTAGGACAATGTTTGGGCCGTTGGATGACATAAGAAAATCAGATCGATGGATTAAAACTGCCAAGGGCATTCTAGCATTTTTAGTTTAAGAAGGTACTCTACAAGAACTCATCCCTAAGTACCTTGGATATATTAAATAGATAATATAAGTATTAGGAAAAAATACCATTTGTATGTTTGGCGAAATGGATTAGACTTGAAGCTTATATTATAAGCTGAAAGGTGATACTTACATATTTTTTTTGGATAAAAAGGTCAAAAGACCCGGTAAATATATTACTTCAAAAAACGTTTAAGCATAAAAGATATAGGTGAATCACATATCTCAGCTCGTTACATAGGCGAAAAAGCTTACATAACAAGATATTTCCTATTCTCTAAACAAGAAAATAAACAACTACTCAAAAGATAACATTAGACTCTTACGGAAAAAAAAAATTACTTTCTACCAAGGCCTTGGAGCTTAGTACTATACATGTCATAAAAGGCATCCAAATTCCCTCGAAGATCGTAGACCTGATCCGTATAGTCATCATAATCATATTCATGATCGTGACCACCACCAAATAGGTTCATTAACTCATCAAAAGTGTCCACAACCTCCTTTTCATTACTGTCGGAATCAACCATATCTCCCACCTTAGAGAATGGGTTAACCCTCTTAGTAGAAGAAGTAGACGGAGAAAAAGTAGAATTAGATTTACTAACCGCGGCCAACACCTTTTCTTTCACAACACTCATAAGCGGTTCTTGTGATACATTACCAGTATTTTGAGACCCATCCACCTTAGCTTCCTTTTTATTACCCGGATAATCAACCTTTTTAATAGGATGGCCATCATCATTCACAAGAGTAGCTTTCCCATCAGTAATTAGCTTTTCAAGCTCCCCAATTTTCTCAACAATAAGAGTAGGACGAACCTCCTTAGCTTCAATTGTACTGCCATAATCCAACTCAGCCTCATCCTTAGCCCCGACATTAGTATGAATGCCACTATCATCAATATCTATCATATTAAGGACTTCAAACATATTTGATGTAGCAACCTTCGTCCCACTCGTACTAGCCACATCAACGGCCTTCTTCTTTGTAGTATCCACCTTCTTGGGTTCAGGAGGAGGCGCTTTAGGTTGATACATAAACTTAGGACCCACAACAGGTTTAGTAAAACCTTTACCCGGACCACTTTAGCTATCATTCTTACCCTTATTTTTTTGATTGGCCGTCTGAAAACCATCACTACCTTTATATGTAGGCTGAACTAGATGATGAACAAATTCAGGAAAGTTATCCATAGTATGACCAAATAGCTTACAAGTGTCACATCGAGGCGGTTTCCACTCGTACTCAACTCGAACCTTTTCAATAGTAGAACCCGACCCATCAAGTAGGGGTATTTCAACAGTGAGGCTTTCCTTAAGTATCTCATATGTTTTCACTTCAATCAAACACCTAGAAAAACTACTACGGCCCCAAGATTTCATGCACATTTGACTAGTGTAAGCATCAAGCATTTTAGGATTACCAATCAAAATGGCAAGAAGACTGAGACCATCATCAAAGAACATAGCAAGTGGAATATCATGGAACTTAACCCACACTGGAATATTAGTCAAATCCTCTTTAAGAAGATTAATATTCATAGTCCACGGTTTAAGAATTATAGGCACATTCCTAATCATCCATGACCCATTTTCAAGGACATCTTCTACACCTTTCTTAGTGGAAAACTTGAAGAAAAAGAAGCCCTTAGCATTCATCATAACCTTTTGAATACCATATTTAGCCCAAATATTACGCACATAGTAATCAACAACCGGAAAAGCAATCTGTTTACCAAGAAAGTAACCATATAGAGTATTATCAAAACGAGCATTTACCTCTTCAATCACTTTCATAGGAACGGTAAGATCCACTCCATTAGTTTTGTTACTACATTTCAACCTACAAAAATTGGATTTGTGCTTCTTAGGATCATTAGACGTAACACATGCATATGAAACCGGTTTCACACTAGGGTTATTCATAGCATTAGTAACCATGTTTACATTATGAGAAGAAACCTGAGGAACTGATTGAGAAGTAGCATTAGTAACCTTACCACTACGTTTCTCCATGTATTCATTATAGCCTGTACCAAAATCTTGTGACTGGAAGGCAACATCAAAGCTCGTTTCTTAGTGGTATGCACTTGATCATGCGACACACCATCAGATTGGTCCAAGGTAACAATGCCATCACCACCAATAGCATCACTAGTAGTGATATTAGCATTACCAGTATCATCACTAGTAGTTATATTCGTACCATACCGTGTTACACCAGTAGTGACAGAACTAACACATGTAACATTAGGTGTAGACATGTTTAACGTACCAGGACTTGATGCCTCTGAATGAGCAGCTCCACTTGAAAGCGTTCCACCATTCACTGAATCAGGAATTGCCATTGGGATTTGCGATTCAATAACACAACCACTCAACACATAAGCATTTTGATCCGAAATAGTTGGGATAGATTCAGTTTGCATGTTAGACGTGGTTTTAGATGTGTCAAACTTAGGGTCGCGAATAGGTTTAACCCGTCCACCTCCATGCATAACATTCTTCCCATCTAAAACTTACATATTTATAAAGTTGTTTAGTGAATTAGTTGGACATAAAGCTTATTGATGTAAAATCACATAAAAATATAATAATATAAATTCAGATATATATTTTCAGCTTTTGTGCGATAATCCGTCATATTTTGAAAGGTATTTAAGTAATGTTACTAACTATAAGCCCTATAAGCCCGTTTCAATTGGTTTAAGCTTATTGAGGCTTATGACTTATAAAAGCTTCCATAATCCTGTATGAAAAACATAGCTTACTTTAAAAGCTAGTTTATTTTAAAACTCAAGCCTCTACATGCTCCTATAAACCCAAGCCAAACACAACTTATATATGTTATGCAATTGAGAAATAAAACTTACTCATATTGCTTACAACAAACCATAAGTTCGATTGTGAAACACTAGATCATAAATTTATATCGAGCAAAAGTAACAAGTAAAATGAACATGAGAGACATGATGAGATACAAAAAGAAGTTGATTAGATCAAATTAATACATGAAAGCTTTCTTTCTTTACCTAATCTTATAACGCGGAGTTTACAAAGAAAATAAAATCTTTTGAATCTTCATCTTGTCTATCATCTTCATTCTTTGGATTTCCTTCAATATAAGGACTCACAGTGTAACACCCCCAATTTCGTGATACGCAGCGGAATTCAAACTGGGTGTTACTCGACGGCACAACAGTCATAATAATAGAAAACGATCTCTAAAGGAGTCGTTTGAAAAAGGATTTATCATTTAAATTATTCAAATATAACAGAGTTTACAAAATAGGTCCCAGTTGGTTCCATTGTTTACAAAGTACATCAATATAAAGTCTTTGATGTTTTGTGAATGATAAAATATTTATAGCCTTCTTGATCTAGTCCTTGCTCTTCCGTGCCAGCTTCCGACATTATAGACCTGAAATACATGCTTAAAACTGTCAACACAAAGGTTGAGTAAAATTCATAGAGTTTTTTTGATGGTTGAACACATTATGTTGGTAGTGTGAGTTAGTTAGACTCACACCAATGGTTTGAAAACAAAACAGTAATTATTGTTTGGTACGGCTGCCTCAAGTATATGATACTTGAGCCCGATTTTGTTTGTCACCAAGCTCATGAAACCAAGGCGTTAACGTGTTCCAATATTAATTGGAGAAACTGTTGGTACTTGCCCTAATAGGTAAAATTGCCGTTTTTACCTAATGTTACTCAAATATAGTGCATTTGTTTGCCTACCCGGTCAACACAAATGGGATTCGTCAATCCCAATAGATCTATTCACAATATTCTTGCTCACTCTCTCCAGTGATTAATGGTTCATGATTTAGGGACTTATGTTTGGCAAATGATGGTTACTTAGTGACAATATGACAATCAGATAAGCATATAATTTGAAAGCAATGTGTTCGATTTAAAATAAAGCATGCATCTCCCCCAAGGGTTTGTAAAACAATTAAGTAATAGAAAGTGGGGCTATGAACTCACCTCATAGTAAATGATATCAAATGTATAATGAGAATGATGGATATGCCGTGAGAACTTCTACGAGCAACCTAGAATAGGATGTTGCGACTTAGGTTTGAAATAATGATACGAAAGAAATAACAAAACTATATACGTCTCTATGTTGATCATGATGTAGTACATGGTTTTTGTGTATGTCGTTTATAGAAATGGTCTAGTTGTGAAAACGTGTTTAGTTTATATATATCGTACTACCGTTCGGGCCATCACAATTCAGAGGTCATGTAGTAAACGTTCGAGGAGCTAGGACACTTTAATTCGTAAATCCAGCAACTCGTCGATCCGTTTACCCAAATGAAACCCCTCACATGAAGCTCCCTAGTATTGTAGCACTTAGTAGATAAAACATATGTTTTGTTTATATATCATAAGTGTCATATGGTTTGTAAACACAAGTTACAAGGTTGTTTGGTTATGATTAAGAAATCATAATGGTTATCACAACTATTGTCATTTCATAAATATGATCATTTAATAATGTAAGTATATAAATTTATGTCGTTTGGTTTGTGTTGGTGTTGATTTGCCAAGGTTAACACCTTAGTTAACGATCTTGGGTAAATAAGCCTTGAGGCTTTAGCCATGGCCTTGCCGTGGCTTTGGTCTTGACTACCATGGTCTTGAGACTCAGCTTTGACCTTAGCCGTGGCCGTGGTCTTGGCTTATGGCCATTAGGCCTCTTGGTTTGCTTTTAGTTGTGACAAAAGTATAGTCATGAGACTATATATAGGGCAGTTTCAGTTTTTGAAAGATAATGGCCTGTTTATGCATTTTCAAGGTCCGAGCTTCTTTAGTATGGAAGGAAAACGTCGTTTCGGACAACTTTTGTGTTTTAACTTTTTGATGATTCGGACCAGAAGTGCCACTTTCAAAACGGACAGCTGCTTAACAGCTTGTGTTAAGCAGTTTCGGCGTTTTAGTTTCGCTAACTTCTTTTGGCCGTATCTTTTAACTCGTTTGTCTTTTTTGGGTGATTCAAGTTGCTATGTTTACCTTTTTATATTGTCTACCATAGTATGTAAGTTAGAAAGTCTATAGGTGACTGGTTTTAATGGTTTCAAATGTGTAGAATATGACCAGTTTACTAGTTTGTTACTTTTACGACAATATGTGAATTAAAACATGTGATTGAGTATATGTACATCCTTAATCAACATAGTAACTATATATATAGCATGAAATTGTCAAGATTATGAATAATAAACATGAGATGATGGTGGTGATTAGTTGCTTACAACTTTTGGCTTTCAATTAAGAAAGGAGTAACTAGTAAGGATCGGACTTTGATTGAACACTTAGGACCTTGGATTGAGCTAGCTTTCTACACCTTGGCACCCTTGCAATCTTGAAGAGTTGGTGATGAAGTTCTAAGTGACTTGAGTGGATCTAAACTCAAGAAGATCACTTAAACTTGCTAGAGATTTGATGTTGTAACTTACTACTTGAAACTTCTTTGCATAAACTTGGAGTTTATAGATCAAATTATGGAAGTTATGATTGTTTTATGATATGAACGACCCAAATAAGTGTATGAGGGTTTTAGGAAGTCTTTCACTTGCTATTTATAGGAGGGTAAGTTTGGTTAATGATGAGTATGCAAATACTCATCATTTTTGTACCTTTTAGGCTGTCAAAAACATCCAAAAACACCCGTCAAAGCATCAAAATGATAAAAATATCACAAATAAGTGTTTTATGTGTTTCAAATGCAAAAATACCAAAATCAGGTGAAAAACGTATCAAGTTTGCATAATTGGCAGTTTTAGTCCCCCAAGTTTCAAAAGTTGTCAAATCTAGTCCCTGGTAAATCAAAATAAAGCAAAATATCATTTAAGGTCCATGGGATTCAAAAGTTGTCAAAACAAACCCTTCAAAGTTTAAAAATTACAAAATGACAACTTTAGTCCCTAAGGTTTGAAAATTGTCAAATATAGTCCTTGGTAAATTTAAAAAGTAAAAATAATCAAAAGTAAACCTTGTACTATTCATAAATGGCATAATTGGTCCTTGTGTTAACTTTGGAAAAGTTACAATTTCAGCTCCTCAAGTTTTGCCAAATTACAAAAATGGTCCTTGGGCTTAAAACTACTACAAACCAAACCGGATCCTTTTTAATAAACACAAAACCCAAATCCATATCCTGGCCCCCAACTATAAACCCAACCCACGGTTTAAAATAATAAAACCGCCCTCCACTGTACACCTTCCTCTACCTCACCTGCAACCCAAAACCAGGGTAGTTTTACCACCACCTCACCACCTTTCCACCTCACTACCTACTCTCCCCTCTCATCCTTTCCACCTATATACCAGCCCACAATCAATAAATGCTTCCCCACCATCAAACACTTCACCTTACCTCACAACCCCTGTTTTTGTTGCCAACTCACCCCTAGCTCCATATCTACTTCCCAAATTGTCCCCTTACACCTCCACAACATACCAAAGTGCATTAATTGCAGCAGAACTGCCTCAATCCACTAGTATCACTTTTGGCGCCAAAAGTGAATTCAAAGGCTGTGATCATCTCTGCTCATCCAATGGCCAAGATTGCAAGTGGGAAATGATCAGAAGCATGTGGAGAGTCCCTAAAGTCTATAAAGAAAGCAGGAGAAGCAGAGGAGAAGCTATCTAGTGTAATTTTTAGTTAATGTATGTCGAATTAGTTAATTTTCAAATTCCAGTGTATGTTTAAGCTTTCAAGTCTTGAAGTAAGTTATTTCAGTGTATTGTACAACTTTTTCAGTAATCAATTTCAAGTTTCAGTTTCATTTCAAGTTTATGCAATTTTCAAGTTCAAAATCTCATGTTAGCCTAATGTTGTTGATAGTTGTTGTTAAGGACTTATAAGCTCATATAAGCTCCTTATATAGCTTATGAAAGCTATTAGATACCTTTAAAATCCAGTTTATAGTTAAAACTCAAAAATACAAAAAAATACTAAAAAATAGTTGGAGAATCAAAAATCAAAAGAAATGAAGATCACAGCTGGAGAAGGGTAAATTTTGGATTGGCCTTGGTTTAGAAGCTTCTTGGGAAGCTATAGGAAGTGTTCTCAGCTCTTGGTTCTCAGTTTTCACTTGGATTCCATTTTGTAAGCCTTTTGTTCCATTTTAGCATTTTACTGTATATGTATGCTTGATGCTTTAATTTTTATGTTTTTATGTTTCAGTGGTATTGTTAAGTGATAATATAGATTAAAATAGGTTGTTAGTTCTTTGATAGTGGTTATTGCTTAAAATCTCATTTTCACAGTTAAATAAGCAAAGTGTTCATCTCTTTGTTTTATGCTTGAATTGCTGATCTTTTATGCTTCTATGGACTGATATAATCATAAAATAAAGTTTAGAATCAGTGTTGAGGTTCAAATCATTCATTTGTTTTGAAAATCACAAAATCAGTTTATTAAAGAGTTGTTTGGATTTGTAAGTGAAAACTGTGTTAGAGGCTATCTGTGTTGTTGCTTGTTGTTGTTTTTTGTCACATTAGTACCCAATAACTTAGTGCAAACATAAAATCCAATGCTCATTTGATAAAAAGTCAAAATAGTTTGTGATCACATCTTGATTGCTAACTGTGTAGATTTCATGTTCCATAATCATGGTTTTATGTTCATAAGTTGTTATTATTGATCAAACTAGTCTTAATTCACCTTATAACATCATAATCAGTAAGTAGATTTGATTCAAAGTTCATCAAAGTCAATTTATTTGGTTTTCACAAAAAGTCAAATTTTCACTTTATCAGTTTTTGAATAAAATAGATAATTTTCTATAGGATTTAATTTTGAGTTTCATGTTTTATGCTTTTGGGATATTAGTATTTAGTTGCTCATCTTTATCATAGTATTTTTCATAATCTTTAATTAGCTTGTTAAACTGCTTAATTTCTAGCTTCTTTTAAGTACTTTTTCAAAAACCTCCCCTGTGCCAGAGGAGTTGTTGTATCTGCTTGATTTCACAAGCTCACACAGAGCTTATTAGTGAACCTTAGCTTTTGACCCTTAGCTTTTTGGAAAGCTAACCTGGCTGTCTTAAAGTTCCAAAGCTTATTTTTCACTTTCTAGCTTATTTGGTAGGACTGCTAGTGACTTTTTGTTTGTCCCATTTCTAGTATACACTGACTCAGTACATACTGAGTCATTGATCAGTATTTACAAGCTTTTTCATAAGCTTGTTATAAGCTTATTAGTGGACCCCAGTGTGTGAGCTTGGACTTTTTAGAAAGCTCACCAACCCATCTCAATACCTCAGTTCTTATTTTGAGCTTTTCAGCTTATTTCATAAGCTTAAATTGCTTATAAGTTTGACTGCAGGCCTGTTTGGTTTATAGGATTAGAGTAATTGCTTATTAGCTTATTTTAAGCTTATCAGTGTGTTACTTTGTGCTTTTTAGCTTAATTTAAGTACCTTTAGCTTATTTTCATCTTATTTCACTTTTTTTTCTTTTTATTTAGCTTATTTGGCCACTTGTTTGAGCTTAAAATCCTTTTGAAAGCCAAAAAGCTCAATTGTTAAGATCTTAAGCTTCCAAACTGCTTATTTTTAAGTTTCAAAATTTTTGTTTTTATTAAAGTTGCTTATTATCAGTAGTATAATAGGTTTATAAAATAAAAAAACACAAAAACATCATTTTAAAAATAGTGATAGCGTTTATTTAATAAAAATTAGCCTTTTAAGTTTCTTTTTCAGCTTATTATTAAGGACTTTCTGTTTTTATAATTTTCTTAGCTTTCTGTCATCATAGGATATTTATAGAAAAGATTTCAGAATTTTCTTAGTTTGTTTAGTATTTATTAGAATTTAAAATAGTTAAAAAGTATTAAATAATTAATAATAAATAAATAAAAAGCATAAAAAATATCTTTTCATTTTTAAAATTAGTTTTATAATATTTTAGATTTTTCTAAGTTAAAATTTTATTTTTCTAGGTTAATTTTATATTTTCTTGTATTTAAGTGTATTTTAAATAATTAATAAATAGTAATTAATTATTAATAAATATATAAAAAGTGTAATAAATATATTTTAAGTTTTAAAATTAGTTTTCTAATATTTTAGATTTTTCTAAGTCATAATTTCACTTTTCTAGCTTTATTTCATATTTTCTTATATTTTAGAGTATTATTAAATAGTTAATAAATAGTTTTTAATTAATAATAATTAAATAAATAGTTATAAAAATAATTTTAATTCTCCAATAATTTTATTTTATTATTAGGATTGTAAAAATATCATTTTCATATCCATAGGTGTTCTAATCTTTTAAATTTACGTTTTATTTTATACGTTTACGTAAAATTTAGTAAACGTACGCATTCACGTTTGTTTAATCTGATTGTTGTGCTTTATAGTTCTGTATCCAAATACAATTCCAATCAATCAGTAGTATAATTATAAACCAAAATCCTTACAGATCATTATCCTTAGTGATCATTCTACGTCTGAACGTGTTCACACACCATTAAACCTCTGTGGGACTTAACGACCTGGGGAAACACTATACTCCTCTGGACTTAATTGCATTGGTTTTAGACTGTTTGAATTTTATTACGGTTGACCATTCACAAGTGGTTGACTTGTGTAATAAACTTGATAGTTTGGAAGCGATCAAAATTTTGGCGCCGTGATTTGCCCCCAAACAGTCAAGTTTATCACACAAGCTAACCACTTGTGAATGGTCAACCGTAATAAAATTCAAACAGCTCAGAAACAAATGCAATTAAGATCTGGAGAGTATAGTGTTTCCACAGGTCGTTAAGTCCCACGGAGGATTAATGGTGCTCAACACTTTCAGATGTCGAATGATCACTAAAGATAATGATCAGTAAGGATTTTGGAATATTTATACCTAAAGAAAAAGTTTTGTAAATTACAGGGGCTTAAATGCAAATTAAAGAAAATTAAAAAGCTAAATTATATTAAATAAACGCTATCACTATTTTTAAAATGATGTTTTTCTTGATTTATAAAACAAAATAACTTAAATAAACTATTTTAATTAAAACGTAAACCTAAATTATCTAAAAACGTGACCTAGAATGAAAACGTGCGTTATGTATAAAAATTACGCGAGTGCGCAAGTAAAAACGTAAAATTTGTAAAATAAAAGTCCTACGAATGTAAAAACAATTTTCTTACTTACTATATGACAAAAGAAAATTTTAGAAAAAAGGTTTATATTTTTTTGACTTTTATATTTTTTATTATGAATTAAATACTATTTTAAACTAATTAAATGATTAAAAATACTAAAACTATTTAGAAAATTCTGAAACTTTTTTGTAAAATACTTTATAACAATACAAAGCTAAGAAAAATAAAAAGGATGAAAAAGCTTGTTTAAATAAGCTGTAAATAAGCTATATTAATCGTATAAGCTAAATAGAACACAAAGGGTTATATATTAAATGTTGCAAACATATACCAGTCAAAGTCCCAAGGGCAGATGGTATTGTGTGTGTGTGGTGAGCTGGGTGGCCAGGGTTCGAATCCCAGCAATGACTTTTTGATTTTTATTTTCTTTTTTGGATTTTTCTTGTACAAACTAATCAAGTACACTGAAATAAGCAAGTTTTATAACTAGAACTTTTTCTAAAAACCACTAATAAGCTCAGTTTGAGCTTATGTTTACTTAACAGTGAGCAAAAATAAGAATAAGCACAAGCTTAAACCAAATGGCTAATAAGCTAATCAATAAGCAAAAGGTGACTGAAAGTAAGCTAGACAACTTATAATAAGCTAATTTTACAACTGAGAAAGCTAAACAACTTAGAAATAAGCAATTAACAATCACTAAATAAGCACTAGTTACACTGATACACAGGACACTTTTTGTTTTTACTAGGTACTTTTAAGCTAATATTTAAGCACTTTAATAAGCTAGAAAATGAAAGTAAACACTGGAACTAACTAGTATACCAATTAAGCTATCCAAAAAGCTAAAACTCTCACTGTGGGATCCACTAGAGAGCTTATGGTGAGCTTGAGAAAAAGCTGGTAAACCACTGAGTGAGGACTCAATATATACTGAATGGAATGGGACAAGAAACAAGCTACTAGCAGCCCTGTTAAATAAGCTAGAAAATTGAAAATAAGCACTGGAACCTTAAGACAGCTAGGTTAGCTACTCAAAAAGCTAAAGTACACAAGCTGAGCATCACTAATAAGCTCTTGATGAGCTTGTGAAATAGGCTAGCTCAACTGTGCACAGGGGAGATTTTCAAACAAGGGTCCAAAGTAAGCTAAGAAATAAGCTGCTTAATAAGATAATTGGAAATTATAAAAAATACTGTGATTAAGATGAGCAGTTATATTTTAATATTCCAAAAGCTCAAATCTTGAAAGCTAATATTATGTCCTATATAAAATTATCCATTTTATTCAAAAACGACTATAACTAAAAATTTGACTTTTTAAATTACACTAAAGGTTTGACTAATATGAACTTTAAATCACTCCTACTTACTGATTATGATGTATTAAGCTAAAATAAGATGTAATTAAGCTAGATTAACAAGTTTTAAGCTACTGTGGTGATTTTTAGTTTCTAAATCCTAACAGTGAATCAATAGATTGAGATTAAAGGTGATTTTGACTATTGATCAAACAAGGTCTGGTTTTTATGGTTTCTATAAGTTATTAAGACCTATTATGACATATAACAACCAAGAACACAGGCTTGAACAACCTTTAAGACAGTTAACAAATCAAATCCAAACTACCTTTTATCAAACTGAACTTGTGATTTTCAAGAGGTTTTACAGATTAAAACCATGCCATAGATTCAAGACCTTGTATTATCATTCAATAGGACTAAATAAGCACTAAACAACAGTAATAACAACATACAACTCAAGAATGATGTTTATGCTATTATAACTGTTACAAGTAAGATTTTTAGTAACTACAAAATAAAAAGAACAAGTAGCTTGTTTTAATGCTTAATTCTACTTAAATACAACTTAGAAGCATGAACATACAGAGATTTAAGCTAATAAATGGCTCAAACAGTGAAATGCCAAAATGGATCAAAAGGCTTACAAGTGGCTTCCAAGCTCAAAACTGAGAACTGAGGCACACAAACACAACCTATAGCTTCCCAAGAAGCACTAAACCCAAGGCAATCCAATATCAACCTTGCTCCAGCTTCTTGATCTTCCTTTCCATGATTTTTGATTTTTCACTAATTTTTTTGGTATTTTTGGTATTTTTTTTCTTTTTGCTTCTAAACTGAGTTTTAAATGTTTCTAATAGCTTAAACAAGCTATCTAGGAGCTTACATTGGCTTATCAGTCCTTAATAACAACTAACAACAACATTAGAACACATTGAGATTTTAAGCTTGAAAATTGAACAAACTGAATTGGAACTTAAAACTTGAAATTGCTTATTCAGAAAGATTCACAATACACTGAGATTACTTAAAAAGGTACTTGAAAGCTAAGAAATACACTGGAATTTAAAAAGTAATTAAAACGACATTCATTAACTAAATTAAAAACTAGATATATCACTCTTCTGCTTCTCCTCTATTTATATTGATCTTTTAGACTCCCCACATGTCTCTGAATCTTTCCCACTTCAAATCTTGGCCATTGATGCAGTCAAACTCATCATAGCCGTTTAAACTGTTTTTGGCGCCAAAATGATAACACGTGGCTAGGGGCAGTTTTAGAGCAATTAAGGAACCTTGGTGTGTTGTGGAGGTGTAAGGGGACAATTTGTGAAGTAGACATAGAGCTAGGAGTGATTTGGCAGCAAAAACAGGGGTTGAGGTGAGGTTGGAGTGTTTGATGGTGGGGAAGCATTAAATGCTTGGTGGCTGGTATAGGAGGAGGGGGATGAGCTGGAGAGATAGGTAGTGAGGTGTAAAGGTGGTGAGGTGGAGGAAAAAACCACTGGTATTGGTTTTACAGGTGAAGATGAAGGAGATGAACAGTGAACATGGTTTTGGCGCGTTGACTATTTTTGATCGGGTTTTATATATTAAGCTGGGTATTGGGCTGGGATATGGGCCAGCTGGGTTGTAGGATTGGATTTGGGTTTTAATAATAACAAAGGGTCCGTTTGTTTAAGCTTATCACAAGGACCATTCTTGTAATTTTCCAAACTTGTGGGACCAAAACTGAACTTTTTCCAATGTTAACACAAGGACCAAACTTGCCATATATGAATAGTACAAGGACCACTTTTGATTATTTTCCATTTTTATAAATATCCAAGGACTATTTATGACAATTTTCAAACTTGAGGGACCTTTTCTGCCATTTGCCCAAAGATTCATTCAAGGACCATTTTTGACAATTTAGAATATTTCAGGGACCTTGAATGATAAAACTCCATATTTTTGGATTCCAGGGACTAGATTTGACAACTTTTGAAACTTGGGGGACTAAAACTGCCAATTATGCAAACTTAATACGTTTTTCACCAGATTTTGGAATTTTTGCATTTAAAACACATAAAACACTTATTTGTGATATTTCTATCATTTTGATGCATTTCTGAGTGTTTTCAGATGTTTTTGCAGTTTAAATGGTACAAAAATGATGAGTATTTAGACACTCATCAATCCCCCACACTAAGATATTGCTAGTCCCTAGCAATGTTTTGAGAAAAAATTAATGGATTTCATCTCTTTACCAAAAGCCATTACTTCTGGAGTAGCCAATTGTTTTAGTTCAAGTAAGAACCTTGGTACAATGATAACCAAATGATTTTGAGCAAATCATAAGCTGTAAACGGTTTTGATTTGTCTTTACCAGAAGCCGTTTGCTTCTGGACTAGCCAACTCTTAGATAAATTATCAATATTATCTTTGGTGAGTCGATTACCATATATGGATTTCCAACTGCCTTTACCACAAGCCATAAACTTGCGGGCTAGCCAACTTTTCACTAATTAAAGATATGGTGAGTTGAACACCATACAATTTTGGGCAAATTGCAAGCCATAAACGGATTTGAGATATCTTTACCAAGAGCCGTTTGCTCCTGGATTAGCCAATCCTTATGTGGGTTAGACATGGCGGACTGATTACCATTTGCTGAGTAAGTGAAAAACACTTACTCCAAAAAAAAAAAAAATTGGCCAAAAACGGGGGAATTGGGTGGAATAATTACATGATATAATTCGTGAGAATTCCAATCCCCCACACTAAGAATGAATATTGCCCTCAATATTCAAAGTACCGGCAGTTATGCCGAAACATAGAACATAAAAGGGAAATATTACGGCCATTATTTTATTTTTGATATATACACATTTTTTTTTAATTTTTTTTAGAGAGGTTTATATACAACAGCGGGGGCAACTCCCCCACACTAGGGTGATACTCATGGGTGAAAACCCATGTGGTGTGCTACTGTTTTTGATTCCCGAGTCACTAGCTTGACTCGATCCCCGCATTCATTGGTTCATGGGGAAAGTTTGTAGATCCGGGACAACCATGGATGGAATGTCCTCTCCAAAATAGTGCTTTAATCGATGACCATTCACTTTAAAATTTGGAACATCGGGTTGAGATAACTCAATAGTTCCGTAAGGAAATACTTTAGTGATGGTGAATGGTCCAGACCAGCGGGATTTAAGTTTTCCCGAGAATATCTTCAATCTTGAATTGAAAAGAAGGACTCGATCACCGACGTTGAAAACGCGGTTCTTGATTTTAGAGTCATGAATCTTTTTTGACTTTTGTTTGTAGATCAAAGAGTTCTCGTATGCTTGATCACGGAGTTCATTTAATTCATTCATTTGAACTTTTCTGTGATCACCAGCTGTCTGAATATCGAAGTTTGCATGTTTTAAGGCCCAGTATGCTTTGTGCTCTAGCTCAATCGGCAGATGACATGCCTTTCCGTACACTAGCTTGTATGGAGTACACCCGATGGGTGTTTTGTAAGCTGTACGGAAGGCCCAGAGTGCGTCATCCAGTTTATCCGACCAAGATGCACGATTTTCGCCTACTGTCCTTTCAAGAATTCTTTTTATACCACGGTTGGAAACTTCCACTTGCCCACTTGTTTGGGGGTGGTATGCAGTAGAGAGACGGTGGGTTACACCATACTTTTGCATGACACGATCAAATTGGTCATTGCAGAAATGCGTACCACGATCACTGATTATAGCTCGTGGAGTTCCAAACCTAGCAAAAAGAGATTTTAAAATTTTCACAACAACTCGGGCATCGTTAGTAGGTAAAGCTTTCGCTTCAACCCATTTTGACAAGTAGTCAACGGCCACGAGTATGTATTTGTTTCCTCGAGATGATGGAAATGGCCCCATAAAGTCAATGCCCCAGATGTCAAAGATCTCACAAACTTGAATGGCATTTTGCGGCATTTCATTTCTTTGAGAGATATTTCCGTGACGTTGACAAGCGTTACAGGTTTTGATAAATTCATGGGCATCCTTGTAAATAGTGGGCCAATAAAACCCGGAATCAAACACCTTTTTGGCAGTGTAGTTTGGACTATGATGTCCCCCAGTGGGTCCAGCATGGCAAGCTTTGAGAATGTCAATAGCTTCTTGTCCATAAACACACCGTCGGATGACTTGATCCGCACAGATTTTGAATAAGTAGCGGTCGTCCCAGAAGTAATGTTTAACATCCTTGAAGAATTTATTCTTCTGTTGGGTTGACATCCCTTTCACTATGAAGTTACCCGCATGGTAATTTGCGAAGTCAGCAAACCATGGGGTAGAAGAGTTTCCACGAAAATAAACCGCATTGAGTGTCTCGAGAGGAAATGTTTCATTTATTTCCTTTTTCTCGAAAACATCTTGGTGAGGGTTTTCTAGACGGGACAGATGATCAGCAGCTAGGTTCTCAGCTCCTTTTTTATCACGTATAATGATATCAAATTCTTGCAGGAGGAGAACCCAACGGAGTAATCTCGGCTTTGCATCTTGTTTTGCAAAGAGATATTTAAGAGCCGAGTGATCCGTATACACTACGCATTTGGTCAAGATTAAGTACGGCCGAAACTTCTCAAATGCATACACCACGGCTAATAGCTCTTTTTCTGTGGTGGTGTAATGGGTTTGAGCTTCAGTCATAGTCTTACTTGCGTAGTGGATAGGCTGAAAATGCTTGGATCTACGTTGCCCTAAGACTGCACCGATAGCAAAATCACTTGCATCGCACATGAGCTCAAAAGGCAAGTCCCAGTCGGGAGCAACGAGAATGGGTGCTTCAGTAAGCTTTTTCTTTAATGTTTTAAAAGCTTCGATGCACTCAGGTGAGAAGATAAAAGGAGCATCTTTTTCAAGAAGATGGGTCATAGGCCGGGCGATTTTAGAAAAGTCTTGTATGAATCTGCGATAGAAACCGGCATGACCTAAAAAACTCCTAATACCTTTGACGGTAGTAGGATGAGGCAATTTAGCAATAACATCGACTTTTGCTCTATCTACCTCAATCCCGTTTTTGAAAATCTTATGGCCAAGGACTATGCCTTCTTTGACCATAAAGTGGCTCTTCTCCCAATTTAGACAAAGATTGGTGTCTTCACACCTTTTTAGCATTTTATCTAAATGGGAGAGACATGTTTGAAACGAGTCCCCAATGACCGAGAAGTCATCCATAAACACCTCCATTGTTTCCCCGATCATGTCGTGGAAAATTGCCATCATACATCGTTGGAACGTGCCAGGAGCATTACATAGGCCAAAAGGCATACGTCTGTAGGCAAAAGTTCCGTATGGGCAGGTGAATGTGGTCTTTTCTTGATCCTGTGGATCAATGGGAATCTGAAAATACCCCGAGAAACCATCAAGGAAACAATAGTAATCGTTCCCTGCTAATCTCTCAAGCATTTGGTCCATGAAGGGTAGAGGAAAATGGTCTTTACGGGTGGCGTCATTCAACTTACGATAGTCAATGCAAACACGCCATCCCGTAACCAATCGAGTTGGAATTAACTCGTTATCTTCATTTGTGACAACAGTTATGCCACCCTTTTTAGGAACACAGTGAATTGGGCTAACCCAAGGACTATCTGAGATCGGGTAAATTAATCCTGCATCAAGAAGTTTGATAACCTTGTTGGAATCACTCCTAAACAGTATTTCAAGTATTTATATTTCATATGTAATAGGTAGCTTTATTCTGGCCTTTATGTTTGTTTAAGGTCCAGCTTATGTAGAAGGCCCATAAGCTGAGGCCCAAGCCCAATAAGGAATAGGGAAGGAGAGGGAGTGTTGCCCTAGCTCCTTGCCTATAAATACATTGTAATAACCTTCATTTGAAGGTTGGTTGTTCAAGTTTTCTCTTTCACTACACTCTACGCATAACCGGTCGAGTATACTTGTGTGTGTGTGTTTGGTTTACTTGTTCAATCGCCTTATCTCTTCTCTCATAAGCTTGTGTTGTAAAACTAGTGACCTAACAGTGGTATCAATCGCCAAATAGTTGGGTGTACTCGTTTGTTTTTGAAGTTTTTGGTTTGGGTTTACGCGTAAAGATAACATAATCTTTGGTACGCTTAAAAACTAATTTTTTACACTTTTGAATCCAAGATTCTTGTACTTTCAACGTTATTAGGTGTTAAACTATTGGTTTTTGGCAAAAAGTTTGGAACTTTACGTGTTTTTCCTTGTTTTTTAAGCTCGTTTTTGTACGCAAGTGTTATCCTACGCGTAAATGTTTTAAGTGCTTTGGATCATCAAGTTTCACACTTTTGTGTTATTTTGGTGTTATTGAAGCTATTTCAACACAAAAAACTGGTTTAGAAACACATTTGAATAGAATCAAAGTTACGAGTAATCTTACGCGTAACAAAACCCTAAAATTACGCGTAAGACTTTCCTTGGTTTGATCTTCAATTTTCTGGTTTATTCCGTGTTTTCTTACTTGGATAAGTCTGAAAATACGTCGACTTTGGATATCTTTTGCACTGTGAAGTGTAAAAGATCACTTGGGATAAAACCCTAATCTTACGCTTAAGCATAAAGCTTACGCGTAGAAAATCTTACGCTTAAGATTCATCTTACGCGTAGACTTAGTCCTACGCATAAGGTAATCCTACGCCTAACTTTCTACGCCTAACTTACTGTTTACGCATAACATTAGTCTTTTTTCCTGCTTACGCGTAAGCTAAATACTACGCGTAACTATTCTTGTTACGCGTAACTTTTGGTGTTTTTACGCATAAGTGCTACTTGGTTCTTGTCATTTCTACGCCTAAGGATACTTCATCAACAAAGGTTCATTCGACTACAAAGATCCATTCTTACTTCACAAGTTTATCTTCATGTCTCAACCACCATACTCTAACTATTTCCCTCACACTTATAATCAACAACAACAACAATTAACTCCACAACATCAACAATGGAATCAACAACAAGCAATTTATCAACAACAATTTAATCAGCAACATACTCAACAACTTGGTGCAATTCCACAACCACAAATGGTTCAACCACAACCAAGCATTCAAGTTCAACCCTACACAACTGATTTCAATCAACATCCATCACGGACAACTATGAAGGAACCCACTTGGTTTGCTAAGATGTGTGAAGCTTTAAGCAGCCAACAATCAATTCATGAAGCTGGATCACTTGATAGACCTCCAATGCTCACTCCAGGAAACTACGATCAATGGGTGATAAGGTTCTTTAGGTTCTGTGATCTGAAGAAGCCACACGGAAAGTTCTTAAAGAAGGTTATCTTAGAAGGTCCATTTGAGATGCCTACTGTCACTATACCCGGAGATCCAACTGCTGTTCCACCAAGAGATGAACAAATCAACATTGCTACTGTTGCAGATCTAAATGCTACAGAACTTCTACACTATGAAGCTGATGAACTTGCAATGGAATACATCCTCTTAGGATTACCAAACCCAATTCTTCGTAGTGTTGATGCTCAAAAGACTGCACAAAAAATGTGGGATCATATTCGTCTTCTTATGGAAGGATCTGTACTCAATCAGGAGGATTTGGAATCCAAAATTTACTTGGCGTATGAACACTTCATGATTGAACCTGGAGAGACACTTGAGTCATATCATCACCGATTTTCAGACATCATCAATGATTTGGATAAACACAACATCATCATGCCAAGAATAGCAGTGAATACTAAGTTCCTGAGTAGTCTTGGTCCAGAATGGGAGAAGTATGTCATTTTTCTCCGTCAAGCGAAGAATATGCATCATTCTACTTATGGATTGTTGTACGATTACTTGAAGCCTCATGAGAAGGAAGTTGATCGGGAACGGATTCTTCGTGCTCAAATTGCTAAACAATCACAACCGGACAATCAACAACTTGCCTTGTATGCTCAACAGAATTATCCCTCTCAACCAGCAACTCAACCAACTGCTTCCAACACACCTTCACAGCAACAACCTCAACCTCAACAAAATCAATTGGTCCCATACAGCAACAATGCTCAAGCATATGTCAGTGAAGCTACTGAGGAAATCGATCCATTCGAAGCATTGCAACAAGGATTTGTGATGATTGCTAATGCTTTTGGCCGTTACACCAACAAATCCAACAATCGTCTTCGTTCCTCATCTAACACACGGACTCAAGCTGTTGTGAACAATGGACGTGTTGAAGTTCAGAATCGTGATTATGGTCGTCAGATGAGCGGTGGTCAAGGGTTTAATGCTGTGGGTAGGAATAACAACAGAGCTCAAGTGGTGGAACAGGGAAATGCTCAGAATCGGTTAAATGGTCTTCGATGCTACAACTGCAATGAGAAGGGACACCTGGCTAATGCATGCCCAAAGCCAAGGACTAGGGGCAGTGCTTATTTCAAAGAGGCCTTACTTTTGGCTCTTAAGGATGAAGCCGGTGGATCTCTCACAAACAAAGAACAGAGCTTTATGGCAGATGCAGACTCAGATGATGATATGGAGGACTTGCAGGCTAATGCAGCTGTTATGTTGATGGCTAATATGCATGAGCTACACATGAGTGATTCAGGCCCAGTGTATGACACTGATGGCTTGTCTCAGGTACCCGAACAAACCATCATCATATCTGAACTAATATCTCCGCCAATATCTGAATCCGGCACGGATCAGACTGTTCAAAATGAGTCTTCTACATCTTCTTCTGATGATTTTCAAGTTAACCCTGTAGTTACATTTGACGATCAAGATGACCTTATGGTCTCCTTTGATAATCAAATTGACTCCGTGGTCGTACTTGAGGATCTAAAGAATGATCATGTTGAGACTCACGTTGAACAAGATGATCTGTTGCCTCACCCGGATTTTGCTCGGTTAATTCAAGACCATAAAATCAAAATGGAGGAATGTTATGCATTAAATCAATCCTTAAAAAGCAAAAATGCACTGTTAACCAAGGATTTTGAATGTTTACAAATGCAACTCAACTTTTTCAAAACTCAAGAAAACCGTGAAAAAGGTTTTGAAGCCGCTTTTGCAAAATCTCATCAAAACGAAAAATATTTAGAGAGACAGATGCGTGATCTAGCCGCCTCGAAGAATGCTTTGTTGTCCGAATTAGAACAACTGAAACATGAACATAAAAAGCAAATTAACGCTCTCACCTTGGAAAATCAAAAAGCTAAGGCTGAGTTGTTAAATTGTCAAAAACAGTTCTCCGCATACAAAAAGCATTCAACGAATCGGGTAGATGACCTTCTTGCAGAAATTCTCGGTTTGCAAAACAAAATTAAAGAGTTTAAAACTGTTGTTTACAAACACGGTGAATCAGTAACAGCTATAGAAAAGTTTACCTTAAAACCTAATCCAAATGGATATGGAAAAAATCTAGCTGATTACAAACCTAAGCTTTCACTAAAAACATTCAAACCAACTCCTGAAGTTTCCAGTGCACAATACAAAATTGATAATACTGTCATGAGTGTTGTTGAATACCATCGTCAAGAGGAATTAGATGCAGAAGACGAGAGTCGATCAAAATTAAAAAATGTTGTTTACAACAAACCTTTTAATTATAAAAATGCGGTCACTTTCGTCACACCAACAGATTCTTCCAACACACCAAGGGTTATCATCAAAACACCCGAGTCTTCTATTGTTAATCCCAAAACAGTCTTTGCACAAACTTATGGTCCTTTACCTTCCATTAGCGAAGTAAACTCACAACCTGAAAATCGAAAAATTCTTCGATATTTTGACATTTTCATGGCTGACCTCAAAATTTTACAACATGAGATAGAAGTTGCTTAGTGACCTAACAAACCTCCTGTTTGATAACATCATGGATTTTTGGATTCACCCTTCTCTGATGTTGAACTGCTGGTTTGAAGTCATCCTCCATCAAGATTTTGTGAGTACAAAATTCAGGGTTGATACCTTTAATGTCGGAGAGTTTCCAAGCAATTGCTTGCTTGTGTGACTTCAAGACCTTTATGAGAGCAGTCTTTTCATCTTTACTCAAATCTCGAGCAATAATGACGGGTAATTTATCATCACCCTCAAGAAATGCATACTCGAGATGAGGTGGTAAGTCCTTAAGTTCGACTTCAGGAAATTCTTCAGTTTTCTCAACTGACTTGACTTCCTTGTTATGAAGCTCGACGGGAGGGAGTGATGATGGATCATCATTAAGCAACTTCTCAATGAGAAGTATGTCCCCCTCGATGTCGATGGGAGCGTGATCAATTTCCCATGGAACAGAATCACTAGACAAGTATGCTTCAATCTCTTCCAAGATGAAGTCACTTTCCTCAAACGGAGTGAGAAAAGGAGTAGAATTGGCAATGATGGGTTGAGATGAATGAGTGAGATTATCACTCGAAGAATTATGATCATAACCAAGAACTTCTTGAGAGTACTCTTCAGAAGCAACATCAATGATATCTATTCGGTTAACCGACTCAGAATCATAGTTTGCGGAGTACCTCGAAGTTTGATCAAGGTTAAAGGTGACAGCTTCATTACCTACACGTAATGTGATTTCTTGCTCAAATACATCAATGAGAGCACGGCCCGTTCTCAGGAATCCTCGTCCAACAATGAGAGGAACCCGTGGATCAGCATCGAAATCAACAACCACAAAGTCAGCTGGAAAATGGAACTTTCCTACTTTCACGAATACGTCCTCGGCAATGCCAAGTGGACGGGATATTGTACGATCTGCAAGCTCGAGAGTCATGCATGTAGGAGTAAGGTCCGGAAGAGAAAGTTTCTTCCATACTGAATAAGGCATCAGATTGATGCTTGCACCAAGATCGGCTAAGGCAAAGCATTCAACCATTCCTGGAAATACACAAGGTAAGAGAAATTTTCCAGGATCTCCAAGCTTCTCGGGAAGTTTCTTCAAGATAACTGCAGAGCAGTTCTCGTTCAGAGGAGTTTTAGCCATTTCAAACAGCTTTTCCTTGTTGCTTAACATGTGTTTGAGAGTTGATGCAAACTTGGGCATCAGCATGATAGCATCAGCAAAGCTTATGTCAAAATGTAGTTCTTGGAAAATTTGAAAAAATTTGTCCATTTGATGACTGGCTTTTTCGCGGAGCTTTTGCTCATTCAAACGTGATGGGTAAGGAATAGAAGATTTGGATTTGGGGTTTTCAACGGGAGCTACTGGAGGTTCAAAAACAACTCCTGGATTGGATTTGGGTTTCGGGACAACTTGAGGATGGACATTGTTGGTACCTCCGTTATTAGTAGGAAGTTCCTTGTCCTTTGTTGCCTCAGGTTCACTTTCCACTACCTTCGGGAGTGAAGAAGAAGAGGTAGTAGGATTAGCGGGTCCATTGTATGAAACACCACTTCTGGTTGTGATCGCCTTTGCATCGCCCCTCGGGTTAGCGATCGTGTTGCTCGGAAGTTTTCCTGAGCCCGAGGGTTGTTCATTTAAAGACTTCTTAAGATCAGCGATCTGACTGACCAACAACCTGTTCATTTCATCTTGGGATTTCATGAATTGCTTCAATAACTCATCAGATGATGGTACTGGAGGTACTTGAGGGAAATTTTGAGGTCGGATGTTTTGATTATGACCTTGTTGTTGAAAATTCCCTTGGTTAGGATTCACATTTCCCTGAAATTGATTCCCTCGATTGAAATTGTTTTGATTAAGGTTTCCTTGATGTTGGAAACCTTGATTTGGTCCGGGATAGAAATTACCTTGGTTTTGATAACCTTGGTTCATTCTAGGTTGGTTCTGATTCCGGTTTTATATGTTAGGATTCTGGTTAAAACCGGGTGGTGCCTGATAAGTATTAGCACGGTAGTTTGGTTCATTTTGAGGACGGTATTGATTACCTCCCTGATGTGAAGTACCGGCTATAGCATTGGCCTCAAATGGACTACCATCGGTGGCAGTACAGTTGTAATATGCATGAGGGCCACCACAAGTAACGCAGACCTCGACTTTCTTCACTTCACCATGTGATGGTGTCTGTGTGAAAGTGACTTTCTTTTGGTTAGCAAGAACCAAAGCCTGAACAATATCCGTGAGTTTGTCAATCTTAGCATCGGTGCTAGATGTACTCACGGGAGATGAAGTAGAAGGTCCAGCATTAGACTGAGACTGATATGTCTTTGTTCGGAAAGGGCGGACCTAGGACTTGTTTTCAATGATTTGCAAGGCTTCTTTTGTGGTCTTGCTCAGGAAATTACCTCCCGCGGAGGCATTTAGAGAGTCTTGGTCAGCTTGTCTCAGACCATTGTAGAAAGTATCCATTTGCATTAACTCGGTAAAACCATGATGCGGACACTTGCGGAGCAACTCTTTGTAACGATCCCATGCCTCCCCGAATGATTCATCAAATCTTTGAGAGAATTTCATTATCTCATTGTTAAGACTTGTAGTTCGGGATGGAGGATAGAATTCGTTAACAAACTTAGTGACTAGATCCTCCCATGTCTCAATGGAACGAGGGGGTTGTTTCTCAAGCCAATTCCGGGCTTGTCCCTCTAGAGAGAATGGGAACAAAAGAAGCTTAATTGCTTCATGTGGGACATTCTTGTATTTGATGGTAGATGCAATCTTGTTAAACCATCGAATATGTGCATGAGGATCATCCCGCTCAAAACCATAAAATTGGCTTTGGGTTACAAGATTAAGCAACCCGGTTTTGAGCTCAAAGGTATCAGCCACGATGGCTGGGACAATAATGGCATCTCCGTAACCCTCGATGGGTGCTTGGAGAAGCTCAATCATAGGTTTGTCTTCTGCCATTACGACAGGGGGTGGTTGTGCTAGACGTTCCTCAGTCACGGCTGAAGGAGCAGAACGTCCTCTACGTCTACGAGGAATATTTGCAAGCTCAGAAAGTGGACTTGTAGAACTGGAAGAACGAGTGTGCATGCACTAAGTATAAAAATCAGTTTTTAAAACAAATGCGAGGCAAAACGACAAGTGAACTTAAATCAATAATCACAAATGAAATGGCTTCTTTGAAAAAGGTACACCAAATCACAAGGACACAAAGGCAAGTTTTAAATCTTTTGTTCGGGAACTTATTAATGTTCACACCCCCAGTTGGTAGGTGTACTGCCTTGGTTTGCGGTGGTTGATTTTTATGTATTTATTAAGTACCACTTGAAAAGACGTAGGTATAAATTTGTGCTAAGGGTTTAAAAACTTTTGGACAATATTTTTGGTGTTGTTAACACTTTAGGAAAAGTGCTAATGAACTTTTTGATAACTTTACAAAAAACTGTTTACAAAAGGTGGTATATGTGCAAGAATGGATCTGGAAATGTTTAAAACACGCTTACAGCCTCCCCGGCAGCGGCGCCAAAATTTGATTTGCCCCCAAACAGTCAAGTTTATCACACAAGCTAACCACTTGTGAATGGTCAACCGTAATAAAATTCAAACAGCTCAGAAACAAATGCAATTAAGATCTGGAGAGTATAGTGTTTCCACAGGTCGTTAAGTCCCACGGAGGATTAATGGTGCTCAACACTTTCACATGTCGAATGATCACTAAGGATAATGATCAGTAAGGATTTTGGAATATTTATACCTAAAGAAAAAGTTTTGTAAATTACAGGGGCTTAAATGCAAATTAAAGAAAATTAAAAAGCTAAATTATATTAAATAAACGCTATCACTATTTTTAAAATGATGTTTTTCTTGATTTATAAAACAAAATAACTTAAATAAACTATTTTAATTAAAACGTAAACCTAAATTATCTAAAAACGTGACCTAGAATGAAAACGTGCGTTATGTATAAAAATTACGCGAGTGCGCAAGTAAAAACGTAAAATTTGTAAAATAAAAGTCCTACGAATGTAAAAACAATTTTCTTACTTACTATATGACAAAAGAAAATTTTAGAAAAAAGGTTTATATTTTTTTGACTTTTATATTTTTTATTATGAATTAAATACTATTTTAAACTAATTAAATGATTAAAAATACTAAAACTATTTAGAAAATTCTGAAACTTTTTTGTAAAATACTTTATAACAATACAAAGCTAAGAAAAATAAAAAGGATGAAAAAGCTTGTTTAAATAAGCTGTAAATAAGCTATATTAATCGTATAAGCTAAATAGAACTCAAAGGGTTATATATTAAATGTTGCAAACATATACCAGTCAAAGTCCCAAGGGCAGATGGTATTGTGTGTGTGTGGTGAGCTGGGTGGCCAGGGTTCGAATCCCAGCAATGACTTTTTGATTTTTATTTTCTTTTTTGGATTTTTCTTGTACAAACTAATCAAGTACACTGAAATAAGCAAGTTTTATAACTAGAACTTTTTCTAAAAACCACTAATAAGCTCAGTTTGAGCTTATGTTTACTTAACAGTGAGCAAAAATAAGAATAAGCACAAGCTTAAACCAAATGGCTAATAAGCTAATCAATAAGCAAAAGGTGACTGAAAGTAAGCTAGACAACTTATAATAAGCTAATTTTACAACTGAGAAAGCTAAACAACTTAGAAATAAGCAATTAACAATCACTAAATAAGCACTAGTTACACTGATACACAGGACACTTTTTGTTTTTACTAGGTACTTTTAAGCTAATATTTAAGCACTTTAATAAGCTAGAAAATGAAAGTAAACACTAGAACTAACTAGTATACCAATTAAGCTATCCAAAAAGCTAAAACTCTCACTGTGGGATCCACTAGAGAGCTTATGGTGAGCTTGAGAAAAAGCTGGTAAACCACTGAGTGAGGACTCAGTATATACTGAATGGAATGGGACAAGAAACAAGCTACTAGCAGCCCTATTAAATAAGCTAGAAAATTGAAAATAAGCACTGGAACCTTAAGACAGCTAGGTTAGCTACTCAAAAAGCTAAAGTACACAAGCTGAGCCTCACTAATAAGCTCTTGATGAGCTTGTGAAATAGGCTAGCTCAACTGTGCACAGGGGAGATTTTCAAACAAGGGTCCAAAGTAAGCTAAGAAATAAGCTGCTTAATAAGATAATTGGAAATTATAAAAAATACTGTGATTAAGATGAGCAGTTATATTTTAATATTCCAAAAGCTCAAATCTTGAAAGCTAATATTATGTCCTATATAAAATTATCCATTTTATTCAAAAACGACTATAACTGAAAACTTGACTTTTTAAATTATACTAAAGGTTTGACTAATATGAACTTTAAATCACTCCTACTTACTGATTATGATGTATTAAGCTAAAATAAGATGTAATTAAGCTAGATTAACAAGTTTTAAGCTACTGTGGTGATTTTTAGTTTCTAAATCCTAACAGTGAATCAATAGATTGAGATTAATGGTGATTTTGACTATTGATCAAACAAGGTCTGGTTTTTATGGTTTCTATAAGTTATTAAGACCTATTATGACATATAACAACCAAGAACACAGGCTTGAACAACCTTTAAGACAGTTAACAAATCAAATCCAAACTACCTTTTATCAAACTGAACTTGTGATTTTCAAGAGGTTTTACAGATTAAAACCATGCCATAGATTCAAGACCTTGTATTATCATTCAATAGGACTAAATAAGCACTAAACAACAGTAATAACAACATACAACTCAAGAATGATGTTTATGCTATTATAACTGTTACAAGTAAGATTTTTAGTAACTACAAAATAAAAAGAACAAGTAGCTTGTTTTAATGCTTAATTCTACTTAAATACAACTTAGAAGCATGAACATACAGAGATTTAAGCTAATAAATGGCTCAAATAGTGAAATGCCAAAATGGATCAAAAGGCTTACAAGTGGCTTCCAAGCTCAAAACTGAGAACTGAGGCACACAAACACAACCTATAGCTTCCCAAGAAGCACTAAACCCAAGGCAATCCAATATCAACCTTGCTCCAGCTTCTTGATCTTCCTTTCCATGATTTTTGATTTTTCACTAATTTTTTTGGTATTTTTGGTATTTTTTTCTTTTTGCTTCTAAACTGAGTTTTAAATGTTTCTAATAGCTTAAACAAGCTATCTAGGAGCTTACATTGGCTTATCAGTCCTTAATAACAACTAACAACAACATTAGAACACATTGAGATTTTAAGCTTGAAAATTGAACAAACTGAATTGGAACTTAAAACTTGAAATTGCTTATTGAGAAAGATTCACAATACACTGAGATTACTTAAAAAGGTACTTGAAAGCTAAGAAATACACTGGAATTTAAAAAGTAATTAAAACGACATTCATTAACTAAATTAAAAACTAGATATATCACTCTTCTGCTTCTCCTCTCTTTATATTGATCTTTTAGACTCCCCACATGTCTCTGAATCTTTCCCACTTCAAATCTTGGCCATTGATGCAGTCAAACTCATCCTAGCCGTTTAAACTGTTTTTGGCGCCAAAATGATAACACGTGGCTAGGGGCAGTTTTAGAGCAATTAAAGAACCTTGGTGTGTTGTGGAGGTGTAAGGGGACAATTTGGGAAGTAGACATGGAGCTAGGAGTGATTTGGCAGCAAAAACAGGGGTTGAGGTGAGGTTGGAGTGTTTGATGGTAAGGAAGCATTAAATGCTTGGTGGCTGGTATAGGAGGAGGGGGGATGAGCTGGAGAGATAGGTAGTGAGGTGTAAAGGTGGTGAGGTGGAGGAAAAAACCACTGGTATTGGTTTTACAGGTGAAGATGAAGGAGATGAACAGTGAACGTGGTTTTGGCGCGTTGACTATTTTTGACCGGGTTTTATATATTAAGCTGGGTATTGGGCTGGGATATGGGCCAGCTGGGTTGTAGGATTGGATTTGGGTTTTAATAATAACAAAGGGTCCGTTTGTTTAAGCTTATCACAAGGACCATTCTTGTAATTTTCCAAACTTGAGGGACCAAAACTGAACTTTTTCCAATGTTAACACAAGGACCAAACTTGCCATATATGAATAGTACAAGGACCACTTTTGATTATTTTCCATTTTTATAAATATCCAAGGACTATTAATGACAATTTTCAAACTTGAGGGACCTTTTCTGCCATTTGCCCAAAGATTCATTCAAGGACCATTTTTGACAATTTAGAATATTTCAGGGACCTTGAATGATAAAACTCCATATTTTTGGATTCCAGGGACTAGATTTGACAACTTTTGAAACTTGGGGGACTAAAACTGCCAATTATGCAAACTTAATACGTTTTTCACCAGATTTTGGAATTTTTGCATTTAAAACACATAAAACACTTATTTGTGATATTTTTATCATTTTGATGCATTTCTGAGTGTTTTCAGATGTTTTTGCAGTTTAAATGGTACAAAAATGATGAGTATTTAGACACTCATCACGCCGCTGCCGGGGAGGCTTTAGCGTGTTTTAAACATTTTCAGACCCATACTTGCACATATACCACCTTTTGTAAATAGTTTTTTTGTAAAGTTATCAAAATCAAAAAGTTCATTAACACTTTTCCTAAAGTGTTAACAACACCAAAAAAAAATATAAAACAACAAAACAATCGTAACGTTTTCTATCTTGTATTTTCTTTAAGGTGATTCTTAAAGAGGTACGATTTGGTTAAACGAGACGATACCAAAAATATTGTCCAAAAGTATTTAAACCCTTAGCACAAATCCATACCTACGTCTTTTTAGTGGTACTTAATAAATACATAAAAATCAACCACCGCAAACCAAGGAAGAACACCTACCAACTGGGGGTGTGAACATTAATAAGTTCCCAATCTTAAAGATCAAAACTTGCCTTTGTGTCCTTGTGATTTGGTATACCTTTTTCATAGAAGCCATTTCATTTGTGATTATTGGTTTAAGTTCACTTGTCGTTTTGCCTCGCATTTGTTTTTGAAAACTGATTTTATGCGCACTCGTTCTTCCAGCTCTACAAGTCCACTTTCAGAGCTTGCAAGTATTCCTCGTAGACGTAGAGGACGTTATGCTCCTTCAGCCGTGACTGAGGAACGTCTAGCACCACCACCCCCTGTCGTAATGGCAGAAGATAAACCGATGAACGAGCTTCTCCAAGCACCCATCGAGGGTTACGGAGATGCCATTGTTGTCCCAGCCATCGTGGCTGATACCTTCGAGCTCAAAACCGGGTTGCTTAATCTTGTAACCCAAAGCCAATTTTATGGTTTTGAGCGGGACGACCCTCATGCACATATTCGATGGTTCAACAAGATTGCATCGACCATCAAATACAAGAATGTCCCACATGAAGCAATTAAGCTTCTTCTGTTCCCATTCTCTTTAGAGGGACAAGCCCGGAATTGGCTTGAGAAACAACCCCCTCGTTCCATTGAGATATGGGAGGATTTAGTCACTAAGTTTGTTAACGAATTCTATCCTCCATCCCGAACTACAAGTCTTAAGAATGAGATAATGAAATTCACTCAAAGATTTGATGAATCATTCGGTGAGGCATGGGATCGTTACAAAGAGTTGCTCCGAAAGTGTCCGCATCATGGTTTTACCGAGTTAATGCAAATGGATACTTTCTACAATGGTCTGAACCAAACTAACCAAGACTCTTTAAATGCCTCCGCGGGAGGTAATTTCTTGAGCAAGACCACAAAAGAAGCCTTGCAAATCATAGAAAACAAGTCCCAGGTCTGCCCTTTCCGAACAAAGACATATCAGTCTCAGTCTAATGCAGGACCTTCTACTTCATCTCACGTGAGTACATCTAGCACCGATGCTAAGATTGACAAACTCACGGATGCTGTTCAGGCTTTGGTTCTTGCAAACCAAAAGAAAAAGTCACTTTCACACAGACACCATCACATGGTGAAGTGAAGAAAGTCGAGGTCTGTGTTACTTGTGGTGGCCCTCATGCATACTACAATTGTACTGCCACCGATGGTAGTCCATTTGAAGCCAATGCTATAGCCGGTACTTCACATCAGGGAGGTAATCAATACCGTCCTCAAAATGAACCAAACTACCGTGCTAATACTTATCAGGGACCACCCGGTTTTAACCAGAGTCCTAACATACAAAACCGGAATCAGAACCAACCTAGAATGAACCAAGGTTATCAAAACCAAGGTAATTTCTATCCTGGACCAAATCAAGGTTTCCAACATCAAGGAAACTTTAATCAAAACAATTTCAATCGAGGGAATCAATTTCATGGGAATATGAATCCTAACCAAGGAAATTTTCAAAATCAAGGCTCTAATCCGAACAATAGAGGCCAGAATTTTCTTAATCAAACTCAAGCCATTGTTCCAACTGGACCATCATCTGATGAGTTATTGAAGCAATTCATGAAATCCCAAGATGAAATGAACAGGTTGTTGGTCAGTCAGATCGCTGATCTAAAGAAGTCTTTAAATGATCAACCCTCGGGCTCAGGAAAACTACCGAGCAACACGATCGCTAACCCGAGGGGCGATACAAAGGCGATCACAACCAGAAGTGGTGTATCATACGATGGACCCGCTATTCCTACTACCTCTTCTTCTTCTCTCCCGAAGGTAGTGGAAAGTGAACCTGAGCCGACAAAGGACAAGGAACTTCCTACTAATAACGGAGGTACCAACGATGTCCATCCTCAAGTTGTCCCGAAACCCAAATCCAATCCAGGAGTTGTTTTTGAACCTCCTGTAGCTCCTGTTGAAAATCCCAAATCCAAATCTTCTATTCCTTACCCATCACGTTTGAATGAGCAAAAGCTCCGCGAAAAAGCCAGTCATCAAATGGACAAATTTTTTCAAATTTTCCAAGAACTACATTTTGACATAAGCTTTGCGGATGCTATCATTCTGATGCCCAAGTTTGCATCAACTCTCAAACACATGTTAAGCAACAAGGAAAAGCTGTTTGAGATGGCAAAAACTCCTCTGAACGAGAACTGCTCAGCAGTTCTGTTAAAGAAGCTTCCCGAGAAGCTTGGAGATCCTGGAAAATTTCTCTTACCTTGTGTATTTCCAGGAATGGTTGAATGCTTTGCCTTAGCCGATCTTGGTGCAAGCATTAATCTGATGCCTCTTTCAGTATGGAAGAAACTTTCTCTTCCGGACCTTACTCCTACATGCATGACTCTCGAGCTTGCAGATCGTAAAATATCCCATCCACTTGGCATTGCCGAGGACGTATTCGTAAAAGTAGGAAAGTTCCATTTCCCAGCTGACTTTGTGGTTGTTGACTTCGATGCCGATCATCGGGTTCCTCTCATTGTTGGACGAGGATTCCTGAGAACGGGCCGTGCTCTCATTGATGTATTTGAGCAAGAAATCACATTACGTGTAGGTAGTGAAGCTGTCACTTTTAACCTTGATCAAACTTCGAGGTACTCCGCAAACTATGATTCTGAGTCGGTTAACCGAATAGATATCATTGATGTTGCTTCTGAAGAGTACTCTCAAGAAGTTCTTGGTTATGATCATAATTCTTCGAGTGATAATCTCACTCATTCATCTCAACCCATCATTGCCAATTCTACTCCTTCTCTCACTCCGTTTGAGGAAAGTGACTTCATCTTGGAAGAGATTGAAGCATACTTGTCTAGTGATTCGGTTTCATGGGAAATTGATCACGCTCTAATTGACATCGAGGGAGATATTCTTCTCATCGAGAAGATGCTCAATGATGACCCTTCATCAATCCCTCCTCAAGAACTTCATAAAGAGGAAATCAAAACCATTGAAAAATCTAATGATCCTCCCGAAGTCGAACTTAAGGACTTACCACCTCATCTTGAGTATGCATTTCTTGAGGGTGATGATAAATTACCCCTCATTATTGCTCGAGATTTGAGTAAAGATGAAAAGACTGCTCTAATAAAGGTCTTGAAGTCACACAAGCAAGCAATTGCTTGGAAACTCTCCGACATTAAGGGTATTAACCCTGAGTTTTGTACTCACAAAATCTTGATGGAGGATGACTTCAAACCAGCAGTTCAACATCAGAGACGAGTAAATCCAAAAATCCATGATGTTATTAAACAAGAGGTTCTCAAACTTCTTGATGCAGGATTAATTTACCCGATCTCAGATAGTCCTTGGGTTAGCCCAATTCATTGTGTTCCTAAAAAGGGTGGCATTACTGTTGTCACAAATGAAGAAAACGAGTTAATTCCAACTCGATTGGTTACGAGATGGCGTGTGTGTATTGACTATCGCAAGTTGAATGACGCCACCCGAAAAGACCAGTTTCCTCTACCTTTCATGGACCAAATGCTTGAGAGATTAGCGGGAAACGAATACTATTGTTTCCTTGATGGTTTCTCGGGTTATTTTCAGATCCCCATTGATCCACAGGATCAAGAAAAGACTACATTCACCTGCCCATACGGAACATTTGCCTACAGACGTATGCCTTTTGGCCTATGTAATGCTCCTGGCACGTTCCAACGATGTATGATGGCAATTTTCCATGACATGATCGGGGAAACAATGGAGGTGTTTATGGATGACTTCTTGGTCATTTGGGACTCATTTCAAACATGTCTCTCCCATTTAGATAAAATGCTAAAACGGTGTGAAGACACCAATCTTTGTCTAAATTGGGAGAAGAGCCATTTTATGGTCAAAGAAGGCATAGTCCTTGGCTATAAGATTTCAAAAAACGGGATTGAGGTCGATAGAGCAAAAGTCGATGTTATTGCTAAATTGCCTCATCCTACTACCGTCAAAGGTATTAGGAGTTTTTTAGGTCATGCCGGTTTTTATCGCAGATTCATACAAGATTTTTCTAAAATCGCCCGGCCTATGACCCATCTTCTTGAAAAAGATGCTCCTTTTATCTTCTCACCTGAGTGCATCGAAGCTTTTGAAACATTAAAGAAAAAGCTTACGGAAGCACCCATTCTCGTTGCTCCCGACTGGGATTTACCCTTTGAACTCATGTGCGATGCAAGTGATTTTGCTATCGGTGCAGTCCTAGGGCAACGTAGAACCAAGCATTTTCAGCCTATCCACTACGCGAGTAAGACTATGACTGAAGCTCTAACCCATTACACCACCACAGAAAAAGAGCTACTAGCCGTGGTGTATGCGTTTGAAAAGTTTCGGCCATACTTAATCTTGACCAAATGCGTGGTGTATACGGATCACTCGGCTCTCAAATATCTCTTTGCAAAACAAGATGCAAAGCCGAGATTGCTCCGTTGGGTTCTCCTCCTGCAAGAATTTGATATCATTATACGTGATAAAAAAGGAGCTGAGAACCTGGCTGCTGATCATCTGTCCCGTCTAGAAAACCCTCACCAAGATGTTTTCGAGAAAAAGGAAATAAATGAAACATTTCCTCTCGAGACACTCAATGCGGTTTCTTTTCGTGGAGACTCTTCTACCCCATGGTTTGCTGACTTTGCAAATTACCATGCGGGTAACTTCATAATGAAAGGAATGTCGACCCAACAGAAGAACAAATTCTTCAAGGATGTAAAACATTACTTCTGGGACGACCCCTACTTATTCAAAATCTGTGCGGATCAAGTCATCCGACGGTGTGTTTATGGACAGGAAGCTATGGACATTCTCAAAGCTTGCCATGCTGGACCCACCGGGGGCCATCATAGTCCAAATTACACCGCCAAAAAGGTGTTTGATTCCGGGTTTTATAGGCCCACGATTTACAAGGATGCCCACGAATTTGTCAAAACCTGTGACGCTTGTCAACGTCACGGAAATATCTCACAAAGAAATGAAATGCCGCAAAACGCCATTCAAGTTTGTGAGATTTTTGACATCTGGGGTATTGACTTTATGGGGCCATTTCCATCATCTCGAGGAAACAAATACATACTTGTGGCTGTTGACTATTTGTCAAAATGGGTTGAAGCAAAAGCTTTACCTACGAACGATGCCCGAGTTGTTGTGAAAATTTTAAAATCTCTTTTTGCTAGGTTTGGAACTCCGCGAGCTATAATCAGTGATCGTGGTACGCATTTCTACAATGACCAATTTGATCGAGTCATGCAAAAGTATGGTGTAACCCACCGTCTCTCTACTGCATACCACCCCCAAACAAGTGGGCAAGTGGAATTTTCCAACCGAGGTATAAAAAGAATTCTTGAAAGGACAGTAGGCGAAAACTGTGCATCCTGGTCTGATAAACTAGATGACGCACTCTGGGCCTTCCGTACAACTTATAAAACACCAATCGGGTGTACTCCATACAAGCTAGTGTACGGAAAGGCATGTCATCTACCGATTGAGCTTGAGCACAAAGCATATTGGGCCTTGAAACATGCCAATTTCGATATTCAGACAGCTGGTGATCACAGAAAAGTTCAAATGAATGAACTAAATGAACTCCGTGATCAAGCATATGAGAAGTCTTTGATCTACAAACAAAAGACAAAGAAGATTCATGACTCCAAAATCAAGAACCGCGTTTTCAACGTTGGTGATCGAGTCCTTCTTTTCAATTCAAGATTGAATATTTTCTCAGGAAAACTAAAATCCCGCTGGTCTGGACCATTCACCATCACTAAAGTATTTCCTTATGGAACCATTGAGTTATCTCAACCCGATGGTCCAAATTTTAAAGTGAATGGTCATCGAGTAAAACACTATTTTGGAGAGAACATTCCACCTGTGGTTGTCCCGGATCTACAAACTTTCCCCATGAACCAATGAATGCGGGGATCGAGTCAAGCTAGCGACTCGGTAATCAAAAAAACAGTAGCACACCATATGGGTTTTCATCCATATTTCTGACTTCTTTCTACTTTCTACCACCCTAGTGTGGGGGAGTTGCCCCCCACTGTTGTATATCAATTTCAAAAAAAAAAAAAAAAAAAAAAAAAAAGGCATGTATATATATCAAAAATAAAATAATGGCCGTAATATTTCCCTTTTACGTTCTTTGTTTCGGCATAACCACCGGTACTTTGAATATTGAGGGCAATATTCATTTCTAGTGTGGGGGGGGGGGGGGGGGGGGGGGAATTCTCACGAATTTTATCATGTATTATACCACCCAATTCCCCCATTTTTGGCCAAATTTTTTTTTTTTTTTTTTTTTTGGAGTAAGTGTTTTGCACTTACTCAGCTTACGGTTATCAGTCCGCCATGTCTAGCCCACTAAAGGATTGGCTAATCCAGGAGCAAACGGCTCTTGGTAAAGATATCTCAAATCCGTTGACGGCTTGCAATTTGCCCAAAATTGTATGGTGTTCAGCTCACCATATCTTTAATTAATGAAGAGTTGGCTAGCCCGCAAGTTTATGGCTTGTGGTAAAGGCAGTTGGAAAACCATAATTGGTAATCGACTCACCAAAGATATTTTATCTAAGAGTTGGCTAGTCCAGAGGCAAACGGCTTCTGGTAAAGACAAATCAAAACCGTTGAAAGCTGGTGATTTGCTCAAAATCATTTGGTTATCATTGTACCAAGGTTCTTACTTGAACTGAAACAATTGGCTACTCCAGAAGTAATGGCTTTTGGTAAAGAGATGAAATCCATTAAGTTTTCTCAAAAGATTGCTAGGGACTAGCAATATCTTAGTGTGGGGGATTGATGAGTATGTAAATACTCATCATTTTTGTACCTTTTAGGCTGTCAAAAACATCCAAAAACACCCGTCAAAGCATCAAAATGATAAAAATATCACAAATAAGTGTTTTATGTGTTTCAAATGCAAAAATACCAAAATCAGGTGAAAAACGTATCAAGTTTGCATAATTGGCAGTTTTAGTCCCCCAAGTTTCAAAAGTTGTCAAATCTAGTCCCTGGTAAATCAAAATAAAGCAAAATATCATTTAAGGTCCATGGGATTCAAAAGTTGTCAAAACAAACCCTTCAAAGTTTTAAAAATTACAAAATGACAACTTTAGTCCCTAAGGTTTGAAAATTGTCAAATATAGTCCTTGGTAAATTTAAAAAGTAAAAATAATCAAAAGTAAACCTTGTACTATTCATAAATGGCATAATTGGTCCTTGTGTTAACTTTGGAAAAGTTACAATTTCAGCTCCTCAAGTTTTGCCAAATTACAAAAATGGTCCTTGGGCTTAAAACTACTACAAACCAAACCGGATCCTTTTTAATAAACACAAAACCCAAATCCATATCCTGGCCCAACTATAAACCCAACCCACGGTTTAAAATAATAAAACCGCCATCCACTGTACACCTTCCTCTACCTCGCCTGCAACCCAAAACCAGGGTGGTTTTACCACCACCTCACCACCTTTCCACCTCACTACCTACTCTCCCCTCTCATCCTTTCCACCTATATACCAGCCCACAATCAATAAATGCTTCCCCACCATCAAACACTTCACCTCACCTCACAACCCCTGTTTTTGTTGCCAACTCACCCCTAGCTCCATATCTACTTCCCAAATTGTCCCCTTACACCTCCACAACATACCAAAGTGCATTAATTGCAGCAGAACTGCCTCAATCCACTAGTATCACTTTTGGCGCCAAAAGTGAATTCAAAGGCTGTGATCATCTCTGCTCATCCAATGGCCAAGATTGCAAGTGGGAAATGATCAGAAGCATGTGGAGAGTCCCTAAAGTCTATAAAGAAAGCAGGAGAAGCAGAGGAGAAGCTATCTAGTGTAATTTTTAGTTAATGTATGTCGAATTAGTTAATTTTCAAATTCCAGTGTATGTTTAAGCTTTCAAGTCTTGAAGTAAGTTATTTCAGTGTATTGTACAACTTTTTCAGTAATCAATTTCAAGTTTCAGTTTCATTTCAAGTTTATGCAATTTTTAAGTTCAAAATCTCATGTTAGCCTAATGTTGTTGATAGTTGTTGTTAAGGACTTATAAGCTCATATAAGCTCCTTATATAGCTTATGAAAGCTATTAGATACCTTTAAAATCCAGTTTATAGTTAAAACTCAAAAATACAAAAAAATACAAAAAAATAGTTGGAAAATCAAAAATCAAAAGAAATGAAGATCACAGCTGGAGCAGGGTAAATTTTGGAAGCTATAGGAAGTGTTCTCAGCTCTTGGTTCTCAGTTTTCACTTGGATTCCATTTTCTAAGCCTTTTGTTCCATTTTAGCATTTTACTGTATATGTATGCTTGATGCTTTAATTTTTATGTTTTTATGTTTCAGTGGTATTGTTAAGTGATAATATAGATTAAAATAGGTTGTTAGTTCTTTGATAGTGGTTATTGCTTAAAATCTCATTTTCACAGTTAAATAAGCAAAGTGTTCATCTCTTTGTTTTATGCTTGAATTGCTGATATTTTATGCTTCTATGGACTGATATAATCATAAAATAAAGTTTAGAATCAGTGTTGAGGTTCAAATCATTCATTTGTTTTGAAAATCACAAAATCAGTTTATTAAAGAGTTGTTTGGATTTGTAAGTGAAAACTGTGTTAGAGGCTATCTGTGTTGTTGCTTGTTGTTGTTTTTTGTCACATTAGTACCCAATAACTTAGTGCAAACATAAAATCCAATGCTCATTTGATAAAAAGTCAAAATAGTTTGTGATCACATCTTGATTGCTAACTGTGTAGATTTCATGTTCCATAATCATGGTTTTATGTTCATAAGTTGTTATTATTGATCAAACTAGTCTTAATTCACCTTATAACATCATAATCAGTAAGTAGATTTGATTCAAAGTTCATCAAAGTCAACTTATTTGGTTTTCACAAAAAGTCAAATTTTTACTTAATCAGTTTTTGAATAAAATAGATAATTTTCTATAGGATTTAATTTTGAGTTTCATGTTTTATGCTTTTGGGATATTAGTATTTAGTTGCTCATCTTTATCATAGTATTTTTCATAATCTTTAATTAGCTTGTTAAACTGCTTAATTTCTAGCTTCTTTTAAGTACTTTTTCAAAAACCTCCCCTGTGCCAGAGGAGTTGTTGTATCTGCTTGATTTCACAAGCTCACACAGAGCTTATTAGTGAACCTTAGCTTTTGACCCTTAGCTTTTTGGAAAGCTAACATGGCTGTCTTAAAGTTCCAAAGCTTATTTTTCACTTTCTAGCTTATTTGGTAGGACTGCTAGTGACTTTTTGTTTGTCCCATTTCTAGTATACACTGACTCAGTACATACTGAGTCATTGATCAGTATTTACAAGCTTTTTCATAAGCTTGTTATAAGCTTATTAGTGGACCCCAGTATGTGAGCTTGGACTTTTTAGAAAGCTCACCAACCCATCTCAATACCTCAGTTCTTATTTTGAGCTTTTCAGCTTATTTCATAAGCTTAAATTGCTTATAAGTTTGACTACGGGCCTGTTTGGTTTATAGGATTAGAGTAATTGCTTATTAGCTTATTTTAAGCTTATCAGTGTGTTACTTTGTGCTTTTTAGCTTAATTTAAGTACCTTTAGCTTATTTTCATCTTATTTCACTTTTGTTTCTTTTTATTTAGCTTATTTGGCCACTTGTTTGAGCTTAAAATCCTTTTGAAAGCCAAAAAGCTCAACTGTTAAGATCTTAAGCTTCCAAACTGCTTATTTTTAAGTTTCAAAATTTTTGTTTTTATTAAAGTTGCTTATTATCAGTAGTATCATAGGTTTATAAAATAAAAAAAAAACACAAAAACATCATTTTAAAAATAGTGATAGCGTTTATTTAATATAAATTAGCTTTTTAATTTTCTTTTTCAGCTTATTATTAAGCAGTTTCTGTTTTTATAATTTTCTTAGCTTTCTGTCATCATAGGATATTTATAGAAAAGATTTCAGAATTTTCTTAGTTTGTTTAGTATTTATTAGAATTTAAAATAGTTAAAAAGTATTAAATAATTAATAATAAATAAATAAAAAGCATAAAAAATATCTTTTCATTTTTAAAATTAGTTTTATAATATTTTAGATTTTTCTAAGTTAAAATTTTATTTTTCTAGGTTAATTTTATATTTTCTTGTATTTAAGTGTATTTTAAATAATTAATAAATAGTAATTAATTAATAATAAATAGATAAAAAGTGTAATAAATATATTTTAAGTTTTAAAATTAGTTTTCTAATATTTTAGATTTTTCTAAGTCATAATTTCACTTTTCTAGCTTTATTTCATATTTTCTTATATTTTAGAGTATTATTAAATAGTTAATAAATAGGTTTTAATTAATAATAATTAAATAAATAGTTATAAAAATAATTTTAATTCTCCAATAATTTTATTTTATTATTAGGATTGTAAAAATATCATTTTCATATCCATAGGTGTTCTAATCTTTTAAATTTACGTTTTATTTTATACGTTTACGTAAAATTTAGTAAACGTACGCATTCACGTTTGTTTAATCTGATTGTTGTGCTTTATAGTTCTGTATCCAAATACAATTCCAATCAATCAGTAGTATAATTATAAACCAAAATCCTTACAGATCATTATCCTTAGTGATCATTCTACGTCTGAACATGTTCACACACCATTAAACCTCTGTGGGACTTAACGACCTGGGAAACACTATACTCCTCTGGACTTAATTGCATTGGTTTTAGACTGTTTGAATTTTATTACGGTTGACCATTCACAAGTGGTTGACTTGTGTAATAAACTTGACAGTTTGGAAGCGATCAGTTAACCATATATTGGGTTAAATGTTAACCATGGTTAAGTTAGGACACATGTAATGATCTAAATGAAGCATGGTTAGGATTAAGCCACCAAGATGATGACCCCCCCCTAAAGTCGGCCATATGAAGATAAGTTGACTTAGGTGGATATTCTTGGTATTATCTTGGTTACGGAGTGAGTTTTGGTTCCGTTAATCGCTAACTGTAAGCCGTTAAGTCACGAAACGTAAAACCGGGTATCGTAAAAATATGAAACTTATAGGAATGATTAAACTAAACAATATACTCATTATTATCTTATAAAAATGAGTGATAAGTTTAATGGGTCGCGAAAACGCTGCTAAAACTGGAAACGTAAGCTAAATACGTGAAAAATGCAATTAATCAGAAAAGAACGAGATTTCAGGGAAATGACCGTGAATATATTTAAAGTAGACTGAAATTAGTCTATAAGTGATATGAGATGTCAAAATTTGGTTTTCGTTATACGTGGGATAACTTAACAGTTATTCGTGAAGTCTAAAAGTTACGCGATTTAAGCAAAAATGTAAAACGTACAAGGTTAATTTCTTTATGGTCAAAGGAGTAGAAAATATGTTTGACTTTTCCAAAAAGTATAAAATTGTCAAAACATCTTAGAAAACACAGTGCAGGAATCGTTAAGTCTGGCTCTAAGTAGAATTGTTTAAAACGTAAGTTTAGTCTCGTACGGCTCAGGGTTTATTTGGTAACATTTAAATGAAATCTTAAAAATTCTCTAATTTATTATGAGTGATCTAAAAATTAATCTGATGTGAGGAAAATTGTCAGAGTTGATTATCGGTATGCGCGTGATGTCTAAATGGTGTTCCGACCAAAATGAAACTTTAAAACGATGTTTTCTTAATAACTTTTGCGAAAATGATCTAACGATTGTCAAACTCTCAGGTTATTACTAAAATAAATTAACTTACGAGAATGTGAAATAAAAATTTTATGGGATGAATAGTGAAAGTGAATAGTAAAAGTGAATAGTTATTTCTCGAGATGAATAGTAAATTTTGAGTATGGATAGAAATCCTGAAAATGCGAATTGTTACACAAAGTTGGTTCGACCCTACTTCCATGAAGTTCCACGTACCTCAAACTCAACATCCTTTTCGGAAGTTGTTGCACCAACACCTTGGAGCGTATCCTTATGTATAAGATTCTCATTAAACATCATATACCTACTTATGGTTGTTTTCGGATTGACATCTTTCAACCTCCATAATCTATACCCCTTCACACCATCAGGATACCCTATAAATATGCATTTTATAGCTCTATGCTTAAGCTTCCCGTAATTCGTGTGTCAATACGCAACACAGCCAAATATCCTCAACATCTCGTGATTCGCAAGATATCATGGCCATACTCCATAGGTGTCTTCTTACCTAGTGATGTAAATGAAGACATGTGAATAAATTTTTGTTGTTGTTGTTGTTTCAACACAGAACAAATCTAGCAAACCATGTTGAATCAGTAAACAACTAACCTTGTTCAAGAACGTCATATTCACTCATTCAGCCAAACCACATTGTTGGAGTTCCTGCAACTGCTAAATGCCTAGCTATCTGAAAGTGAGGAGTGTAACCCTACGAAGAAGTTTTACAATCCTCCTATGTAGTGTACCTAACCGTTGTAGTGTAGTATAGCTAAGACTTGGGGGATTGATCGTTCTCTAGGTGAGGGATGATTTTTTTTGTATTTTTATATTTTATTAAAGCAAAGTAAAATTTCGGTATTTAGATTGGGGGTTTGATTATCAACTACTTAAAACGACTAATTAAACTAATTAAAACTTGAATTAAACTAAATTGTAGATAAATTAAATGGGATTCTTATGATAGGTAAAAACGTGTTTACTTAGATTTCATTACTCCCTAGTTATCTCTTATTGATTAGTCGAATTGTCACATCCTTGTTTAGTTGGCACGTTGTATTTCATTAGTCGTATAGAGGTGCCTAATGCCTAAACTCTATAAATGTATTGATATCCTCCAAGAAACCGGGATCACCAAGTAGCCTAAGTTATCTCCCCCAAATCTCCTATTATCAACAATCGCAATTCACGCAATAAACACAGCGAAAAGTATACTAGTGCACTCTAGGACATAGATACGTTGTTTAGGGCGTTCAAGCTCGCAACACTAAATGAAGAAGCAAGTTTTCCTAACCTAATGTATAACAACCACTTAAACAAGAGACGACAATCAGTAGTTAATAACTAGGTTTCATTACATCTAAGCAAACACTATGTTGATTTAGCTAGACATGTTAAAGATAAAGAAACAAGTAATCATAATCAAACATGAATCAAACATAATGATAGAAGAGATTAAGAGACTTATCTCTTATTGATAGAGGGTATTAAAACCCTAAAAATACTGTAAAAACCGGATAAAAAGCATACACCAAAGTAACTCTCCAATGTTGCACACTTAATGCAGAAAATTCTAAAACTATATATAGATTTACAGTTTCCACGGCGTTACCTTATAGCCACGCCATCAAGTTGCCGCCATTAGAGTTTCATCTTTTCCATGTCAACCTTGTGACGGGGTCACTTTGTAACTTCAGATGCCATCCATAAATTTCGTCCTTCTTTATTTATTTTGTACCGTCACGTTATATTTTGGACAGAAAATTCCTGCTCTTCGAACAAGTGACGACGTCACTTGTTACTTCATAACTTTTTCATTGAGCCGTCTCTAATAAAATCTGGGTTGTTTTGGTATCTCCGTTTGCAAGTGACAACGTCACCTTATGGGTTGTGACGCCGTCTGGTGCTCTTTTCTAGACTTTTCATAACTTGGTCGTTGTCTTCACATTTTCATCCTTTTTCATAAAAATATGCATGATTTCCAGCTTTTGCTTCTAAAGTACCTAAAAAGTGAAAGGGAACAAATTTAGACAATATTTGATTATAAATACATTAGTTTAGGGATTAAATGACCCCCTAAAAACGTATGTTTTAAATCCTTATCAAATATCCATACACTTGGGATTTGCTTGTTCTCAAGCAAATATACTTTTATCTAATGAATTTTCATGTTAGGGGTCATTTAACATTGGTTTAAAATAGTTTAAAATAAATACAAGCTCTACAATAGTCATAATAAGTACGGAAATTATACACTAGCACCTCACATATAGTGTCTGGATTCTCTCATCTCCCATGTGTATAATGAATATAACATGTATGAAAATGAAAGATAACACCCTCTACCTGTCATAGCGCATAGATTACCATAGGCTTGCGACTAGATCAAACCTCCACAGCTTTGGCGTAAGCACCTAAGATAAACTATCAAAAAGAGACTTTTAAAGGGTTGTCATGTTAAGTGTAAGGGTATGGAAAAACACGGATTCGTTAGATATAGGGTAATTTAGTGGTGGCAAGTCAAAAATCTAAGCTAATTACATGTAAAATGAGACGTTGGTAAGCCAAGAATCGACTCACTAAACCAACTTAATACTTGACTAAAACAAAAATAAATGATAAAAGATAAAGGATAGATGCGAGATGGTAGCCCGTATATATTTTTTTTCTATTTTTTTTCTATTTATCTCGATTTTTTTTCTTTTTCTCTTTCTCTTTTTGTTTTCATTTTTTTTTCTCATACACTCTTACTCTACCATCCGCAAAATATAACATCATAGTAAAGAGACTTATAGTATCATCTCTATATTTGAGTTTTTATTAGACCAAACTAATGACCCAAATTGTGAGGATCAAAACAATTGGAGTAATAATTACGTAGATAAATGAATTTAAATTTGACATTCCTTCCCGTTACTCCATAAAATACTATTTAACCCATGAGTCTCAATCGTCCCAAAACTGTATTTACACAAGATATGACTCGACTTAGCAACCATATAATCAACTAGATAATTGAACTAAGGGTTTAACATATTACAATAAGGCACTAAAGATGAGTGCATACAAGGAAGGTTAGGGCGATTTGGGTATAACATTTGGGGTGGATTGTAAACAATGTTCTTCATTGATATTCTGGAAACTGGAACATCACGAGAACCGCGAAAAGATAGGCTCTGAGGGGTTAACTAGGGGTATCGTGTACTAAAAATGAGTACATCGCAAGGGTTTGGGGTAATTACTCAACCGATGTGGCCAATGTAATTATTTAAACAGGTTTAAAATAAAGGTTATCCTAATGACTTTTGTCATTTAGTAAATCCTAACTACACGAATGTAGTCTCACTAGAGATCTCGGAATGCATCACAAAACAAGTTCTAAACTCTATATACTATCGATACACTCAATAAGCATCAAAGATGAATGCTTTTTATCCTAAAGATCTAGGGGCGAACCTCCCATTTTTTGGATGGAATTTGAGTGGTAATGGTTTTTTGTGCTAGTCATATAACTCCTATCCATGAGACGCTTTATTAAGACTAAAGTTTTGCTCATAAATGTCATAAAAAATTAAAAATTTTGTGCTAAAATTACCCTAACAAGTATTTCTTTCAGTTTATTACACTATTACTAAGGACAAGACAACTTTCAAGTGAGCAAATAGTTTCTAAGGTATCCCTTTTTTCTCTCCCTACACTTAAACTGAACATTGTTCCCAATATTCCCGAAAGTATCAAAGTTATAATAATTAAGTAAATAAAGGAGAAAGAAACTATTACTCCTCTGATTAGCTCGGTATGATCGGTGTAGAATCAAGGTTAAATCCTCCTTCAAGAAGAATAAATAAATCAAAAATGTTGCTTCCATTGTGTACTTACATCTTCTTGTCCAATATAACCTGTAAATTATGAGAAAACAAACAAAATACCTTGCGTAAAATCGGTGGTAAAACTATATATAATACAAATCTAAAATAGAAAGCGAGTAAGATACAGTGCTTGCAAAATATATGTTTGCAGGTTCTTGGAAAATTAAAAATTATGGAAATTTTTAGAAATTCAGTTTCGACAGAGAAAAAAAAAAGAAAAGCTGGAAAACTGTTTGCTATAGTGCCTGACGCCGTCAGGTTATAGATCCTGACGCCTTCGGGATTGACTTGACAGAATTTTAAACTTTCTTTTCTGGAAAAATTTACTTCTTAAGAACCTGTAAATTACTGCAAAACAACCATTGTGACTCGATACAAGCATTTGACTCAAACAAACACAAAAATATATGTTGATCATGCATTGTTAATTTTATGTTCAATTTTGTTCTATTAAATATATGTGATCTTCTCTACACTTATCTTTTTGCGAAATACCTTTATATGTGATTAAGAAGAGGTTAAAAACAAAATAAAGCATCTCACAATAGTATTTGGAACATGAAAATTAAATAATAATGAGGAGGCATATATGACATACAAACAAATCAAACAAATAAACATGGGTTGCCTCCCAAGAAGCGATTTTCTTTATTTACGAGTCTTGTAGTTAGACTCAAAGTCATAACCAATTACGTGACTTCACTACCATCCATTACATCCTCTCCATCATTCTCATTGTGATTTTATATAAAGTGATTGTGCTTTGCCTCCTTAAAAGCATCATGCTTCAACATTCCTAATTCTAGCTCCTTATCCTTATGTTGTTTGATCTTTTCTTCCCATTTAAGGATCTTTTTCTTAACGAGACTAGTAGAGGTTCTCAGGCTGCTCTTAATTTTTATTTTCTCCTTAAGCTTCCTAGAATGGCGGGGTACTATTGATATCCTAGTTATACTCTTACCAGCCTTGAGTATTATAATACCTTTACCGCATTTGATTGTTGCCTTGACGGTGATTAGAAAAGGCGTTCCTAATATTAGAGGCATGTACTCATTCTCCTTAATATCAACAATCACAAAGTAAACTGGATAAACACAATTTACGACATCAATTAGCACATCCTCAGCTATCCCTACAGGGTATATATATGAATGGTTGGCTAAGGAAAGTCTAAGATTAGTCTTGGCTGGCTTTTCATTAGTTAACTTATTATATATTGATAAAGGCATTATGTTTACATCGGACCCTTGATCGGCTAATGCATTTATGTATTTCAATTCACCAATGCTACAAGGTATTACGAAATTTCCGCAAATATCCCCTTTCTTAGCTATTGGCTTTTTAAGAACAACCTCGTATAGAGGTGCCATGGGTAAGGTATCATACTATTCCTCTTCTATTTATCCCACGAAGGTTTTTCTCAACTTATCATTGTATCTAAAATTATTTACTAAGTTGACAATGGTCTTTTTATTGACTTCGTGTTTCAAATAATGCCCTACTGTCCTAGGTTTATCAACATCTTTGTTTTTACTTTTCATTTTATCCTTTGTAACATTCTCTCCATCCTCTTTATTTTCATTTTTAACAACTTCCTTCTCATCCTCAGTTTGTTTGATAGTTTCCTCATCCTTTTCTTGAACAATCGATATGGCATTAACGTACTTAGTGAATGCCATCATCTTTTCTTACTAACATCTTTTTAGGGGCTTTCATCTTTATATATTCCTTCACTAAATTCATCATCTCTGCCATTTTCTCTTGCATCTCCTCTCTTTGTCTATAGACTGCTTATTCGAATTTGGACAATCTTTCAGAATGAGTTGCCATGTATTCTCTCATTTGGGCTTCAAAAATGTGTTAAAGTGCTTGTGCTGAAGAGGGGAGAAGGTGTTTTTGAAAAGTGAAGTTATTTTCACGTCTTGGTGACTCAGAAAGGGGTGCTTGATTATGATTCAATGCAACCGAATTAACCGATGATTGAGGAATAGGAGTGATAGGTTCGGGTAACTTCTTTTGCCTTTCTATTAAGTAATCGACCCGTTTTTCAAGAGCACAAAGTTTTTTTCCGGAGAAACTAGAAGGATCACGGGGTAGAGATATAGCTTTAACAGTGTTATTAGGAGTCCCGCGGGGGTTTTCCCAATTTTCATTGTCATAAAAAGCGATATCTTCTATAACATCCCATGATTCTTTCGCATTTAGTTCAAGAAGCTTACACCGGCCGCTTGGTCAATGTCTTGCTTTGTGGAGAAATTTACATGATCATAGAAAATTTGGACGCTTCATTGAGAGTGTCACCTTGATGTTGTTGGAACATCAAGATATCATTCCTAAGTTTAGTAGTCCTTCCCGGTGGAAAGAATTGAGCGAGGAAACGGATAGTAATATCATCCCAACAAGAGATAAATCCCACAGGTAGACGCACAAGCCAAATGCTAGCTTGATCACGCAGAGAGAATTAGAAGAGACGCAATCGCTTTGTCCCCCAAGTAGCAACATCACGGTCAATTGAATTGAAAATTGTAAAGAAGTACTTGAGATGTTTATTTGGATCTTCAGAATGAAGTCCATGGAATGCACATCCGTTTTGCACCAACCGGATGGTGTTGGATCGCAGGGCCGTAGTTTGAGCTTGATGTAGAAGCTCAATGGTGTTACTATAGCCTTGATGACTCGGTCTAGAGTATTCACCAAGAGTACGGGCTCTTGGCGAATCTTGTTGGTTGAGAATGGGTAAGCCATGTGGTGGTTGGTTAAGATGTGGTGGGTCTTGGTGAAAAGGTATCTCATTAACCATGATGGCAACTGAGAAGTTTTACGAACAAAGGGCACAAAGAAGGAGATAGACTACTAGGAAGCTAACAAAAAAAATCTCACTTGATAGGAACTAGTGAGTAGACCTAGACTAGATAGAAAACGAACCTAAACTATTCCCCGGCAGCGGCGCCAAAAACTTGATAGCGGTGGCTTTAACACATCGAAGAAGTTTTACAATCCTCCTAGGCAGTGTACATAACCGTTGTAATGTAGTATAGGTAAGACTCGGGGGATTGATCGTTCTTTAAGGGAATAGTATTGAGAAGGTCGAGATGTATGACAAATAGGTCTAAGGTGAAGGATGATTCTTTTTGTGTTTTTATATTTTAGGAAAGCAAAGTAAAATTCAGTATTTGGATTGGGGGTTTTATTATCAACTACTTAAATGACTAATTAAAGTAATTAGAACTAGAATTAAAGTAAATTACAGATAAATTAAATGGGATTCTTATGATAGGTAAAAACGTGTTTACTTAGATTTCATTACTCCCTAGTTATCTCTTATTGATTAGTCGAATTGTCACATCCTTATTTAATTGGCGCGTTGTATTCCATTAGTCGTAGGGAGGTGCCTAATGCCCTAACTCTATGAATGTATTAATCTTCTCTAAGAAACTGGGATCGCTAAGTAACCTAAGTTATCTCCCCCAAATCTCCTATTATCAACAATCACAATTCACACAATAAACACAACGAAAAGTCTACTAGTTCACTCTAGGACATAAATGCGTTGTTTAGGACATTCAAACTCACAACACTAAAGGAAGAAGCAAGTTTTCCTAACTTAACATGTAACAACCACTTAAACAAGAGACGACAATCAATAGTTAATAACTAGGTTTCATTACATCTAAGCAAACACTATGTTGATTTAGCTAGACATGTTAATGATAAAGAAACAAGTAATCATAATCAAGCATGAATCAAACATAATGATAGAAGAGACTAAGAGACTTATATCTTATTGATTGAGGGTGTTAAAACCCTAAAAATACTGTAAAAATCAGATAAAAATCGTACACCAAAGTTACTCTCCAATGTTGCACAATTAATGCAGAAAATTCTAAAACTATATATAGATTTACAGCTGCGACGACATCACTTTATAGCTGTGACGTCGTCAAGTTGCCGCCATTAGCGTTTCGTCTTTTCCAAGTCAGCTTTGTGACGGGTCACTTTGTAATTTCAAACACCGTTCATAAATCTCTGACGCTGTCCCTCTTTATTTATTTTGGACCGTCATGTTATAATTTTGACAGAAAATTCTAGCTCTTCTAATAAGTGACCACGTCACTTGTTACTTCATAACTTTTTCACTGAGTCTTCTCAATAAAATCTGGACTATTTTGGTATCTCCGTTTGCAAGTGACGGTATCACCTTATGGGTTGTGACGCCCTCTCGTGCTCTTTTCCAGACTTTCCATGACTTGGTCGTTTTCTTCACATTTTCATCCCTTTTCATACAAATATGCATGATTCCCAGCTTTTGCTTCCAAAGTACCTAAAAAGTGAAAAGGAACGAAACTAAACAATATTTGATCATAAATACATTAGTTTAGGGTTTAAATGACCTCTTAAAACTGTACGTTTTAAATCCCTTATCACTATCCCAATTTCTATGCACAAGTTATTAAACTCTTTATTTCAAAACTCCAAACCTTTATCCTCACATAGGTTCTCCAGCTTTCTCCATGTCTAGTTTTCCACCAACTGATTCCACTCCATGAACTTGATGAATGCCTCATTCTTATTTCTAAGAATATGACTCCAAGCCTTCCTAAAAAAATCATCAACATTTGATAAGAAGTAAGACGACGACTAATCGGTTCCACTCGAGAGGGACCCTAGAGATACGCATGGACATAGTGTATAATTCTTTCTGTCGTGTGATGACCTCAACCAAAACTAACACTGGTCAATTTTCCTAAAACACAATTTTCTTCGAATTCGAGCTTACCCAGACCTTTCTTTCCCAACACCTCTCTTCTTTCCAGTTCATGCAAGCCTGCTTCACTAATATGACCGACGTGTTTGATACACCAGTGCAAGACTCTCTTTTTCTTATATACCAACACTAGCTTCACCAGATTCAGCCTAACCATCCACGGAGTACACACAATTTTCCTCCATAGTCATGACAAAACCATCAAATAACCCTTGATCACCTTTACTCTTCCCATCTGCATCCTGATGATGTACCCTCCGAGTAGCTCGAAGGACACTCCTCCGAGACGTGTCGAAGCCCTTCAGTACGAAGGCCCAAGTTAGGATTCCAAAATATCCATAGGCGTCAAACCATTCGTTAGCACGAAGGTTACCTAAGGGAAATTCGCCATTCGAAGCCCTAAGCCCTTCGGGGTATGGCTGACGAAGGAACAATGGATAGGGGAACCTCCTGACTTGGTCAAACCCATGATCTCCCTCTCTCTCTTGGCTACCCCGTCAAGTCTGAGAACGTGGGTCACTAAGCCCTAGCGGTTACCCACATTCATGGGACGCCCCCATGATCTCTGACATTCATGCAAGAGTACCTCCAACCGTATTTCTTCCACTATAAATAGGTTGGACGGGCAATGGATTATGGTATGCTCATTACACACTCATCTCTTTACTTACACACACTTAAACATCCATAACTCATACTTACTCTCACGCCGGAGGTGGTTCGCAGGGTCCTACCCCTGCGTAATCACTTAATGTAGTTGTTCGTATTTCTTATTCTCAGGTGAAAGGCAAGTCTTGGCTGGAACATACACCCCTCATTACTTTGATCATCATCGAAGCCTGGTAGTGCAATTTTTTGTACAATCAGTGGCGCCATCCGTGGGACCACTACTATTAGTCCCGTAATCACCCAGTCCTAAAACCCTAACCAACTACGCTACACTTCCGGCATGGAACCAGGAAGAGAAGATACACCTCCACCAGGTTTCTCTACCCTGGTCCCGCTCAACACAACTAACACCGATAATCTCGCCCCTATAACAGTTTCAACCTTTACCACACGATCTCGTATGGAAACTACTCCCGTACATCATGCCTCAACATCCGCTAACCCTATTCCAGATATTAGCCCCGCCTTCGTTGAGGCAAACTTCGAGGCCTTAGATTCTTTACTAAGGGCTCATAAGAGACAGGTTCGCAACACTGAAATGCGGAGGGAGTTGGAATACTCCAGTGAGGAGTATGATGAAGAGATTGAAATAGAGGAGAGGCCTCAACCTGTTAGTAGGGGACGCTCAGTCCTACGAAATGTTTCTCCTTCTACTAGAAGGCGGAATGGAAGGACCGTGGGTTTTGAAGAAGGACCCGGAGGAGATCCGGGAAGAAGGGAAAGAATGCATGGTGAAAGAAGGAGCGAATACTCCAACGGAGGAAGCAACCCGGTAGGAAATGGAGGGGTAAACCTACCTCCTCTTCTAGCTGCCCATTTAGGAAGAGAAGGGACGGGGGCTCCAGTACCCCCCTCTTATGTTTCGAGTGTCGGAGGCCCTCCTCCATACTCCGGCATGAATCAGTTACGCCCTCCGGGATTAAATCCCTACCTACCTGCTTAAACCTACAACACTTACCCTCCGAATGGTTCACTCCCCAACTAGAGTTACCAGCAAATGCCCTATGGACATGTTCCTACACAATCGATGGGTGTAAACCCTTCGTACCAACCTTCTACTGTTTACCCTACCTACACGCAGCCATTTCCTACACCTGTTTATCCACCTCCATACAGCCCGTACTATGCTGAAGCCTCTGGAGCTTGCACACCTTTCGTAAAGTGGATTGAAGACTACCCCCTACCTGACGGTGTAAAGATGCCTACTCATATAGGCACCTATGATGGGAAAGGAGATCCTGATAACTTCCTCCACTTATTCGAAGGCGCTATCAAGATGCAAAAATGGGTCATGCCTGTAGCATGCCACATGTTCACTTACACGCTCAGAGACTCCGCGAGAATATGGTGGAACGGACAAAAGTTAGGGAGCATTATAAGTCTAGACGATCTTAAGGCTAAGTTGTTGGAATCACTCCTAAACCTAAATCAAGTGTTAGTAATTCATATGTAATAGTTAGCTTAATTATGGCCTTTATGTTTGTTATTAGCTTAAGCTTATGTAGAAGGCCATGAGCTTAGGCCCCAGCCCATAGGAGAAAGGAAGGGACTAGGAAGTGTTGCCCTAGCTTCCCTCCTATAAATACTCTTGTATAACCCTCACTTGAGGGTTGGTTGTTCAATTTATTTCTTTCACATATACTCTACGCATAACCGTTTACTTGTATCATGTGTGTGTGTTTGATTTATTGTTCAATTGCCTTTATCTCTTTCTATTAAGCTTGTGTTGTAAAACTAGTGACCTATCAGTGGTATCAGTCGCCTAATAGTTGGGTGAACGTTTGTTTGGTCTACGCATAGAACATACGCTTCGGCCTTGATACTTTGGTTCGCTTAAACACGTTTTTTACACTTTTTAATCCAAGATTCTTGTACTTTCAATGTTTTAAGGTGTTAAAATACTTGTTTTTGGAAAAAAGTTTCAAACTTTACGCGTGGATCTACGTTTTTAAGCTAGTTCTTGTACAAGGGTTTCATCCTACGCGTAACGGTTTTAGAAGTTTTGGATCATCAAGTTTCACACTTTTGTGTTATTTTGGTGATATTGAAGCTATCTCATCACAAAAATCTAGTTTAGAAACATCTTTGGGCAAAATCATTTTTACGAGTAAAGCTACGCGTATCAAAACCCTAGTTTTACGCGTAACTTTATCCTTGGTTTGATCTTCAGTTTTGTGGTTTACTCCGTGTTTTCTTGCTTGGATAAGCCTGAAAATACGTCGACTTTGGATATCTTTTGCACAGTGATAGTGTAAAAGATCACTTGGGATAAAACCCTAAACTTACGCATAAGCATAAAGCTTACGCGTAGAAAATCCTACGCATAAGATTCATCTTACGCCTAAGCCTAGTCATACGCATAAGGTAATCCTACGCCTAAGTTTCTACGCCTAACTTTGTGTCTACGCATAACTTTAGTGTCTTTTCCCTACTTACGCGTAAGCTAAACCTACGCGTAACTCTTGATTGTTACGCGTAACTTTGGTGTTTTTACACATAAGTGCTACTTGGCTATTGTGATTTCTACGCCTAAGGATACTTCATCAACAAAGGTTCATTCGACTACAAAGATCCATTTTTACCAACACAAGTTTTTCAACATGTCACAACTACCATACTCTAACTATTTCCCTTACACTTATTCTCAACGACAACAACAACTAAGTCCACAACATCAACAATGGAATCAACAACAAGCAATTTATCAACAACAATTTAATCAACAACATACTCCACAACTTGGAGCAATTCCTCCACCACAAATGGTTCAAACACCACCAAGTCTTCAAGTTCAACCCTACACAAATGAATTCAATCAGCATCCATCACGGAACACTATGAAGGAACCCACTTGGTTTGCAAAGATGTGTGAAGCTTTAAGCAGCCAACAATCAATTCATGAGGCTGGATCACTTGATAGACCTCCAATGCTCACTCCAGGAAACTACGATCAATCGGTAATTCGGTTCTTTAGGTTTTGTGATCTAAAGAAGCCACATGGAAAGTTCTTAAAGAAGGTTATCTTGGAAGGTCCATTTCAAATGCCTACTGTCATTATACCTGGAGATCCAAATGCTAATCCACCAAGAGATGAACAAACGAACATTGCTACTGTTGCAGACTTGAATCCAGAAGAACTTCTACACTATGAAGCTGATGAGCTTGCAATGCAATATATCCTTTTAGGATTTCCAAACCCAATTCTTCGAAGTGTTGATGCTCAAAAGACTAAAATTTATAACCTTTCATTATTTCTTAAGTCGAGGGGGAGTGTCGTCAAGTTTCTTTCTTAAAATCTATCATTTGGTAACCAAAATGGAAGTTAAAAGGCTTTGGATGAAAATGGAAAAGATGGAGGGACCAAAACTGCCAAAAGCTTAAAGTTATTTTTAATAAAACTCCTCCTAATCCTACGCATACAAATCGTTCAAGAAATCTGTGTTTTTGATCATCAAAGTGTAAGTGTTTTCATAATCTTAACATAATTACAAGCAAAGGTTTTGATTTTTATGCAAATCCAACGGCTAAATTATGAGATATGAGTGATTATGTGTTCTACGCATAAGCGTATGAACACACAATCATTGGTATGTGTTTGTGGTTAAAATAAGAGTGTCAAAATGTTTTAATAACATCAATGATACTATGTTTATCCTCAAAACCCACCCAAAAACACGAATTGATTGATTTTCAAAATTAGGGTTTATGCGTTAATTTGGGTGTTTTCAAATGAGAACGTTTTTGTGATAAAGATTGTTGTATGAGGTTGTTTTTAAGTTGAATTGAGCATATTTAAACCCAGAAATCACCCAGAAACACTAATGATTCATAAATTGAAAATTAGGGTTCTAGTTCATACGAATTAGGTATTTTTGATTCATGGCTTACTTGATGTTAAAACTTGGATAAACATACTCTATATGCTTCTTAGACCTCCCAGAAACACTTTGGTGCAAATCCTATGGCTAGAAATCATATGCTTAATTCATGAACTCTAGGGTTTAAGTTCTACGCATAAGTTATCTTACGCGTAAACTATTTGATAAAAATCCATGCCATGATCTGTTATAAGATGAATGTATGTGTTAATATTGATGATATGATGAATTTATTTCAGGTTTGTTACAAGTGAGAATTCAGAATCAAGGTTCTAAGAAAACTACGCATAAGGATCACCTTACGCGTAGCATGTTATGCGTAAGAGTAATCTTACGCGTAGCGTCTACGCATAAGGTTCTACAATGGGACTACGCGTATCCTGTGAAGGATATGCGTAAACAGTGACCTCTACGCATAAGGTCTACTCTTACGAGCATACCTTACGCGTAAGGTTTTTATACGCCTACGTGTAAGCTCTACGCATAAGGTTCCTTGTTCCTACGCGTAATATTTCTTACGCGTAAGTCAGGATCCTACGCATAAGCTTTCGTCTATGCATATACCACTACTGTTTACGCATAACTTTTCCACATTTACGCCTAAGTCTTGATTGACCTTAATTATGAATTGTTACGCGTGCAATCTTGTAAATAAACAAATCATAACGTCACGAAACCAATAATGTCACTAATAAGCTAAAATGTTTAATATGTTGTATAAAATAAGTGATAACATAAACTTTAAAAGGTAAAGTTAACTAATTCACGAAACTTATCACAACGTCATTGGACTATTGGACACATAAGTGACTTTGGACTCGTAACAATCATTGACATTGTACATTCAATAATTAGACAATAAAACCTTCTGCTGACTAACATAATGTCTTTCGATATGTTGTTTCTTTTGGCTAATGTTATTTCAGATCACGACATGGCTGCTCAAATGAATGTGGATGCACCAGATGTTTTCACAATGGCCGATATCTTCCCTAATGGCTATCCAAGGAAGATTGGAAAGAACAACCTTCGGGTTGACTTTGAAACCCTCACCTGCTCTGAATCTTCCTGTTTGATTGCTGTGGATATCCTAAAGAATCATCCCTACCAGAACATGCTCTCACATTCTGCTACAGTACCAGAGATCTACATTCAACAGTTCTGGAATTCAATGCAGAGGATCAAAGGTCAAAGTGCGGTGACAGTGACGCTCAATCACAAACAGGTCACCATCACACATGCGGACTTACGGGCTGTTCTTCTCATCCCTGACATCGATCCAACCGACTTCTATGCCACACCTGCTGAAGAGACAGTTTTACAATTCTTGATTGATATTGGCTATGATGAAGCTTCAGGAATTATCTCTAAGCATTCTCATGTGGAACTTAAGAACATTCCTCAACCGTGGAGAACTCTCTACATCATCATTACCAAATATGTCTCTGGTCGTGATAGTGGCTATGAGCATCCCAAGCTCATAGAACTGCAAATATTTTGGTCATTAATCAACATGAAGCACATCGAACTGGAAGCTCTGATATGGGATGACATGATGTCATTTCTCAAAAAGCTTGGCTCAAAGATTCCCTATGTCAGATACACTAAACTGTTGATCCAGAGAGCACTTGGACTTCATCCCGATATTCCCAAGAGGCTCAATGACCCCGACAATCACGACATGTTGACTGAGCCTATTTTAACTGTCAGAATCAAGGAATCGTCAACAAAGAAACAAGGTGTTGTGTTGCCTGATCTCCTTCTCTCAGATGACTCAAACAGCTCTACTCTTACAAAAGATATATGGTAGCTGTGAAAGAGAACAAAGTTGGCTTTCTTGATGAAAAATCTTCTGGTACGCCTACTAGAAAAACCAGAAGAGGAAGTGCAGGGAGTGCTGCAAGCACTGAGACTCAGAGGAAGTTCCCCAAGAGGAATCCTCCTCGTAAAAAGACTGTTCCTTCTAAGGAAGCTGGTCCTATTCCCATTCCAAAGCTTGAACCACAAAGAAAGCTAGTGGACGAAAGCTCTGAAGATACACAATCAGACGAAGAGGTCTTCTACTCTGAATCTGCAACCGAAGCACCTCCTTCAGTAGCAAAACCTCCCAGTCCACCAGCAGTTATAAGCAAAGGGAAGACTCCAGTACTTGTGCCTTATGAAGAGGATAGCTCAGAAGAAGAGCAATTGGATACATCCTACAGGAAGAAGTTTAAAATCGTTAGACACCTACAAAAAGCTAAAGAATTTGAACAAGATCAAATGCGTGGCCCCGGAGGGTCGAGTGGTGGTGTCCACTCTTCACCAGATCCTGATGCGGTTAATCGACCCGATAAGGGAACTGGTGCCACCACTCTTGTGCAACAGCAAAAGCTTGTGGAGGACTCTACTGATTATAACATTGAGGAACTAGAAAAGGAGAAGTCTGAGAAAGATAAAGCTGATGAAGAAGCTAAGTCTAGAAATGATGAAGATATTGATTATGAAAAGTTTCTTCTTGACAGTCCCGTACGGTCTAAGGAGAAAACTTCTGAACCACCAAAGGACCCAGAGTCTCCTCACATCTCATCATCATCGGATTCATCTTCTGACTCCTCACCACCACCATCTAAAAGATCAACCAAATCAACATCCAAATCAGTGAAGAAGCCAACTCGATCTTGGATTTCTCATACTCATAAAAGAATTGTGAATGTTGTTAAACAAGTCAAAAAGAAAGACATGCTCTACAGGAAGATGAATTTCTACGCTGATCAGATACAGTACCTTCATGACGAGAATGACGAGATGAAAGTTGAGAGGGAGTATGTATAGAAGCTCATGAAAGATGATCTTCAAGGGAAAATGGACGAAATGATCAAGGATACACTCATCAGTACCTTCTTGACATTGTTCCTAAAGTTACAAAGGAGTTGTTCACCAAATAACTCTATCCGAATCTACTTCATCTGGCCAAGCAGACTATGAAATCAACACCAATGCACGTGAACATCAATCCAGTTGATCCCATAATATTCTCAGATGCTGAGTTAGTTGACCGGCTGGTAGCTCAAATGTCCAAACGATCTGCAACACTTGCCTCTCACGAAGGTAAATTGCTTGAAGCACTGCTGGAATATCAACTCAAATCAGCATGCCGAGAAGAAGCTGAAAGGCCGAAACGTCCACGCGACGATGAAGATAAGGATCAGGATAAAAATGACGAGCATAAACACTCGAAGAAGTCTGGTGAATCATCTTCTATGCAACCTCCACCCAAACGGACTCCAGCACAACAAAGGTCTCCTCCTCGTTCTTCTACTGAAAAACCTCAGGATTCTTCTGAGTTACCACCCGAGACTCAGAAAACCGGTGATCACTTTGAGTATACGGGTGGTGACGATGAGGAATTCCATGAGCCCTAACAACAACCCCCTTCTCCCGACAAAGTACAGAAACCAGAATCCTCATCTAGGCATAAGAAAAAGAAGAAGAAGGCGCCCAAGGCTGATGTCGTATCATGGCTAGATGAAGATAACACTAAAGAATTTGAATGGTTTTCTACACTTGTTAACTCCACCCCCTATCCAACTGAAGGTCAAGATCTGGTAGACGGTAATACATTGGAGCATGCTAAGATACTGCAAGAAAAATTCTGAGTAAAGAAGATGACGAAATATGAGTTGAGGCGAATCAAGAATGAAGCTTTTCAACTGTTAAAAGATAGCTCGGAAAGTGCCATCGAGGTCAAATATCACCTTGAAAACATTGCTCGCGCTATGTCAAACAACATGGATTGGCTCAACCCAGAAGCAAACATCGACTTCACCAAACGGGACAACCCTCCATATTACACCGACTGGTCTAAACCTCTACCAACAATTGGCCAACCAGATGAGCCTAGGATTCCATTCCGATATTTCTTCAATAAAGACTTGGAATTTCTTCTACACGGCAGTGATGATTCAAGGAAATATGCTACATCTCTGACACTTCCGTTCCCGGCAGCCATATACTCAAACTGCATAGCCATCGAGGAAAAGGCTACCCACATGTTTTCTAACAATGTGGAATTTTATGACCGTGATGCAATGTATGGGATTCACCATTGGCCGGAACGCTGACGAATCTACTACGGAAGCTGCCAAGTTCAGAAGTATCAAAATGAAGTGTTCAGTACTAAAGGAATCGTTGCTGTTAAACATGTTGATCTTTCGTCTAAATGGGACTACACTTTTCTCAAGAATATCGTGGTCAAAAGACAAGACGAAAGAGATTATGCATTCAGTGAAGCGGACTTTCAGAATTTGTCTCTCAACGACATTGAAGATCTGTATCTTGCCAAAGTACAGGGACGCATGAGACAATTCTCGACTGAAGTACAACGTGAATACATCAAGTCCTTGCTAATATTCATCAGAAGCATAGTCATACAGGAACGTGTAGAAGATCTCCAGCTTGCAGTTGAATCATATCAGACCTGTGTCAACTTCACTCCACCTCAGCTAGATCTTCCAGACATTAACCAGCTTCCACAATACACACTCGTCAGCAAACCATTCGGCGTCATTTATTGCTGTGAACTTCAACGAAATTGCTTGATGGCGTGTAGAGATCTTCACAAGTTTGGGGATCACACTTTGAAGAAGGTTAGGGGCGGATTAGCTTATCGGTTGAAGGCGATATATGAAGGCATAGGGTCTCAAAAGCGATGGAACTCTTAGGACAGAAGGGATGTGCAGAGGATCATCAGAATGATTGATGAAAGGTTGTATCGACGGGGTCAGTTCAGAACATTGGAAAGCTTTGTTGGTGGTCGACCCAGGATTAACATCACCGGCTATCAACGCCCTGTTCGCACTCCTGGCAACATCACTGGACTTCCTGGTACCCCTTGAACTGCTTCTATTTCATAATATTTTGGATGTATGATTTATTATCACGATGGCTTGTGCACACATAACAGTGTACAACCCGTTCTTGTCAAGAAAGGACCCTGTGGTACGCTTCAGTGCCACAATCCTTATAAAAAGAGCGAAAGCTTCTTACTTTTGAGTAAAACCTATTAAACCTTTCATTTTTTAAGGTTTTGCTCAAAAGAACAAGTACTTCCCCGTATGATTTTTCAAAACCTCAACCGTTTATATCACTTGTTGAGGGGGAGTATTTGAATTAAAACTTTGTTCACAAATTGTTCACAATGGTCATCTTCCCGCAACACTCGAAATGGTCATATTTATTCTCAACATTTCTTCAAAAACAACATTTATATGCCATTTTTGAGGGGGAGAAAATATGTGATAAGAAATATGTTGTGTTTTGCTAGTTGAATCCTCGTGTGAAAAGACTTTAACCCATGAATTGACGGGATCTAACAGTCTTACATTGAAAAGATTTGTCTTCCAAAGACTTATCCAAGTAAATTGTACCTATTCGAGAAGCTCTTGATAGACATGAACTTTGACGGGTTTGACAACCTTTCGAGGTTTGTCCACACCTTCAAGGTAGTTAGAGCTAGTTGTCACCTAAAAGCTGACAATGTATCTCTTTAACTATGCAACGTAACCGTGTCCCTCGGGGAATTTTCTATCTTGAGTCGATCAATTCAAAAGTGCGAGCTCTTTCCTTACTGTGCAGATTTCTGTAAAAACTCTTAAGCACATGTGGAGGGGGAGTATTTCTGAAAATCTAAAACTCTTGAAGTGTTTAAACATGTTTTTCATTCACAAACACTTTGAGAGATTTTCATGAAAAATGGTTTTATGGCAATGGAGTTATAAGGAGATTAAGGTTAGGAATAACCGTCTTATGATCCGCCAGAGCCGGAGGGATCTACCCAAGGACATCACAAATAGTTAGTACTTAGAAGTCCTTAGGTATGATTATAAAAAGGAGAAAATGAGAATCGGAGAAAGAAGGAGTTGAAGAATTAAAAAGAAATGCAAAGAAAATGGTGAAAAGAAATAGCCCTCCAAATTATTCAACTTAGGGCAGACACCGGGTACAATTCATATGCTACTGGTTGTCACTTGATGACACCGGTATTGAAGAATAAAAGCCTTCATGGACCCAGTGACGCATGCACTAAACCTTCTTAGCCACTCAAGTTTCTCTCAACAGAAGCTTGTTTCATTCTCACAGGGAACCCTACATAAACTATCGGCTTTCTCTTAGAGATTGCTGGTATTGAAGAAGGAGACCCTCTCCCTAGTCTCTGCTCAGGAAAACCAAAACGCACTATTGAGTCTAGAGCCACGAGATTCATCAAAAGATCTCTTAGGTACACTTGACATTTCATCACTTGGTGTTCAACAATAAGAACATCAGTGGTACGTTATCGAGTCCTTCACAGATCTTAGCAATCTGTCAAGAACATTTATGAGAGGTTCACAACTGTGATCCTCAGTGATTGAATGGAAACTCCTGCCAGGGTCAACATCAAACAACCCTGACAGCAGGTCACTTCGGTAACTCCCCGTGGATTACGCTTAGTGTGTCTCAAACGGTCTACAGTCGTGAGGTGATGCTTCGGTGTACCTCAGCGACTCATCTGAACTGTAGATGTACTTCGGTACATCGTGTTATCTCACTTGTGGGACTCCAGTTCAGGAAAGACCTTTGTAAGAATTAGAGTTGTGTTTTCACACTATGCTGTTAACACTCTCAAAGTTCAAACTTGTAAGTGCCGGAATCCGCTTATTACTAACCGTTTTCATGTTTTCTTCTAATGGAAGCTCTGGAGCGGAATGATAGTGCAGATTCTTCACATGTTCATGCCAACATCATCACTAATGGAAGTTCTATCCAAAAGCAACACAAAAGTCAGAATGATTCTTCGTCAATCCAAAGAATCTACAAAGTTAAAGACTTAAAGAACTTCATCAGTACTATTATCCAACGTTAAAGAGCGTGTGAGCATGTTGAAGAATGATGTGGAGACACTGGAGCAGCGAAGCAGACCTGAGGCAGACTTGATGCAGACAACAACAACATACTATCACTACCATCACAAAGAACAATGACCAAAGAACAAAGTTAAAGATGACGTCAAAGCAAAACTGTTTAAAGAAAACAATTTCTCTACACTGGGGAGATTGTTCAAATCAAGGCAATTCTTCTCACAAGAAGAATGTCAGAAGACGTCAAAGCTACTATTACATCAAAGCCTTCACCGTTCATATTCATTCATCACCAACACTTAGGGGGAGATTGTTGGAATCACTCCTAAACCTAAATCAAGTGTTAGTAATTCATACGTAATAGTTAGCTTAATTATGGCCTTTATGTTTGTTATTAGCTTAAGCTGATGTAGAAGGCCCATGAGCTTAGGCCCAAGCCCATAAGAGAAAGGAAGGGACTAGGAAGTGTTGCCCTAGCTTCCCTCCTATAAATACTCTTGTATAACCCTCACTTGAGGGTTGGTTGTTCAATTTATTTCTTTCACATATACTCTACGCATAACCGTTTACTTGTATCGTGTGTGTGTGTTTGATTTATTGTTCAATCGCCTTTATCTCTTTCTATTAAGCTTGTGTTGTAAAACTAGTGACCTATCATAAGTTCCGGTTACACTTTAGCCAGCAGAAGAAGTACACTAAGACTCACCTAACCGTGCACACCATCAAGCAAAGGGACAATGAAAGCACAAGGGCCTTCGTTACCAGGTATACTGATGAAACTTTGCAAATTCTAGGGTTGCACGAAAACCAGAGGATGTCTGATTTCGTACATGGCCTTCGGATTCGAAGCTTGGTAGAGTTCCTATCCACCGATCTTCCTAACACATACAAGGCCCTGATCGAGAAGGCTTACACCTGGATTGAGTCTAAAGAGGTAGCAGCAAACGGGGCTCCGATAGAGCAAAAGGAAGCTTCTGACAAGTTCTCTCGAGGGTCCTCCTGGGAAGGATCCAAGAACAAGAAGAAGAACAGAGACCGCTTCACTCCATACAACAAAGGTTCGAACCATGGACTCTTGGCGAACTTGGTCAAATCTAGAGACATGTCCAAGTATTGCCACTTCCATGAAGATCATGGACATGACACGAACAACTGCAGGGAACTAAAGAAGCAGATCGAAGAGGCGGTACAGTCCGGACAGTTAGCACATTTGGTCAAAGGCATCAAAAAGGGAAAGGACAAGTTCACCGACACCCAACTGGGTGAATGGAAGGGGGAAAAAAAGGAAGCTACGCCTACAGAAGCTCCGATACTAATGGTGCACAGGCACAATACAACCTTGAAAAGGAAGGAAGCAGATGGGGAGCTGGGAAGCGTAGGGGAAATAACCTTCCCTTACATCTTGGGGCAGACACCTTCGACTGATCCCGTGGTCATCAAGGTACGAATCTCAAACAGGGAGGTAAACCGAGCATATATGGATTGTGAAAGCTCCAGCGAGATCATCTATGAGCATTGTTTCCTAAAGCTCAAGTCATCCATACGCTCACGGAGGGTAGACTCGAAAGCACCACTGGTAGGGTTCTCCGGCGAACGCTCATGGCCCCTGGGAGAAGTACCGTTGGAAGTCACCATAGGCGAAGGCCCCTTATCCCGCACGGAAACACTCACCTTCGTCATAGTCAGGTCAGACTCTCCTTATAATTTGTTAATAGGGAGAATAGCTATGCAAAATATGGGCATTGTTGTTTCCACTATACATGCTGCTATTAAGTTCCAAACCCCCTTCGGAGTAGGAACTGTTCATTCTAGTTGTGGGGCGGATAAGGGTGTATACGGTGTCAAAAAGATCAAAGAAGAATCAGAGGAACCTCCGATAGCGATTCTAAGCTGCACAGATGCGGAGGAGCGAGTTGTAGTTAACCCTAGTTACCCTGAACAAACGGTGGTAGTAGGAAAGCAACTCCCAGCAAATTTCAAGGCGAAGCTCACGGAACTGTTGCGGACTAACCTTGATGTTTTTGCTTGGAAGTATTCTGACATGACAGGGGTACCAAGAACATTGCTGATAGACGGACAGTCCTTCGGAACGGAGCATAAACTCAGTGAGTACAAACACATTGAGCCAATAAAACAGAAAAGGAGAAGCCTAGCCCCCGAAAGAAATGTTGCAGCCTGCAAAGAAGTTGACGAACTCACACAAGCAGACATCCAGAGGGAAGTTAAGTACCAAACTTGGGTAGCCAACCCAGTACTAGTCAAAAAGAGCGACGGAGGGTGGCGCATGTGCGTTGACTTCACTGACATCAACAAAGCATGCCCGAAGGATTGCTACCCCTTACCAGAAATTGACTGTAAGGTAGAGTCCTTGGCAGGCTTCTGGTTAAAATGCTTCTTAGATGCCTACAAAGGGTATCATTAGATCCAGATGGCAAAGGAGGACGAGGAAAATACAACCTTCTATACAAGCAAAGGTGTCTACTGTTACAGAAAGATGCCCTTCGGATTGAAGAATGCAGGGGCAACTTATCAACGTCTCGTAGATAAAGCCTTCAATAAACATATAGGCAGAAATCTCGAAGCCTACATTGACGACATGGTTATCAAAAGCAAGACGGAGGAGGACCTACTCCTCGATGTACAGGAAACATTTGACCATCTTCGGGCGATTAACATGAAGCTGAACCCTAAGAAATGCTCCTTCGGTGTCGAAGAGGGACAATTCCTAGGGCATTTGATCACTAAACAGGGGATAAAGGCTAATCCCTCCAAGGTCAAGGCAATTTCAGATTTCCAAGCCCCTAAGTGTCTAAAAGATGTGCAGAGCCTGAATGGGAATCTAGCAGCCTTAAGCCGGTTTTTGTCGAAGGGGGCTGACATGTCCCTACCATTCTTCAAAACACTCAAGGGATGCGTGGACAAGAAAACTTTTCAATGGAGTCAGGATGCTGAAGCTGCCTTTTAGAAGATGAAGGAGGTCATCAAAATCCTTCCAACACTTACAGCCCCAATCAAAGGCGAAGTGTTGTTCATGTATTTAGCATCCTCAATGGAGAGTATTAGCGCAGTCCTTATGGCAGAACGAGACAAACGACAGATCCCCATTTACTTTGTTAGCAGGGTCCTACAGGGAGCAGAGATCAACTATCCAACATTGGAGAAGTTAATACTCGCCTTAATCCACGTAGCAAGGAGGCTCCGACGCTATTTCCAGGCCCATCCAATCACAGTCTTAACCGACAAGCCACTCAAATAGATCTTGTCGAAGCCTGAAAGTCGGGGAGGGTGGCTAAATGGGCTATTGAGCATGGAGAGCATGAAATAGATTTCAAAGGATGAAACTCTATTAAAGGGCAAATTCTCGCAGACTTTTTGGTAGAAACACCTTCCGAGCCTGACGTAGGAAAGGAAGAGCCCGAAACCAATCTCGCTCAAGTACAGGCTAACTGGAAACTTTATACAGACGGAGCGTCTAGCTCCGACGGTTCTGGAGCAGGTCTAATGTTGGTCAGTCCTGAAGGGAATGAGCACACATATGCCCTTCGGTTCGAGTTCGAAGCCACAAACAATGAAGCGGAATACGAAGCGTTGCTAGCAGGCCTCCGATTGGCTAAAGATATGGAGGTCAAAGCTCTCGCTGTTTTCGTAGACTCCCAATTGGTTGCAAACCAAGTGACAGGCTCCTATGAAGCAAGGCAGCCCGTCATCAAACAATACTTGGAAAATACAAAGGAGATGCTGGAAAGCTTCGACTCCTACACCATCCAACATGTTCGTAGGAGTCAGAACAAGAAAGCAGATGCACTGAGCAAACTAGCTTCCATGGCCTTCGCTCATCTCACCAAAGAGGTACTTGTCGAAGTCTTACATGAAAGATCCATCGTTCATAAGGAAGTTGCAGATGTGGTTCATGAGGAAGGGGAGACATGGATGACCCTCATCAGGGAATATTTGATAAGCGGTCTTCTCCCTGAGGATCCCAAGCTAGCAAGGAAGATTCGGGTTAAGTCACCGCAGTACCGACTAATAGGGGAAACCCTATATAGAAGGTCATTTTTGTCACCTTGGTTACGATGTGTGGGACCCAAGTAGGCTTCGAGCATTATCTCTGAAGTCCACGAAGGATCCTGCGGCCTCCATGCAGGACGCCGCTCAGTTGTCTCGAAGATAATGAAATTGGGCTATTATTGGCCTTCGATGCACAGGGACGCGGCTGAAATCATTCTCAAATGTGAAGCTTGTCAGATACACTCAAACGTTCCTAAGATGCCGAAGCAGGACATGACAAGTGTGACATTCGCATGGCCATTCTCTCAGTGGGGCATCGATATCGTAGGTCCTATGCCCGTAGCTCCCGGAGGAGTCAAATTCCTGTTGGTAGCAATCGATTACTTTACTAAGTAGGTGGAGGCTAAACCCTTGGCCTCCGTCACGGGGAGACATATCGAGAAGTTCATATGGGAGCACATTGTGTGCAGATTTGGAGTGCCCTACATAGTCATATCTGACAACGGAAAACAATTCGCCGAAGGAGTCTTCTACGACTTCTGTCAAGGGCTCAACATCAAGCAGTCGTGGACATCCGTCTACCATCCTCAAGGAAATGGAATGGTGGAGGTAACGAACAGAGACATCGTCAAAGGGATCGAGAAAAGGCTAGGACGAACTCATCATGGGTGGGTAGATAAGCTCCCTCAAGTTTTATGGGCTCACAGGATGCACCCTAAGTCAAGCAATGGTGAAACCCCCTTTAGCCTAACATACGGAACAGAAGCGGTCATCCTTTCAGAGCTTAGTGTACACACGGAGAGTGTGGCAACGTATGATGCCTCCCAAAATGACGAAAGGATTAGGGAAAACCTTGATCTGCTAGAAGAGAGACGAGAAATAGCCTCCATCCGAGAAGCAATACACAAACATAAGATTGAAGGCTATTATAACAAAAGGGTCAGACCTTCCACTTTCAAGCCTGGAGAATATGTGCTACGCCTAAACAGTGCAAGCAAAGCAGAGTACCAGGGAAATCTGGGACCAACTTGGGAAGGACCCTACATGGTAGCTGAGGCCTACGGCAACGGAGCCTACAAATTGGCCACTCTTCTCGGAGAACCCATCGACAGGATATGGAATGGTACGAACCTTCGAAAGTTCTATGTTTAAGAAGTACTTTTACTTTTTTCTTGTAATTAGAAGCTTCTCAAGGGAAAGCAAACATTATTGGTAGTTGTCTTAGGGCCTGTTTGTTTAGTTTTTTTATTAAGTCCTGTAAAATTAAAGTGTCTGTCTGGATATATGTTGTCTGTTTGTAGATAACTAAATGGTTGTTTGTTTTATGTGCTGAATAAAGTGTCTTAATCAGAGAAAATTACTGGTATACCCTTTTATATGAAATACGTGGGATTATAGGTTAAGAATGGGAGGGTAAATATGTAAAAGCATAATAAAGGGGATGGACTTAATTTGGAGACCCTCCACCCCATGGCTTTTTCTATGAAGTCATCTTTTTATTTTAAGCCCTAAACAAACACTCATTTAATGACTTAATACATTTACATATTTATCTATTAAGACTCTTTAAGTCCTTATCAAACACCACCTTAGTTTTCATTTCAAGAATGATGTAATCCTCCCTACCAATTCAATGATAAATAAGACATTTCCCACAAATCTCTTGCTTCATTTCTTAAACACAAAGATTTGTTCAGCCAAGTCGTTAATGAGTTTCAATGTCGAATAAATGGCTCAAGGTGCAATACATGCCCTCTCATTTAAGCCAACTTTAACATTCACATTAACTCTCCTAGTAGTTTTTTACGCTTGTAAAACTATATACAAAGTCATGCTACGTAAAGGATTTGAGATAGAGTGGGTCGTGACCCTCTGTCAATGATCAAATTTGGTCATTATATTCTTGGTGTTGTAATTTACACACAATGAGGTTGTTTAACCTTAGGTTGTAAAACTTAAGCGTTGGAAAAATGGCGTACGAGAAGTTAACAAAACAAACACAAATAATAACTAAGTGTGTAGAGGTATTCCCCTACACCATACCATTCAAAATGAGGGCTAGTGCCCTTTTACCTGCACGAGGAGCCTAAGCCCCAGTCAAATTGTTTTTTGCCCATGGCCATACATCACAAGCATTTAAATTTTTTGGAGAACAAGATAAGCATTGTCAAATAAGATAATTGTCTTAAAGGGTACATGCCACCCTTGAAACCAAATTACTGCCGACATGGCAGCCTTCATTCCTGCTTTTTTGGAGATAGAGTGGGGGATGGTTGAACTGAGACAGGCTTGGTAGACATAGTCTTCTTGGTGGGAGTGGTAGGCTTCAACTTTCGAGGTTTCTTGGAAAGAAGGTCTTCGAGGGGTGCCATAGGATCTTTGGTAGCCTTAGCAAGGAAGGAGTACTCTGCGATTGCGAACGCATTTCCTGCCTCATCATACTCAGCCTTCGAAGTGGGACGGTAGCATTCAATCTTGGAAAGGTCCACGGGCTCACCTGTTTTGGCAGCCTCCTCCAACGCCAAACACCGTCCATGAAATATGGCTGATTTGATGACCTTCCACATCTGAGCTCCCAATTTATCACTGTGGTAGAGCTCCATGGCTATGTAAGGCACCACCTTCGAAACGAGCTCCGCATGATCCTTTTGCAGCATCTTATACCTCATCTGCAAGCCATCGATTTCCTCCCTCAACTTCACCTCTACCTCTCCGAGCCTAGTCCTCTCACTTTCCAATCCAGCACATTTCGCCTCAAGAGCAGCATTCTGACCTGTTAGAGTGATGACCTTGGCTTCTTCCAACTTCAGATTGCCGAGTTCAACTGTCAACCGGGCTACCTTTTCACGGAGGTCTTGGAAGACGGGGTTCTTTTCAACATTCCCCTCAATCTCGTCACACTTAGCCTCCAGCTTGACCACAGTTCTGAGCAATTCTGTGGTTTTGGTATTTAAGTGATTATCCAATACCGCCTTCCTCGCAACCCCATTGTCATGCATGTCACAAAACCTTTCAATGGACATATTTTCCAGCATACCATTCCATTGAGGAGGGGTGACATGATCGACAATCCGGTGACAGGCCGAAGCATTGGGAACCTCCTTCGTCTCTGGAAGGCCTGCGTCCAATACAATATATAAAGGCTAAGTTAGTTGTAACAATTATGATTTCACATATTTTATACGAAGGAACTGCTTACCATGCACCTCCACTGATTCATCTGGCAATTCGAAGGCTGACTTCACAAACTTTCTACCTTCAGCACTCTTCTGCTTCACAACTCTGCCTCCGGAGGAAGATAAGGGATTCTTCCTCTTGTTGGTAGACTTAACAGCCTTGGCTGCTGTTCCCTTTCTACTTTTCAACCTGTCAGCTATCCCTGTTGAACCTACAACTAGGACATCCTCATCCGCAGGATCGTCCGAGTCAGCAACGTTCTCAACAAGCTGGGATGGACCCTCCAATGCAAGTTGCGGGGGTGTCGATGCAACAGGCTCTGGATTCGGAGCATCTACCTCATTGTTGTTCACAGATGTTGAAGGGGAGCCAACACCATAAGATTCTTCAGCCTTCTCAGCAGGCATAAAGCTTAAATTTTCATCCAAATCTTGGTACATGAAGTTTCTGAATGACATCTCTGCAAAATAGAAACAAGAAGAAATAAATATCAGTGCTACATTGGTCCTACTTAAATAGAAGTAGATAAACATACTTTGTCCTTGGTATATGATCACAGGCTTCTTGGGAGACCCCTCCCGGCTTTGGGCACTCCCAGCCATGTATAAGATGGCTTCGGGGAACACTTGTACATCCACAGGATATTTGGCCAAACGCTGATAACAGGGATCCCTTCGCACCTCATATGGCAAGGGGTCATTATACCGTTTTGCATCAAACATATTTTCCTTATTCAGTAGCTCTGGATATTTAGGGGGAACAATAGTGTCTTGCACGTAGAAAAAGCTACCTTTCCAACCTGTTATGTTTGTATATACCTTCCCAAACAGGTTGGGAACATCTGCCTCAGGCCTTTTTGCTAAATTTAACCAATTGCCCCCAGGATACAAGTTCAGAAATTCTCTTAAAACCTTTAATGTTGGTTCATAGCCGTATGCTTTACACATCACTATGAATGTGGTCAGTTTGGCTAGACCAAAGGGGTTAAACCTAGAGATGTGAACCTTGTAGTATTGCATGAACTCTAATATAAGTGGATGCAGAGGAATCCTAAGGTTAGAGTGGCTAAATGCATGTGTGTACAGCCCTATGAAACCTTGAGGTGCATCAAAAATACCCTGATTAGGTTTGGGTAACATCACTTTGTGTTCTAGGGGAATGGGGTAATCGGCTAAATGATCATGTAAATCTTTTGCAGACAATGTACACTTTTGTTGTTTTATGATAAACTTGGAATCCATTTTTTAAAAAAAAAAGAAAAGAAAGACAAGCTATCAGTGCGAGGGAAGGATTACCTTTTGATTTCGGAGTGATGTCGATGGCGTTTTACTGCGTGTGAAAATATACGGAGAGAGTAAAATGAGTTAGGGTTTCATCTACCCCCTTTTTATACTCTCTTTTACATCTATTAAGCACCGCACACGTGTCCCAACAATTACTCTTATCCGATGTAAATTTTTAAAATTTTGAGAAAAGAAGACTTTTGGTCTCCGGGTAATATGGGAATAAGTGATCACTGTAGCGGGCAGTCGGATGGTTTAATTAGCATTAAATGCGCTAAGTTAGGTGCATTGTTATCTTCTAACTAATGCAATTCGCAGCAAGCTGGTATTTTTTCGAAGTATGAAGTCGAAAGCAATGCCTCTTCGCTCATATGCATCACTTTCGACTGGGGGGCTTGATGATGTACCCTCCGAGTAGCTCGAAGGACACTCCTCCGAGACGTGTCGAAGCCCTTTAGTACGAAGGCCCAAGTTAGGATTCCGAAATATCCATAGGCGTCAAACCATTCGTTAGCACGAAGGTTACCTAGGGGAATTCGCCATTCGAAGCCCTAAGCCCTTCGGGGTATGGCTGACGAAGGAACAATGGATAGGGGAACCTCCTGACTTGGTCAAACCCACGATCTCCCTCTCTCTCTCTTGGCTTCCCCGTCAAGTCTGAGAACGTGGGTCACTAAGCCCTAGCGGTTACCCACAATCATGGGACGCCCCCATGATCTCCGACATTCATGCAAGAGTACCTCCAACAGTATTTCTTCCACTATAAATAGGTTGTACGGGCAATGGATTATGGTATGCTCATTACACACTCATCTCTTTACTTACACACACTTAAACATCCATAACTCATACTTACTCTCACGCCGGAGGTGGTTCGCAGGGTCATACCCCTGCGTAATCACTTAACGTAGTGTTTCGTATTTCTTATTCTCAGGTGAAAGGCAAGTCTTGGCTGGAACATACACCCCTCATTACTTTGATCCTCATCGAAGCCTGGTAGTGCAATCTTTTGTACAATCACATCCTCACAGTGTGGCCCTCTTAATTCACGTGTTTATTCGTCATGTGATAGGAACCACCAAAGTCCATCACGTTGTATTCCTTAAGTCCGTAAATTGTGTTACTAGATCCTAAATTCATAACCATTCATGGATTAAAGGCAAGGAGTTTGATTTTAGAGAGCAGCTGACACTTTAAATCGCGCCCTTAGTAATTAAATCAACAGACAACATATATCAGGTGCGGTTAGACACTTGTTGGCTATGGATGCAACTATGCATGTGTAAAATGGTTAAAAGTTATACTCGATTTCACTATTTGGCTATTTTTTTTTAAAGATAAATTTCATTCACCACAAAACGCCACAATTGGTCCTCAAAGCAAGGACCAACGGGCAAAAAAAACGACTACAACAAGTTCAAGGGACAAATACACCAAACATTCGAGTCTATGTTTTTAAATCTAGAGCGATTCCTAATCCAGAAATACGAGGTACTCTTTATAGTCGCAACTATGTCAACCGCTCTATGTCTTTTATCTTTGAAGATTCTGTCGTTCCGCTCGCTCCACACCGCCCAAATAGTGGTAATAATAATACCTCTCAATATGTATCTATTATGCTTCGAACAATTCTGCAGTTCCGGCGTCTTCAATAAATCCGAAACTTGAAAGACAAGAGTAGGAGAAAGACGACACCAAGCTTCTATCCTCGACCATATCTCTGCCATATAAACACAGCCGGTAAACAAATGGGTCGCCGTCTCTTCATCCGAATCACACAAGACGCACCATCTATCCAGCAGAGGGACACCACGCTTTAACAGTTCTATCTTCGTTGGCAGCCGGTTAATAGTCGTTCTCCAAGCCATAACTTTGCACTTCAAAGGCGCCCAACCTTTCCATCTAAAGTGGCCATTATTCAGCTGCTGTACATTGTTATTAACAGCTTTTTAACGCTGTTAACAGAGAACAAACCACTTCTGTCCGCAGACCACTTCCAGTCATTGATACCGCCTTTCCAATCGAAATCAAGGATAGCCGACAGCAGACTAAACAAGTCTGCAACCTGCTGTGAAGTAGTAGGAGCCGTGGTCCACTCCCATTGCAACGTTTTAATCCCATTAACAACTTTCAGTCTGTCCGAGATAGTCGACCACTTGCGCTTCTCAAGTCTAAACAGCTGGGGAAAAATCTGACGAAGCGGCTCATCAAAAAGCCACGAGTCTGCCCAGAAGTTTATCGAAGACCCATCCCCCACGATACCAACAAAAAAGGAATTAAGAGAGCTGCCATTTCTCAACTTGCTTTCGCCTATCTTGACGATGTTTTTCCAGCAACCACTCGCTGAAAGGGTACAAGGCAGTATAGTCCACAATCTACTCGACCCATGACAGCTTAAAATAACTTTCTTCCACAGGCTTGGACCTTCTTTTTTGAAGCGCCACGTCCATTTAAGAAGAAGCGCATCATTGACGTGTTGCAATTTATGAATACCCAAACCTCGCGTCTTCTTTGGGCTCGAAATAATGTCCCAAGCAACCCAATTAATCTTTTTTTCTTCACTCGAACCGGCCCACAAAAAATGTCTCATAATCGACTCAATTTTCTCTAAGACCGCCTTAGGGGCTTTATAAATAGATAAGTAATAAATCGGAAAATTATGAAGAACCGATTTTATTAAAATCAATCGCCCACCAATAGAGAGATTTTTTGCTTTCCAAGAAACCAAACGATTTTTTACCACGTCGATCACCGAGTTCCAATTATTTATTCTAGACATTTTGGCACCCACCTTTAAACCCAAATAGACGAACGGGAAAGTACCTCTCTTGCAACCCAAGACTTCCAGCATGTTGGTTATATCCTTAACACTTTAGACTGATAAGAAGAAAAAGAAATAACAAAAACTATGAATTACGAGCTCAATTGAGTATGTTTTACTATAAAATTAACTTATATAAGTGATGCATTGAACATCAATCAAGGATTACGGACGATTTTTTAAACGCTCTAGATTATGCCTTGCAAAGCAAGTCAAAAAATGGTTGCTGTTTTTAGATACTTGCGATCAAAACCAGATCATATGATTGTTGAGTTTATGATATATTAAATACAATAAAACATAAAGACATCAAGAGTACACAGCGGAAGACTAAAGATCATAACAAATAAATAATTAACTGAAAGTATGCATAACGTACCTCTTGCGAATATCAAATCCCTTGAGCAAAACAAAGAAGTACTAATTGGTGTAAGAATAGTGTCTTACAACCACGTTCTTGTAAACACGAATTAACCAACGAATCAAGCGATTGCTAGATCTAACACAAGTCCTCGTTTAATAAAAACGAAACCAAACTCTCTTACTTGGGGTGTTCGGCCGAAAATGTGACAAGAGAGAGGAGAGGAGAGATCTGGGGTTAATTCAATGCACAAGTGTATGAAACCCTAGAACCTAACCCTCTTTATATACTAGTAGGGAAACTTTGGGAACAAGATATGATTTAGGGCTTGGGAAGCCCCCCTTGGCCGGCCATGTAGAAAACCCAAGGGAAAAACCCATAACTTTTCCAAGTTTTCCATTTCTAGTCCTTTCTCTTTTCATTTAACGGTCGTTAGTCATTTTTCCGTTAAATACTTAACGATCGTTAACCGGACTTAATGTGTAATAATTAATCGTAAACATAAACATTAATTATTAACTTTAATTCTCATTCGCTAATGTGTGCAATCCCGTGGTCACGAGTTCGAATCCAGACATTCACATGTTTGTAAATATATACATTTCCAACAGCTCCCACTTGGATATGTTTACAAAATGTGAAATGACATTGGTTAGCGTCTAGCAACACGCCAATGCCCCCGGTACAACTCGTGTATGGTTTTCTGGAGAAAAACCAAGTTTGATGATTCATCATCATATTTATCCTTTTGTTTCTAATACCATGTTAATAAAAATATGGATCTCACTCATTTCTTAATTAACTATTCTGTTTCTCGCTTTATGTGATTGATTAAGATTACCAATTCTTCTGAACATATTCCAGAAGACCTTGGGTATGGCCATACAAACATCTTAACAATCCTACGAGGGGCCCAGTAGTATTATACTTCAAAATAAATTTGAAGGAAACAAATCCCATTTTGACTACAAGCAGGATTCATAAATTTCGCAACACTTCTGAAAACAACCCTTATAACTACCAGTTACGTGTAGCGTTAGATTGCTTCACAAAAATGCACTACATCCATGACATATCTCTTGTATCTCAAGTCAGAGGATAAATATTCATGATATACTTATGACAAAGATCCATAAAGTATCATCATGTGGGTGGGATAAGTCCTATACTCAATCCATTGAATATCATCTGAAATTAGTCATGCTACGCATCAATATACTTTCAAGTATATTCTAACTAATACTCAGATTTGTCTTAATTCAATATCATTCCCATGTTATTGATTGACAACGGACTATTTAGAATAACTTAAGTTATTCAAGGATTTAAACATGCAAATACAAGACACAATATTATAAATGAAATTAAACGTATACCGTACTTTAATTCATTATAAATAATAATTGTTTAACATCCTTTATCCAAATACTAAATAGATCAATACATGATAATCCTTAGTTAATGAATTTTGCCACAAGTCATGCAACTCATACTTGTTGACAAGGCATAATTTCAACTAACTTTGATCGATAGGAATTTTGAGAATACTCATTTCAAAAAATTCAATAAATGAATTTCTTGTATGTGTTTACACATATCTTGATATTGTCATATCATTCCATAAGGTGCGTGACTACCTGAACCACCTATATATGACAATCATCTTTCAAAACTTTTAAAGTTTAAAGTATTCTTTATTCTTTAATGTATAATGCAACTATGCTCTTAGTTGAGCATAACTAGTCAACATGGTTATCATCAAGAATACCATGACTAGAATTGAGTGTCATCTCAATTATACTAGCATCATTGTGTACAACAATATGTTCTTTAAAAATCCGTAAACTTTGAACAGTTATAGTGTAATGTTGGTGCCTACCAAAACTCAAGTTTGTTGACAATTATGAAACAATTGCCATATTTTTATCCATAGAATCATGGAGCATCTCCAGACTGTGGAATGTGATTCTAAATCCAAACATATTCCTTTTAAAATATTTATTACACTAACAACTTTCAATGTTGTCAAATCATCTTGTAATCAAGCATGACACAACAATCTTACAACATGATGTACATGATGAATCTTCAAGTTAGACTTTAAGATCTCATTATATATCCATCATGTTCTATTAGACTCATTGATTTTCCGCATATGTTTATAGTAATAAACATATATTCCAAGGTTGTATGTCCTATTTCCAAATCTTACAAACTAAGTTTCATTCCCAACTAAAACTTAATTTAGGTGGAATATAGTTGCCCATACAACATATAAGATTTAAGAAAATAAAAATAATACTCCCACTAGCTTTCAGGAATACTAATGAGCTATCTTATTTTAATTATTAAATCAAACATGGATTTAATATTAAACATAAGAATCATCTCATAGATGCATGCATATATCCATTCATGGATTCTTGCAGTTTGTACATATTCAAAGATTATTTGAATTCATAAAACTCCTTTGCATTACTTATCGTCCTCGCAAAAGTAATTTCAAAACAAAGAGTTTTGATATTCATTGTCAAACTTTCATATCAATGAAACTAAGTATGACAATTATAATCTTTATACTTCTATTTAATATATCTAGGAAAGAATATTCAATCATAGTTAATTGCTTAAGTATGATTAATATTATTATCACTAGACATACATTAAATACGTGTACAATATTGTCCATATGATTTCTACACAAAGATTTAAACCACTAGGGTTTTCATCTTTTGAAGAAAATCATCTTCATTTAGATAAACCAAGTATCTAAAATTGATTATCTTTATGGACAGCATCTCAACATTCATAGTATGATTGATTTACCACAATTCAACATTTGGTAAATTCATCATTATGATTAACAGGCTTACCATGATCCTGTAACTCATATTCCTCAACATATTAAATATCTGAGATATCCTTGCAGATCTATGAATGAAAATTCCATCATATTGAGGTCTATCATATACATGTTTAGCCTCATCATGATATTTGCTAGTGCATTTTAGAAGATTATGTATTTTGTAATTCAATCTTTCAAGATCTAAACAAAAATCCCACTTGCCTTTTACAATTTAAAGATTACCTTTAAATAGTTTATCAAGTAGAGCAACAATACTTGTTCTCTTTTGGGATATTACAAAAAACATTGACAGTTCCTAACATTAGTTTGTTACAACTCACTCTATAAGTAGTTTAACAAATTCATAACTTCATTTATAAGACTTAATGTGATTCATCACATTCCATAAAAATGGTGTCTTATTAATCTTCTAGGTTGGAGTCTTATTGAGTATATTCAATCTATACTCAATCTACTAACCTTGATAACATTTTGGAAGAAACTATAGTTATCTTGAATCAAACATGCCAATAGATTTTGATTCTTCTAACTGAACATACCATAAAACTATGGTATTTCCTTAGAATTAATGTTGTAAGATTAATCTAACAATATTTAAGATAACCATCTACTCTTTGGTTTATCCTATTTACCAACAAAGTAAAACTTAATGGTACAATAGAATTACCAAATCAATTGCATGCATTATAACTCAAGTATTTTTGACCAAATCAAAAGACATATCAGTTATAATCCCACTATACGTTATAAGTCATTGATCAACTCATTGACTTCATGCATATGTCTTAAAACATAGCAAGTTAACGTCTTACTTTATATTGTAAGTCTTGTATTAAAAGACTTCATGTTTGTGACTTTACAAAATCATAAACATTTATAATTAAAGTAATTATGAACACCACCTCAGGTTTCAATTAATATTTCAAGTTAATATTTACTACATATATTTAAGTCATTCAACGAATACTTAAATTCAAAGTAGTATTAGATTACTTCATTTAATTATGTCATTCCATGAAAAGTTCAACGTAAGAAACTGCAAAATAATCCATGCTCGTTCTCACGACACGTGGGTATTTTACCTTGGGCTACAATCTAGTTCACGTTCTCACGTAACATAAATTGTAACTACAAGTGTTTCTTAAATATTGAATGACATAAATATTGAAAATAAAGTAGTCTTTGTTATCATCTTGACACATGTTCTTAATAGGGCAATCATACATATTTAAATGTATATTTCCTATTAGAACGTTATTCTCTTACTTTACAGTCAAGAGAATTCATTTAAATCATATTAATATGTGTTGTACCTTGCACACAATAAAGATTTCTCCCACTTGTGCACGGAACAACATCATGTATCATATAAACAACACGATACACGTTCGTTTATTTGATTAATATGATTTGTGTCATAGATATAACTAGTAGATATAGGACTATATATATTTTTAAGGAAACACACATGACAATCCTTAAAAAACATAAGTGCCTACAATTGGAAAGTAATTATCTACATGATATTCAAGAGATAATTTTGATTACTACGCAGCAAACAAGGCTTGTAGCTCCCACTGAATTAGAAATCATTTCAACAACTTCTTATTCAGTAATGCAACACAAATGCTCCCACTAAATTTTACAACATTGTAAGTGTTGCATAACCAGTGAAAACAACTTGCTTGCTTTTTACTTTCCTACACCTTTGAAGAACCATACGTAATCATTACTAAGGTATTTAAAAGGTGTATTCTACTATGAATGATGGGTTATCCATCAATGTTATTAACTCAAAAAATTGGGTATGCAATTTCTTCCTTAACAGGCCTACCATGCCCATAATGGTATGTAGCACCTTTAAAGGTTAAAGCAAAACAACTAGATAAATAATGCTAGTTTGCCTTTTACCAATTTTCGCGGTAAATAGTCTAACTTCTAATTTTAGTAACTCATATACATGTTTTCCAGTTAACCAACATTCATGTTTGTTACAAAAGGATTCATTCACCAAATGAGGGTAATGAAATCTTTATGGAAAATAAGATGTGCAATTCATTGCTATGAGTTACATTAGAATTTAGACAATTCAAACGTTCCTATTATACCTTTCTCATTCATGAAAAGGAATAGGATTGAGTCTCATGCTTCTCCCATGGAAAAGAGACTTCGTTTGTCTTTTCGGTAAATTATTCTCGATCAAACATTTGTTTGAAAGCAGAGTGGATCAATTTACTGATCAAAGACTAAACCTCGTTTACGGTTAAATGTTGCAATTATACATTCAAAAGAATTACAAAATTCAATTTTAGTATTTTCGATAATTAACCTTTTTCAAGAAAATTAATTACCCATGGTTCATAAGCATATAACCATTTAATTTTCACTGAAAAACTAGGATCCAAATTGTCATAATCTCATCACATCAGTTGATCTGCTAGTAATGAACCTTATACAAAGTGGTAGAGCTTTTGCTCAATTGCCAATTTCAATTGCAATTCCTAGATTTATGGGATTTACATATAGCCAATTTCAATTGCCATGTAAACATGTTTTATCCCATCTTATGCCTTGAGTTGCCAGTTCTCACTACAAAACTCAATTAAGTTGTCCAACTTAAGAAACTGCAAAATCTTCCATGCCCGTTCTCACGACACGTGGACATTTTACCCTTTGATTACGATCTAAGTCACGATCTCACGCAAATAAAAGGTAATCTTAGGTGTTTCCGTTTCGCTGGATGGCATATAACTTAAATTAAAGGGTAATAACTTTGATGTCAAATCAAATATGTACAAAGATGTCATGCATTCATCTTCGTAACATAGGTTTTATTAAAACATTTATATCTTGTTTTAATGTTTAAGTTTTTCATCATCAAACTTTAATTGAGGTATTGGTTTCACCAATCAAGTAATTTAGTGTTAATTATCATCCATTATACCGTACTTTTGCATAAGTGTAAACACTTAGTGTTTCGGATAATTACCACCGAAGTGGCGCATGGAATCAACACTAATTCGCCCTTAAGATGAGCTTGCACATTTAATGGCTTACTAAGTAGCTCCATTCGAACTTACAGAGGGCAGAGGACCAGGTACGCGCTAAAGCACAACCTTAGACATCCTTTCAGTGTGATTGTGCGCACTTCTTTAAACCCCTTTTATTAGTTCATTCTCATGGGTGAGCCGTTCAGTCATTTGTACCAAAGTCATCATCAATTAAACGATTATGATTACTATTCTTAAAATTACATGTTTCACCATTGTTTAGGTCAGTTTATTTTTCTTTGTAAAAATACCCTTGTTACAAAACACAAACAAGCAAGTATTTATAAAAATAAACAATTAAACAATGAATGCATAACAAATAAAAGTCATGCATATCAAATAGCCACATGCAAACGGTTTTGATAAATCCTATTAATAACCAATTCTATATCTGTCAATATGCATATATTTAATTAAGACTTCCACCCGTTTTCATCTATGTACAAGGTGAACCACATGCATCGATTCATCGATTGCGTAAGTCAAAACTAAATATATACCACATAGCACATAATTGATTAAATTAATAATTATTGAGGTCTTCCCCAATTTTAGATCTATCATAATATAGTGTATATCACTTAAACAAGAAAGACATACAATAAAAGCAGATCCATGATAAAACATGCATGTAATTATCATGGACATAAAATTACACTTAACAATTAATGCAATTAAATCAGAGTTACGCATATACACATAAAGTTGCATGCATATTAGGGTTTCTAATCCAATTAAAACAATAGTTTACAAAACCCTAATCAGGGCACCAAATAAAACGCCCCCCCCCCCCTCAAAATTAGGGTTTAGGATTTGCAAACCCTAGATCTAAGCATACAAATAATAACACATTCATGTTTATTTTAATTATGTGTTTCAGTAATTAATTACTTGTTATACAAGGCTCGTGATGCCACTGTTGAGTTTATGATATATTAAATACAATAAAACATAAAGACATCAAGAGTACACAGCGGAAGACTAAAGATCATAACAAATAAATGATTAACTGAAAGTATGCATAACGTACCTCTTGTGAATATCAAATCTCTTGAGCAAAACAAAGAAGTACTAATTGGTGTAAGAATAGTGTCTTACAACCACGTTCTTGTACACACGAATTAACCAACGAATCAAGCGATTGCTAGATCTAACACAAGTCCTCGTTTAAGAAAAACGAAACCAAACTCCCTTACTTGGGGTGTTCGGCCGAAAATGTGACAAGAGAGAGGAGAGGAGAGATCTAGGGTTAATTCAATGCACAAGTGTATGAAACCCTAGAACCTAACCCTCTTTATATACTAGTAGGGAAACTTTGGGAACAAGATACGATTTAGGGCTTGGGAAGCCCCCCTTGGCCGGCCATGTAGAAAACCCAAGGGAAAAACCCATAACTTTTCCAAGTTTTCCATTTCTAGTCCTTTCTTTTTTCATTTAACGGTCGTTAGTCATTTTTCCGTTAAATACTTAACGATCGTTAACCGGACTTAATGTGTAATAATTAATCGTAAACATAAACATTAATTATTAACTTTAATTCTCATTCGCTAATGTGTGCAATCCCGTGATCACGAGTTCGAATCCAGACATTCACATGTTTGTAAATATATACATTTCCAACAATGATGACGTTAATTTAAAGATTTGTATGTACTAAGATAAATATTTTTTTGTTTTAACTATAAAAGGGTTCTTTAAGTAGCTTACTTTACTTATATATAGGTTTTTCCAATACGAATACGGAGTACTTCTTAATTACATTTACCTTCCATCATTTTTAAGTTCTATTACGTATATTAAACTTTATATTAAAAGATACCATCATTCCTATTTAGTTTCGTGATTTTAAGTAGCTACGAAAAGGTAATATCACGATTGACGCAAATAGGCGAACCTTCCAGTCAATCTGAATACCAAGTCAGATACGAGTAATAATCTTTCTGTTAATACCAATTCCATTTACTTTGAATATGACTACATATTGACTTGGACTTTCAAATATTGATAGTCAACTCAACATAAACTTCTACCCAACTTACAACTTATGTGGCAGAATTTATTAGATGCTCAAGAACTAAAATTATAATTTAGTCACTAGTTATAGATTTGTAGATTTTTTTTATTAAGGACTTCTTTTATATGTGTAGTTTCTTGAACTGAGTTTAGCATAAAGACATGTCACCAATCACCATAAACCTTTGAGTAACCTCGCATAGAAACCAGATTGAAATATCATAAATACATTTTAACCTTTTAACACAAATAATTGTGTGAGATGTGCTTTTTTAAGATTATTAAAGTGAAACAAGCCATGAGAATGGAGTTTTAAATTTTTCTATGAAAGAACTAGGTATTACAATCTCACTATATATACACAATACGTATATACCAAATTTGTTCCTAATAAACTTGAGCCACAACCTCTTGTTTCATTGATGAGCATCATACACCATCAAATGATACTGCCTACCTTTTTGTTTGAACGGCAAACATTTATTAAATAAAAGGCTATTAGCAAGACACTAAAAACCAAAGAGAACAATTACATAACAAAAAATAAACAAAACAACCTATTATAGAATCTTTCCGAAGCTTTAACTGTAAGGGCTATAAAAAGGATGAAAAACTCTTGTCAATTACGGAGAATCAAAACAAGAGAAAAATCCCCATTCACGAAGGCCGAGGCATCGGATTTCACTCAGGAGTGTTTTGATGCAACCCCAAACAAGCACCACGAAAAAAATATAACAAGAAAACATATAAAAGCAGAAAGTGACCAAACATCAATCGAAGTTCGGAAGTCTCAGCATCGAAAAGCCAAAAAACATCAGACTAAACCATTAGGGGGTTAAATAGGTTACACTGGTTAAATACGTTAAAGGGGTTTCGGGTTGACCCATTTAACCTGTTTTATATACAAAAAAGGCACATTACATGAGTAAAAAAAGTTAAACAGGTTTGCAAGTCGACCCATTTAACCCATTCAACCCGTATAGTAAAATATAAATAGTGTTTAATCTAAGTATAAAGTCTTAAACGGGTTGACGGGTCGACCCGCTTAATTTATTCCCAATCCGAACGTGACCTTTTTAATAAACATGTCAGTTGGGTCGACCCAAAACGGACCCAAAATCTATTATATCAACCTAAACATGTTAATTTACGTGTCGATTTTAGGTCGGGTTTTATGTCGGATCAAAAATTGTGATCCCTATGCCAACAAATTTAACAAGGCTCATTGCGATATCAAGTTAAATGAATCTTTCTTCCATAACCTTATTAGACCACCTGATCTCCATGAATATCTCTTACACACACGACAACAGAACAATGCATCGACCATTTAGGTTTATCGACAAATTAAATGTTAGTCAATTTGTACATTGCGTATATGTAGTACTAAAGTACTTAATACGTACGAGCTGGCAAAATTGGAAAACAACCATATGTGTTTTAAAAAGAACAGTGAGACATTATGTAGGGCAAGCAATGGTAGCCAAGTAAGAGTTGCCCAATATTTGCAATTTTGCATAGACAATTTGTTTGGTTTGATATTGTCCAAACACGTACCCTTTAAAGTATTGAGACAACGCTATTTATTAATTTATTCAACAATCAATCTGATTTTTATATCCTAAGTTTTATTTAGGTAATATTCTGAACAATTCTGTTTAAAAGTTTGTTTATATAAAACGCTGTTTCTTTTTAATATATTTAACATACGTGTTCATTAATCCAGTAGACAAAAAAGCAGAAATGAAAATATCAACTAAAGTATCTTGATGATATGGTTAGTAATACGTGATCGGTGATCTTCTAAGTAATTACTAGCAGAAATAGTTTCTATATAGTGTATTAAATTAAATAGTTTTAGTCCAAAAAAAAAAAAAAAAAAAAAAAAAAAAGGAAAAATACACATTAGGAAATTTTGACCAAAAATAAATAAATATACACATTAGGAAATTTTGACCATATAATTTCTCCATATTTTTACTACACATATCTCTCCTTACCTGTTTTTGACCTTTGTTCTTCATATACTTGTTCGAAGTAGCATACTCGGTCCATTGAGAATGTTTCATTGTTTAAAATCTATTTTTTTTTTATAGTATATTTATGTTCAAATATGAACCACAATGACATTTTCAACATGGATGAGCCGATCAGAGTTACATTGATCTCCACCATGCCAGCTTGGTTTAATATCATAGTACATGTCAAATATGTCAACTGGAGTACTGGACATACATATCCTAAGTTTCCCAAGTTGCATTACACTTGGATAAACATACAACTTGTGCAAATCGCTATGACATATTAGGCATGACTAGGGGGCATTCGAGTTATCAATGCCAACTGACACAACAAGCGGATTTAACTAGTTTAGGGTGTTTGTTTGAGCTTATTTACTCACTCACGAGATTATGTGTTTTCGGCTTATTTAAAATTTATGAATTTATATAAGTTTACTATTTTAACTTACACAAGCTCATACGTTTCAAATAAGCCATAAAAAAATTAGCTTGTAAAACAAAAGCTCATAAACCAAAAGAAAAACTGCATGAACTTGAAGTCTCGTAACAAAACAAAGGAGTGTTGAGTAGTTGCTTAGCTATTTACCTGCATGAACTTGAAGTCTCGTAACAAAACAAAGTAATGGTGATTTTGCATCACCGATATTATTTAAGTGTAATGGATTAATTTAGGTGACCAATGTGTAATCATGATAAATGTTCAACAAGTCGGGGATGTGCGGAGTGCACACTTGTATGACGTTGTTATGACTATTATTCGGGGGCGAAGCCCCGAATGACGGGGGTCCGGGGGCAGCGCCCCTGGTAGCAGGGTCCAAGGGGCAGCGCCCCTGGCTGGGGTCAGCTTGGAAAATTTTTATTTGGTATAAAGTGCTATGTTAAAAACGCACTAGAAAATAAAATTTCCGGTAATTTTAACCCTAAAAATAAACTGATTTGGCGGTTAATTTAAATGCTATTGCAGTTGTAACCGACTATCAGTTTTTGGTCATATATTTCGAATTCTGGTTCTGTTCATAACTAACAAAACATATTCTCAAGTTCAAATCTGAGTTTTATCCGATTAGAGATTTCGATAGAACCACCGAAATACTTCAATCTGATAGTGTTTACACGACTCTTAGATTACTGTGATCAAAATTTCCTAACACAAAGGAGTGTTGAGTAGTAAAACACTTGTGATTATCATTATTAAAATGTGAAAAATCAAGTTTGAATTCTTGTTTTTAGTGTAAACAATCCTGTAATTTGGGCAGAGAAAAATAACCGAAAAAATTAAAAGCGAACTTAAAAATGGATTTAATCGAATCGAATTAATCGAATCAAACAAAAAACCAAACCGTTAATAACCAAAACTTTATTATTTTTCATTTCTTTTGAAAGGTAATAACCAAACCATTATTAACCGACTTTTATTGGTTCGGTTTGATTTCTATCCACAACCAAACCACTAATAACCAAACCAAATCGTTATGCTTGTAGATTACCTGTTTTATTTGGTATATCTGGGTTTCCAATTCGACATTGTACATTACTTTTATTCGTTTTAAATTGTTCAAACTATATCACTCATTTTTTCTTCGATTTTCATTCACTCTTAGCCTTTCATCGATTTTTCATTCACTCTTAGCCTTTCATAAAAATCAAAACATAAGCATGTTATTACATTTGATCATATGGCGCTCATTTAAATTGTTTATCGAAACATGTTTTGTATATATGAAATATTTAATGAGCTACAGAGTATAATGTAATGAATGTATTACGTGTTTTCATAGTAATCATGCGTCTTTTATCTATTTGACATAATTTAAATGGTTGCGTCAAAATGTTATTACATTTGATCATATGGCGCTCATTAAATTGTTTATCGAAACATATTTTGTATATATGAAAGATTTAATGAGTTGCGGAGTATAATGTAATGAATGTATTGCGTGTTTTTCATAATAATCATGCGTCTTCTATCTATTTGACATAGTTAAAACGGTTGCATCAAATTTGTTGGACAAAATTTACAAGAGTCCAACAACTGCTGGTTAACCAAATTGTCTGATTAACCGAACCGCTTTAACCATCTTAACCGATTAACTAAACCATTATTAATCATAACTGAACAGTTTTAATTTTCAATAACCGAACAATAGTGGTTATGGTTTGGTTTTAGCTAATAATCGAACCATGCTCATCCCTATCTGAAAATGGTGAAATCATCAATCTATGAATGAGATATCTTTACTTGATTTGCGTCTTTGAAAAAAAAAAACTCTTGAAGTCTCTCTAGTAAATATTTTTTTTAAAATGTCTATCTTAGGAAACAAATATACAGTTTTCTCAAATTGACCAATATGTCAATTTCCACACACACCAAATCTCATTCTCATTTTCACCACCACACCAATCTTTTATATAAACCCAACATTTCCAACCCACACTTTTTCTAAATCTCCAATCCAATAACCAATCCTACCCATTCCACCATGTCATCATCATCCAACCACCATAAACCACCACCATCACCACCAGCACCACCATCACCACCACCGAACGTCACCACCACACTCTACCACACCCACATCGGAATATTCGCTTTAACATGGTCAAAAACCTTATTCAGCCGCTCACTCCACCTCCATCTCCTCCCTTCCACCACCACCACCAACACTGAAGAAGATGACACCACCATGACCACTACTAAAACTCCTTCTTTTCATATCCAGATAAAACCTTTTATTTTCTGGAATAAAACTGGGTCCAAAAAGATCCAAATATCAAATCAGAATAATAAGAACAAACAAGATTATGTTACTATATATTATGATCTTTCAAGGGCTAAATTTGGGCAGGGCCCAGAACCCATTTCCGGCTACTACATCGCCGGAATATTCTCCGGTCAAGTCACACTTTTGGTCGGAGATTCACCCAAACAAGCCTTGAACAAGACCAAGTCAAACTCGCCGGAAAAAACCCAGATGACCATTCTCCGGCGAGAACATGTCGCCGGAATCTGCCATAAAAAGTACACCACGAAAGCCACTTTTCGCGGGAAAGTGCATGAGATTTGTATAGATTGTACACGTGTCAGCACAGGGGATGATTCCAGGTTGTGTTTTAGTGTTGATGGGAAAAGGGTTTTGGTGGTGAAGCATTTGCAATGGAAGTTTAGAGGGAATGAAAGAGTGGAGATTGATGGTGTTCATATTCAAGTCTCGTGGGATGTTCATAATTGGTTAAATGATTACGATATCGAAAATAATGATGATTATGATGGTGGTTATGCTTTGTTTATGTTTAGATTTGAGAAAAGTGGGTTTGATTATCATGAAGATGATAAGTATTTGGCCCGTTTGAACGGGTCGGGTTTTGGATCTGGGTCGGGTTTCAGGTCAGGGTTTGGGTTCGGGTTTGAAATGAAGAAAATGAAAAAGGGGTTGTTGAGACGGGCGAAAAGCTCGTCGAGTAGCTCCTTGTCGAGCGCGTCGTCTGGGTGTGGTTCGGTGATGGAGTGGGAGAGTGTCGAGGAGAACGAGCTTAAGGGGCCTACGGGTTTTTCGTTGTTGGTTTACGCTTGGAAGAGTTGATTCGAGAGGGCGAAAATGGTTAAAATTAGTCTTTCGACATTAAGTGTACAGTGAAATTGGTTGGGTTTATTTTTTGTTTCGAGTCTGGTTATTTTTTTTACCCGTTTGAGATTTTATTTTGTTGGGATAGTATGATTCTTTGGTTAGGGATTTTTTGTTACTTGATTGGTGTCATTAACATGAATACTTGTAACAAAGAGAAGAGAAATTCATTCATCAATGTAATATAAATAGATCTTTTTGCATATTTGGTAAAAAAGATTAAAATATTTGTTTGTAATACAATCCACATGTATTTACGTTTCTTTTGTTTTAACTTTTAATCACAAAACTTTGCACGCAAATTGGTTCGACACTGATGTATGAGTGAGAGATATTATCGAGATATTTAGCCCCCTTAATTCAAATATAAAACTTTTAAAATGTTTTCTATATTAGGAAGATTGTTACATGTTTTAGGAAAAAAAAAAGTTATAATTATGTGATGTTTTGCGGCTTCATTGTGACACTAGCAAATCTTGGTACTATCTGCTTGTGGCCCATGATCCCTTTAAAAGAGGAAGAAATTAGTGTCACCTAATATTATGGCGTGTAAAAAAGGCATGAAATTATCACCTTTGATTTTGCTATTTCATAATTTACTAATCAATGATAAAGTGATTACTGAGTCAAGTGTAGATAGGCCATACATAGAGTCGAACGTATACAATTTACACTGAAAAACGTGTCTTATTTGTCATTAAGTGGCATTACTTCTATAGTACATTTAGCAATGTTTCTTCAGGCAAAGAAGAGAAATAGTTTATAGTTTTTTCCGTATAAAGTAAGTGCCACAAATACCAAAAGATACAAAACAATAAAATTTCTTATACGGTACAATCATGTCACACATATTCCTCGAGACTGGCTATAACACTTTGCAAGTTTTCATTATATGTTCACAATCATTAGCAACCTATTATAAAGTAATTATGTATTTATAACATACCTACATAAACATGGACGAATCTACATTAGAAGTAGGGGAGGCGTCACCCTAAAAGCACGTTTCTTTAGTAGGTGGTAATTTCTAGTTATGTTTAGGTTGTCGTGATTGTTATTCATGAGTTACCTTCACTAACTTTTCTTAAACATTTTTTGAAGTAATATATTTATCGGGTATTTGATCTTTTACCCAAAAACATCTTTCCTCTTACCCTCACTTTCCACCTCTTACCGATCACTCAAACTCCCGATCACTCACTATTTATGTACATACAATGACACGTAAACCTTTACATTCTATTCTTAACGGGGAGGCGGCTTACCATCCAATTCCAACGATGACCTCCCACGCGTAAGAGGGAAAAGGGCCATAACGGCCTCCCGCGTGACCAAGTTATGAAAGTACCCCCTTACGTTTGGTAAGAGCATCCAACCTCATCACGAAATGTGTGTATGGTTGCGTGTGCAAATGAAAACTCTAGAAATTCACTTGTTAATCAACATGGGCTTTTAAAACTAAATAAATGCGATTAGATGTAATCATATTTGAATGTGTAATAAACTTAATTACAAAAAGAAGTAAAAAAATTCTTATGTCTAGTTCTTAGAGCACAAGGTATCGTGGATACCAATAACACGTTATTGGTATGCCACTTCATCGCCACATCATACACCTCTCAATAACTAACCAATAACTCAAACACCCTCCCTCATAACACACCAATAACATGTTATTGGGTCCACAAGATACCCCACTAAAAATACACCTCACTCACAATACACTAAAAAAAATTAAAAAAAATAGTAAAAATTTGTCCTCTTCCTCATTTGGCTTGAGCCACTCAACCAACTCAAACAATATTTGGCTCACAAATGACATGTTAAATGATATGGTAATGGCATGTTATTTGTATTTTTTTTTCCTTCGGCATGTTATTTTCCTCCCATACCCTTTGCTCTTAGTCTACATGTAAACAGTAGATATATAGATTTATTCATTTATATAAACAAACAATGAAATAGTTGTTTTGGATATGGGAGATGATTCGTACACTCCAACTTTTTATTCGCACACTCAAATGTACAAGTAGCTAATGCAAAATATTAAAACAGTACAAGTCAGGCATGCATGAATTAGAGTGTGTCAATCAATTTGTAATGTGTACAAATCAATTCCCTTTGGATATCTGGCATGAGTTGTTTGTTTATGATTGGCAACATAGTATTCGTTTTCTTGGGATTCCATTTTTTTCTTGCCAAACCTCTCCTTCCACTCAATAATTTACGGTTTCCATCGCATGTGAGGTCCTTGTTTTTATATGGCCCTCTTATTTTATTTATTTCATTGTTAGTTTGTTACTATTAGTCCACCCGTCTCCAAATTATTATCATTTTCATTTCAGGATATATCAAAGTAATAGTCATTTTTTCTTCTCAATTCAAAGAAAGTTTAGTTGGTGATGATGATATTTGATTGGTTGAGTAGCTTTTATTATAAGTAATCTATACTACATTATAAAGGATTTGGGACTTTCTAGAAAAAGAAGTCTTAAAATTTTAAGACCAAAAACATTACTAAAAAAAGAAAATTAGAAAATTAATGTCAAATATGAAATTGAAAATTTAAGTCTCATTTAAACCATATAGTAACCCCTTCAATAATTATATATTTTAATGCTAAAATTTTAAAAATAAAAGTGCTAATTATTTACATTATTAATAATTTAGATGTTCTACTTTAAAAAACATATATCTATTACGTTATAAAGTATATGAAACATGCTAAATAAAGAAGGTTTAAAATGAAAAACATTTGCTCGCTACAAAAAGTCATCGGGTACCCGCCGCCGCCACATTGCGCGGGTATCCTTCTAGTGTAATCAAACATGATTGCAAGAATGATTGTAAAAAGTACTTACATCATATAAAGATTTAATCTTTGGAATTTGTTGTAACAATTAATACAAGTGTCGTGAAAAGTATTTCAATATGCAGTCATTCAAAATGCATGCTTTAATGTAGAGAAAGCGTATGTACTAGCTACCATGTACATTATTGTTCAAACCATGTTTTAAAACAACATTGGATGATTCATGAATCATGATTAGTTATGGAACCTTACAAAGAGAAATGATAGCTTACGTTTTTGTTTCCTGTTGGTATCTTTCATAATAATTTGAATGCCTCAAGAATGGAATGCTTGATTTTGATAAAGATTGGAACAATAGTCACTTAGTGTGACACCGGATGCAAGAAGCTTTGTTACCCTTCTTTAGTTGCTTTTCATACATATCATCTTTTTCATATTGTCATCTCTATCAATTTTGAAGTCTCATTGACCAGTATTTCTTGATGATCCGGTGGAGAATGGGAAGAGAGAGGCGCTCTCATAAGCAAATGAATGGGACTCCTGGTCCTGATCGAACTAGAGAATCCGACAACCTAGAGAATCCACAGAAATAGATGGGTCGGATACTGGAATCGGCTTAAAAGTCCTTACTTTTTTTAGGCGGGGCTTCGTTCAGTATCTTGCCAACTCATCGAACTATTGGGTGCGACATGTGCAACTTTTAAATTTATTATGAGTGTAATAACCGACATTTTCAGGTTATCATTTATCCAATTACTTAAACGTTTTATTCTAAACACGTGATTTCTTGCTTTAATGTAAAACCGTGAGGTAAACTGGCGTACAACGAGAAACAAATTTGAACGTATATTGGCACTATACTAAGTTTAGTCTACATCTAATAAGTTCATTATAACACTCATAAGCATGTTTCATAAGTCATTTGCATTTGGTTTTATAAGTTTTACGTAAATGATCTAAGACTTGCATTAAGTCTCATGCATGCATGTAATACTTAATCAAACTCACCACCTTTCCATTATACACTTATACATATACTTATAACCTTCAAAAATAAATTTCTCACCCCTTTTATCCCCAAAAATCAGCTACTATATATACATACACAGCATATGCTTTTAAGCTTATAAATCTCACGTTTACTCCTTTTATACTAAGTTCTAATAAGTCAAGCCAATGTTACATGCTCCCCCCTTCCCATGAAAACCCACGAATTTGAGCACCCACAAAAGCACCCCTCATTGTCTTTTTGCCCCAGTTGATCATACACATTCATGTGAACTAGGTTGGACCATTCAAACTTACCAAAAGTTTACCTATATAAGGACCATTTGCTAGCTATTTCTCACCCACTCAAAAAACAAACTCCCTTACCATTTTATCTGCATTTTCACCAACAAAAAAGGGGCTAAGAAAAGGGTATTCAAGTATTGGGTTAAGTTGGTTAAGGAAGCTTGGGTTTTGGAAACTTAATCTAGGGTTTTCTTGGGGTTTCTTAGAGTTCTTGTGCACCAAACATCACCAAATCTTGTAAGCTTTTAATAAAATCACTTATACTCATTTCAGACTTATTTAACATTCCATGCTTTATTCATGTCACCACTATATGCTTGTTTTGTTAAAATTTGATTTGAACTTGATATAATTAAACCCTAATTTTGCAAGAAATTTAGGTCGACTTGTGTACACCACTTAACCACTTTAAAATGATCTTTGGCCAAAATTCCTTTATACCACAGCTAGATATATGTATTAAGTAGATCCTAGCAAAAGTTCATAATTTTGGGAGTCTTTTAGTATTTTTAACATGCGATATGAAACTGGTTGTCGGAAAAGACTTGAATCTGATTACTTGACAAAAAACACCTAAATGAAGGACCTAAAGCCCAAACTAGAAGCTCTAATTGAATTTTTTGAAAAATTAAGACATAGATCTAACTCTAGGAACTTGAATTTTGAAAATAGGATGAAAAATGAGTGAGTTATAGTCCTGTGAATTAGGGTAAATTTTCTGAACAAAACTGTAATAAAAGGTCAGCCACTTTTTGTGCATAAATGGATACCTAAAACATGTTTTCACTAACCGAAGTCTTGATTTGTTGAAAGTATATACTTTTACCTACGTATAAGGCTTTGAATGAACAAAATGGGCAAGAAACGAAGAATTTACGCGAATTTTAAGTCGTATTTAAAATTCAAACAACAACTTTTTAATAGAGTTTTTGAAACTAAAAACGCGTTTTACTTGTTTTTCCTAAATGATTTGCCTTACGAAACTTTATAAAACTTCATTACAAGTCTATAGGGGTGATAAAACTTTACAAAACTCATATACATATAGTACATGTCGTATCATTCCTTAGACGACTTATTTATTTTGGTCGCAATTAGGACTTGTTTCTCGTTGAATATGTGCAATATTTCTCGTTGTACTACTTGTTGAGGTGAGTTTTCGTGTCCCATTTTTACTTATATGTTTCTTGGTAGAAAATGATACTCAAAGGATATTTCAAATACTTTATGCCGCGCTAATTAATTTAGTTCTTTGGACAATCTGTGTGCTTATAATTCCAAATGTGAGCATTAGTGGTTGATTTGTACATGTCTATGATTCCTATGTTGATTTCTAAGTTGATGGCTATGTTGATGACTATTAAGCCAACTACTTAACTCTATCTGGTAGGCGACATGTTTGGAAACCTAAAGCAATGTGTCTCTATTGATTTGGTTATGGTTGAATATTTGTATACACAAGCTGCCGCTATGCTATTATTTCATATTATAGTCTTACTCGTATTCTAAGCACGGAAAATGTTTTAATTACTTAAACCTACAAGCTCACCAACATTATGTTGACGTTTTTCGATTATTCATTTTTAGGTAATAAGAATGCTTAGGAAGGAAAGAGTTACTGCCTTGCCTAGTGAGACCATATCGAGCCCGTCTTAGGTTGTGTTCCCTTGAGAGATTTTCATTAGTATTTTATTATGGACATCATTGTTGTATGCGAATTTATTGTATGCTTGTCCCGGGTTGTGGGATTTAATGACTTATGACTATGTTTGGCGTGGTAGTGACTAATCATGACACAAGTATCCAATTGTGTCGGGTGTCGTCATGACATTTTGTGTGGATTTTCATTTAGTGAATTCTTTATTGTTTTACATCAATACATTATGATGATTCTGTTTGTCACACTCCACGTTTCTGCCTTAGACGAGGTGTGACAATCAGCCCAAACGATAGACTCAATAAGTTCTAGCCAAAATGAACTACGGAAAAAAGTCTGTAAAAACTATCAAACCTCCCAAACAATACCCAGATTTGCACTCAGCCAATCTCACTTCGTGCTTATTTTTTATACTAATAAAATCAGTTGTATAGTACTCAAACGAGGGCTACACTACGTACAAAGAAAAGCAATTTTCCCTAAATGGATGCGATTGTAAAGATTACAAGATCACACTTACAATAAGCCTCACTACAAATACTTAAACAAATATACCATACTAACTCAATAAATCAAGATGATCTAAAGATACAAATACAAACTTAAACCAAGAGAGAGATACAATATGTGTAGATGATAAGGTTTTAAAAGGTACCATTTTGAGGGGTCGTTTAAGTCCTTATTTGATCACTTTTGTATCCGTTATTGCTTAATATCGTTCCTTTTCACTTTTTAGGTCTCTCGAAGGCAAATTGCTGGAATGGCACTTATTTGGACGAAAAGGCGCGGACATACGAAGGAAATGGCCAAAGTCAAGAATCGAGACACTCAAGCTGCTGAAATACAAGGGGACGGCGTCTGGTGTTATTTGCGACGCCGTCGGAGCACTTTTGTGACGGCTCAGTAGCCAAATTGCTTTTTTACACTTGACGGCGTCAGAAAGCCGACGGCGTCACAACCACAAGGTGACGCCGTCACAAGGTGATCAAGACTATCAAAGCATGCGCGCGAAGTAGTTGATATTGTTTTGGCCATAACTTTTGCATACGAACTCGGATTTAGGTGGTTCAAAAGCCCACGCGACCGGAACGAGAAAATCTACAATTTGCTGAAAAAATGGTCGTGACGCCGTCACTCTATAAGTGTGACGCCGTCACCCTTTGCCGACAGAAAATCTGCCTATAAATAGAACATTACAACTTCACTTTTTGTAGACTCTAAACCCTAACTCCGATTCCAGGGATTAGATAGGTGTTTTTCCAGCAACTTTGAAGGTTTCAATCACTCCAAAAACATCTTGTAATGGTTTGTTGATTATATCTTAATCCATATATTCAATTTATCATTATGTCTATCCTATATTTGATTGCTTGTGTGTATGCTTGCATGTTTACCATGTCCGGCTAAATTACTTGTGTGTTTGCTTAGATATATGAAACCTAGTTGTTAATTATTGTTAGGTTGTCTCTTATCTTAATTGTAATTGGCTTAGGAGTGCGACTAGGCTATCGTTGTGTCTAATACTTGATAAATCTTTGATTGTTTATGAATGACTTAGTGGATTTCGTTTACTAAACCCAAAGATAACCTCAAAGTTAGTTTATGAATGACTTAGTGGATTTCGTTTACTACACTTAAAGGTGACTTCAAAGAGTTAGGGAATGCACACCTTACAACCTTATAAAACACAACGCATTAAGAATAAGGACTTGACAATTCAACCTTCAATAGGAGATAACTAGGGAGTAGTAGAATCTAGGTAAACACATCTTTAACTATCATACGAGCACACAACAATAGATATAGACTATCCACACCCTTAGTTTAGATAATTAGATAATAGTAGAAATACCAAACCCCCCCCCAAATCCAATACCCGAGATTCGTACCTTTCCATTTCATAAAATATAAAAATACAAAAATAATCTTCCTCAACCTTAACCTTAGCGTAGTAACTTCTTACTAGCATTCCTATTCCCCTAGAGAACGATATCAATACCCGTGGCTTACCCTAATTACTACACTACAACGATTAGGTTCACTGCCTAGGGTGTTATAAAACTTGCTCGAAGAAAAGGAAGTTTCCTTGACCCCGAACGACGCGTGTAGCGTTATCAGTAGAACCGTAGGGGGGGTGAATACGGACTTTTCGGCTTCTTTGAAGTTGAAAGACTTCAAGCCTCAAAGATCAATTTGTGGTTACACAACAAGTACAACAACCACAATCACAACAAAAGTATCTAAAAAGGTACAGAGACAACACAATATATACTGGTTCGGGATGGGGGGTTTATACCATCCGTACGTCCAGTTGTGAATCCACGAGATGATACTATTCACTAAGTATAATCCTTTCGGTGGATTACAACCCGTTATAACTTCACTCCACCGATATGCACTAAGATTAGCGCTTGCAAAGAAGAGCTACTACAACAATATTACGCCCTTGGAAACCACCCTAAAGAATCTTGTGATTCGACTTACCACAAAGACTTCCCATCGGAAGACTTAAACCCCAACGGTCTAGGCTTAGTCACCATGACACAAGCCTTCAATTACAACCAAATCGAATAAGAATGTTTGATTGCATAACCAAGCCCTAACATAACCTAGAGACTCGGTTCTAGAAAGGTTAGATAATGAGACCCTCGATACAATCACAAGAGTGGATTAGGTTCTTGTGATTCTTCCGTTGCTAGGATATGTCTTCTTTCAAAGATGATATGTGGAAGATTAAGAACATAAGATAGAATTAGATGATTGAGAAAAGAGAAATAGAGAGAAAGAGGTAATGGCAAGGGGTGAGGAATACAATAGGCAAGGGGTATTTTTATAGGCCAAAGTCCAAAAAGTTGAATTTTTTTTACGAGGCTAAGCATCATTGGCGTGTCGGAGCGCCAGCAAGGCACCATATCCTGGAAAGGTTTTTATTTGGGACTTTGGTCTTTTAACTACCCAATCTTGCTAAAACCCCAATTGTACTTCACATATTAGACATTTCCATTATTCATCCTCAAGGTCAACCAACTCAAATAGGCATTTGATAAAAATAATTTTGTAAAGTATTTAAGTAAAACCAATTATCAAAGAGAGAAAGAGAGAAGAGATAATTGGATAGGGGTAGTTTGGGTATTCCTCACATGGCATAGATAAGAGAGAAATAATATGACATAGAATATTCTTTTCTTGGAAAGGAAGTGTGGATGTTGTGTTAGAGTGAGAAAAGGGAAGGATTTGAATTTGAAATTCGAATGTTGTAAGAAAGGGAAGTGAGAGAGTCATGTTAGTTTAAAATGAAACCATGGTTGGGTTAAGAAACTTGGCATGGTTAGGTTATAAGGGAATATGCCAAGTGAATAAGGAATATTATTTTCTTGGAGAGGAGGGTGAGATGGAAGTGAGTTGGCATGGATGTGACGGGGAGCCTTAGGTTAGAAATTAAAATTTGAATTTGGAGTGTGAGAGGAGAGAAGAGTGAGGAAGGTTGTATGTGAGGAAGGTGAGTTGTATTGGATGCGAGAGTGAAGTGATGGGGAGCCTAAGGCTTGGATTCAAATTTGAATTGTGTGAGTTGACAAGTGTGTGAGGGAAGGAAAGGAATGTAAGAAGAGTGTGTGTAATTTGAATTTGAAAGTGAGGATGAGAGTGTATGAGTTGTATCGATGGGATGTGAAGTGATTGGGAGCCTAAAGATGAATTCAAATTTCAAATTTAAGGATAAGGTAGTGTGTGTGGAAGAAGGTTTGTGAGAGGATATGTGTAAAATTTGAATTCAAAATGAATGTGTGTGAGAGTAGAGAGTTGGAGAAGAGAATGAATAGGAAATGGGGTGATGTGTTTGATATTTGTTGGTTAGAAAGGAATGTGGTTAATAAGAGGTTGATTTGGAGAATGTTGAAATGTTAGGGAACAAAGGTACATGCAAGTACAAGGAATATTAATAGAATGTTGGGATAAGATTTGGAAGGACTTTGAAATGGTTTGAAGGTTAATTTGGTGTAGATGATAATCAAAGGATTGATTAAGGTTTAATCACATTATCATTTAAGAAAGAAAAGATTTGACAATGATGATTATGGATTTTGTTTTAGATAAGAAAATCAAAGGATACTCATAGGTCCAAATAACTCAACGTCAAGTATTCATAATATCATAGTTCGTGAATTTCCACAACTCGAAGTAATCAATAATTATCTTGATGCAAAAAAGCTAAGTGCTTTGCATCAAAGTAAAGCATATCCCATAATGGGAAAGAATGTATTTACGCAAAGGGACCTTTGATTTTGTTTGACCAATAAGGGAGTAAACCCGTTACGTGATTAGAGAAGACGTAAACATGGATTATGGTCATACGAATACTTTCACTTGATGTCACGTGAAATATATGAGTTTCCTAGGTTTAGAAAAGCCTTGGCTAGAGGCGTTTAATAAAATACTTGAGTTGGATTTTAGTAAAAAACGAGAGGTTGTGATTTCGGATCCGTCTAATTCTAAAACCTGTTTCGAGTGTTCCTAATGAAGCACATATCATATTCATACCTTTATTGAAAGATTCACATTTGTCGGGTAAGGGAAAATCCGACTTTCAAAAACCATCATGATCAATACAGTGGGTTGGCGGGTTGCCTGTACATTGAAGCGCTAACAACGCGCCAGACCTAGTTATTGAGTCATTTGGTTTTTGGCTAACGTTTGTGATTTTATGTGTTGTGAAGGTTTATTTGTCATCATTAAAACATAAGGAGACCTAATTAATGTTGTCCCAACTTTCTCCCCCTTTTTGATGATGACAAATAAATTCTGAAAGCAAATAAAATTACAAAACGTAGTGAAGATTAAGAACTCCTTTAATGTAGCTTGCATGTTGACCTTTCCATGTAATTTGGTGAAGCTTGACCTTTATATTGACTTAGTCTTCACCCGAGCTTGTGCTATTTGCTTTCTTTCTCCCCCTTTTGTCTAATAAAAAAGGTGGGATCACCCATCGAGCCAGGTTCTGAAATTGGGCCCGTGGGTTATGGTTGAGCTCATTTATTCCCCCGAGTATGCTCCCCTTTGTTTCAAGGCGGGGATCCATGGGTCAAGAGCAACACATTTGCGGTGTACTTGGCTACACAAGAAACAAACAACGCGCAACAAGCAATCCTCGCATGTGGAAGTCCAAAATGGGTTAGGTAACCATCCGAAATCTGGTAACATGGGTTAGTTCATAACATTATATATTATTAGTCCATTATGAATCCATTATCCATTTGTTGAGCATGAAACAATGAGAAAAAATGCATTTTTATTATTATAGGAAACACAAGCAAGACATACAACCATACTTTACAAACATGGGCAATAGACCAACAATCCACATAAACAACAATATGACCAACACCAAACACACTACAAGTTCTTGTTTTCTTTCAAATTATCATCACTTGTTTCATGCCTCCTATCATTATGCACTAGGCAAGATATGTTGGAAGCCAATGCTTGTAGCATTTTAACACCCTCATGAAGAGATTTAAACATCTCTCAGTTCTCTTCCCTGTTATCCTTAATGGAATTGAGCATATCAATCATGTTTTCACAACAGATTGAGTGTTTGCTCTCATGAAGTTTTGGGCTTAAGGGTTTCCTTATCTTTCCCAAACTTTTTCTTCTCTAAGAAATCTAAATGGAGATCTTGTGACTTGAACATTTTAAAGATTGTTCCAAACTCATCTTGCGTGATTTACTCTAGGTTAGCCTTAGGAAGTCGTAGGTCATTATGCATGAAATACCCATCTCCAAGCCCTAAATCTTCACTTGGAGTTTGAGGGACCGCAATATTATTCATAACTTCTTGATTACCATTATTGGCAATCAAAGGATTTGTGTCACTACTCAAGAAGATGTGATTGTCAAGCATATTGTTTGGTGAGATTGGGTCATTATTCATATTTTAGGTAGTAATTTAGTATGAGATTTTTATGACAATATGGTCTAAGACAACATGCCTTAAGAGTGATGAGTTTGTAGTTAGGTAAGGATAATAGATATCTTAATAACCAGTGGATAATAAAGATTAGTACATTGATTCTTATTGTTGTACTAAGTGACAAGTTTAAGAGGAGTATACAGGGAAGCTAATTTTGCCTTATGGGAAGTAGTTTAGTTTGTTTTGGGTTGAGATTGGATGATCTAGTTTCTCATGCTAGTTCTCATAATTAATCATGCATGCACCATGAGTTTGAAAAACACGGACATCCGCAACATCTCAAGTGGGACACTTAAGGTTTTTTCTTATGAACCAACTGTAAGATTATTGATATCATAACACCATATGGATTTGATGTGCAATTCGTATAGTAGAAAGAGAAAGAGATGAGAGAAAATGGGATGCTGGAGAGAGAAAGTGAAATGTGAAATGTTAGATTTAAAGCATATCCAACCCTCCCCCTTGGTGGAAGAGGGCTTAAATAGTTACATAATATGCCATCCAGTGGGCTGCGGATCAGGTGTACAGTGGGTAAAGACCCGTCCTTCTTCCACGGTGTTACTTAAGCTAATCTTATACTAATAAATATTGTTAAGCCTACGAGCTAAATTATGCTAGCCTATAGTTGGGGTGACCGACTCTTCTATATGGATTTTCTAAATCCTAACAATCTCCCCCTAAGGGAGTTCACCCCATAAATTACAATTTGAATCCTAGCATTCTATCATGAGGTTCATATCCGAGCTCGTAGACTTTGATTCTTCAATATAAAGAACTTTTCAACTTCAGTAATGTTTCTTGAAATGAATGTTCCTTTGTCTTGTGATCTTGAACTTTCTTTGAGATCATCAGCCACAGTAAATCTCCAGCTCATCCATTGAAGTATCGCCATCATGTGAAGTTGTGACTCTGGACCGACATGCTCACACTTTTCTGGATCATTATATTCCCATCAGAGTTACGGAAGCATTGTTGTACGTCTTTTAACAATCATGATTTATTTGATAGTGAGTGTGTAGTGTGAGCATGTGGTTAGGAATTGACATCTCTTTGACCATCAGTTGTAACCATCGAGGATTCCTACAAACAACATTTAGTAATAAACACACGAAAGTGTCTTTGTTCACTTTCGTTGAATAGGGTTGCAAAAACCACGGTTCCCCGTTAATCAGTATAAATACTGCCTGTGATCAGGTAGAATTCCAAAGAATCTCCTTGACAGGGTTTAGCAACTTGTACTAGCCATTCTCAAACCGGAGCGTCTCAAAGTAGACAACACGGAGTGAGTGAACCAGCGAATTGAGATTCACTGATTGATGAGAAATTGATTTGAAAAACAATCGCTTATTGCTGAATAAAGAGTTTTTGCAATACGACGAAAGTTTTATGAGCAAAATAAAGTTTCAATCACAAATACTTTTTCTTGAAATTATTTATGCGCAGTTGATGTGCTATAAAACTATTATTGAGCACATCGAAAGGTTTTTCCAAAAGTATACGTCAATTCCTTTACTGGAACGAGGTTGATTCAAATGTGAATCGCCCCATCGTTGTTTTCCAGTTTTCACAAGTTTGATCCATGAAGGATCTCACATGTCACCCAAAAAAATCTTGTTTGATGTTGGCTCTAGAAGTATTTCCATCTTCATTGTGAATACTTTACGTATCACTCAGATGTTTTGGCAATACCACAAGGATAATGTGTAGGACTCTTACATATTGTCTTGATTTTCACGGTGTATGAAACATCAAGCATATTGAAAGTGTGTCCTAAAGAGATTTATTAATGATCTCTTGGCTCTAGACTCAATAGTGCACTTTGGTTTTCCTATGCGGAGACTAGGGAGAGGGTCTCCTACTTCAATATCGACCATCTCTAAGAGAAAGTCGATAGATTGCATCAGTTCCCCGTGAGAATGAAACAAGTCCTTTTAAGAGAACTTGATTAGTTGGGAAGGTTAGTGCAGTGTGTCACTGGGTCCATGACGTCTTGTCTTCAATACCGGTGTTACCTTGGTAACCACCAGTAGCATATGTATTGAACCCGTTTTCTGTCCTAAGGTTGAATATTTGGAGAGCTATTTCTTTTCACCCTTTATCTTTATATTTATTTTTCATTCTTCAACGCCTTCAGCGCTTACCGAGACTTCATCACTAGAACCTTGCTGGGTTTGTTCTAGTCCTAGCTCCATCTCAGTCGGCACTCTTCCCTTATTCTCACTTTTCTCCTTTTTTTCATCATACCTAAGGACTTCTACACTAACTAGTGGATTGTCTCTAGGTAGATCCCTCCGGCTATGGGGGGATCATGGGAACGATTTCCTAACCTTACCATCCTTATAACTTCGGTAAATAAAATACAAGGTCGGTCTTTGATGTACTTCCACAATCACAATCGCCATTGGAAACCATTAGAAAATCAATCGAGGTACTTATGATAAAATATTAATGCCTTTGTAACTCGATAGTTTTGAAGGTTTTGAAATTCTCCCCCTCAATATGTGCATCAATATACGAAAAAGTTTAGCACATATGGGAGAGCAGCCTGCACTTTGAGTTGTGAAAGATCACATTTTATCAGTTTTCATATTTTATATCACACTCTCTTCCCCGATCAAAAATTTCAAATCCTCTGAGATTTTGGATCCCAAGTGATTAAAATATTTTAGAAAATTTGGGAGAAAATGTGGTCTGATTCAAGATATTCTGATAAGGAACATTACTATTCTCCCCCTTAATTTGAGAGTGAGGTTACTAATCACAATCATAACACTACTATCCACTACAAAGTTTTTATATATACTATTTACAACAACACACCACAAAAGAATTCCAATTATTAAGAGATTATGTGATCATTCGGTTCTCTGTAGAGGTTTGTAATTGCCTTCGCGAACTCTTCCACCTACCAAACTTTCCAAGCTGCGGAAGATTCTCCTTGTCTTGAGCCTCTTCCGGATAGCAAACAAGAACGCCTCGCTCATTTCCAAGTCCTTTTCTATCCAAAACATGGTATTCCTCCCTGGCCTCATTCCGATCTTATACTCTTTCACCCTATAATCCAAAGCTTCTTCAATCTCGTGTAGGGTACCGTCGCTGAACTTATGTATCTCATTCAACCGCATGATCATCTGAACCTTATACTTATCCCTAAATATGACAGCTCTTGGAGACTGTAGTCATGTTTGAACTCATATCCTTGTGCTTCCCAACAAGGCTTAGTAAGGTTAACTTGAGTCTGGTAGCTCTCAATCCTAAGCTGTAAGTGTCCAACTCTTTGTTTGATGACTAAACCTCTTGTCCATAAGTTGACAGCTGCAGCTGGAGTCTTCTTTTCATATGGAGATAAATGGTTCAGATGACCTTGGAGATTCAACTAATAGCGATCTTCAAAGTCATTTGGGTACATGTTCTTGACGCCATTTTCCTCTATGACATGGTCTTTAAGATCTGCTCTGCGGAGGAAAATCTTCTTCAAGTAATCATACCTATACATTGGGAAGATCTCTACACTGACAACACTTTTTTTTTGGGTAAAGGGGAGTAATTCTGCACCCTGGTAAATAGATTAAACCAAAACATTTGAGAACAGATGGAATGTGGCTGAAGTACCACATTAACCTCAAGCTAAAACAGCTTGATAGACAACTAACCTAGAGCTTATGACATGCCAAAAGCTCTTAACAACTCTAGAATCAATGAACCTAGACCAAGAAACAAATCAAAAAACAAGCTAACTAGCAGCTACCGTGAATGATGAACTTCCACCTTTAGTAGAGGTAGTAAATAAATTAGCCGATTCATCAAACACGTTTTCAACACAATCATCATCACCATCTTCTTCAGTAGCCAAAGCAGCATAAGCATTTGACGTAGAAACTTCACCTTCCTTAAAGAAGGAACCTTTAGACTGCAACATAGAAGACGATGTAGGCACACTACTCCTAATAGTGGCTCCCTTTTGTGGTTCCATAGTAGTATTCTTTGGCTCATACCTGAAAGTCTGTTTGATAGAAGTACCCACCTGACTCCCTTTACCAGACTGGGCTTTACCTTTCTTCTTCTTATGACTCACCTTTTGGAAACCATTGTTATCATGCATAGTAGGAGGAGTAACGACATTTGAAGTAGTAGCAACAGGAGGAGTAATCACTTTTTTAGTACAATGCTCATAGATATGCCCAAATATCTTACATGATGTGCACCTAGGAGGCCTCCACTCATACTCAACTCGGATAGATTCTTTAGTAAACCCATCGCCAGTAAGAGAGGGGATACCAATAGTAATAGCTTCTACGAGCTCATCCTCTGAACCAACCTCGATTAAGCACCGAGCAAAACTACTTCTACCCCAAGAATCCTTACACATAGAGCTTGTGTACGAATCCAGCATAATGGGTTTGCCAATAAATGAAGCAATCAAGTTGATACCATCATCTTCAAAAATTTGAATAGGCACATCATGTAATTTAACCCATATCGGAATACGAGTCATCTCTTCCTTACATAAACTAGTATCAATTGACCATTTCTAGAGAATGATCGGTGATTTACGTATCATCCAAGGTCCTTCTTCCAACACTGCTTCTAAACCAGCCTGAGTATCGTACTTAAAAAAGAAAAAACCTTTTGCATTCATCATGATCTTTTTCAAACCATACTTAGCCCAATTATTTCTAACATAGTATTCAACCACTGGAAACGCCATTCTATAACAAATAAAGTAGCCATATAGAGTGTATTCAAGACGTGCAATAACCTTTTCTACTACTCTACGTGGAATAGACACGTTAACTCCTTCACAAACAGGCTCAGCAACCAAAGAACTATAAGTAGAGTTTGGAAAAGGTTGTGTATTCGCATCCACATTAACATTAGGAGTAGTATCTTTGCCACTCACATCAGAGTTAGTTGCATTAGCCTTCATGTCAAGTGTATAAGCCTCAAATAAACCACACATAGCCTCAGAAACCTGTGAACGAGTTTCACTATCCAAAGTAGGCCATATCGGATGTTTGCCCTCTTCAAGCTCCCTAATGAATAAATCAATATCCGATGCAGATTTAAACGAGAGCCCAAACACCCCTTCAATAAAATCATGTTTACTTTTGATAGAATTAACATGACTATTAGGACCAGTAGGGGACACCGAGTCCGTAGTAACCACATGATCATTAGTAGTATTATTTGTGGACGACAAAAACGTACCAGCATTTGGAGCAACACGTATACCATCACCATCAATATCATCAACAACAACCTTGTTGGAAATAATGTTGATTCTACCAGCCATTGGTTTAACACTTACTCCATCTCCCTCGGGAAAATTAGCATCAACCTGAACATGAGGAGATGTCTTCTTATGTTTCCACCTAGTCACCTTCAACAAATCAACAGTAGCACTCAAATCCATCTCTCTCAAAACCCACTGACAATAATCAAAACCATAATACAATTCCCAATCTGTGTTGATAAACCACCGACCATACAATCGTTAAAATCCAAAAGCACCAACCACGATTCAAACTATTAAAATGAATCGTTGATACCCACTATAAGAAGTAACCAATCAAAAATTGGTAATAACAAGATAGATTGCAATCAGTGATGACCCAAAAAACGTATTTAATAATTGATACCCCACCGATCCACCAATTGATCAATATAATAAAGAATATTAGATCAACCAAAAAGATGAATTAGTTGGCAACAATTAATACGATCGAAGAGGGGATACTTTTTGGGATAGATAAAAGAATGGATTCCACCCACCCACGATTGAAAATGACCAATTAATATTAACCGAAAAAGATTAAAGTTAAAAGGTGCTAGATCGTTGATAGAGAATCGGAAGGTAGTGGCTGCTGGAATTCGCCCCTATACCCATGTGCGTCCGTGCAGCCCTACGACTCACTTCAACACCGTGTCTGTCAATGTAGAATCGTTGTTTGTGAAACCACCAATGTGAGATACCATAAGAAGCACCAATGTCATACTCGTACTCTTTTTCTGCCCAAAACTGATCAAGAACGAAACCAGCATCAAGATAGTGTGCAACTTTCATCTTAGAAATTGATAGTGTAGTCCTGCTACCCTTGTTGCCGAAGTGCAGATATTCAAGATCCCTGTTGAAGAAGAACTCAAATTGTATTGTGACTTGACCCGGTGGACCTCCCAGTGGGAGAGGCTTGCTAATTTCATACTAAAGTACATTATCATCCACCTGATCAGTCAACAACTTGTGGCATTCTTCCATTTGGTATTGCAAATGAATCACGTCAGTATGAAAGGCCTTGAAAATGTTATATGCTGGACCTTCCAAATCTTTTGCCGTAGGAGTGGTGATTATTTGATGTTTGCAGTACCATTTGATGAAGGTTCCCATATCATCGGTCTGAGCTAGTAGTGAATCTTTCGGTGGGGACACAGGGTTAGCAGCTATGGCACTTGCCCAATTCTGATTAGGAGTATGTATAACTGATGCAGGGATGGACAAGGTTGGTTCTGGAGTAGCATGTCTTTCTTCCTTCCACCAATCTTGAGTCATTTCTTTAGTAGGAGCCGGCCAAGTTGATCCAGAAGTTTCTGCTCTGTCTTCTCCTGCAAATGCCTTCCACCAGTCTCTGTTCTGATTCAGATTTGGATGTGTTTGTTCGGGATATCTTCTTTATCTGAATCTGATTCCTGGTTGAGTGTGGACTCTTCATTCATTACAAAATATTTAGGAATATGAGAGACTAGAGGTTTGAATCTGGTGTCGAATGTTGTCCAAGCTGTGTGTTTCGTAGATGTGGCAGTCTTTGAGGAGCTTGGACCAGTAGAAGCACCTGGTTGACCAGATGATGGCGGAGGAGAAGGCGGTGGATTTGCCTTAGGAGTAACTTAAGTACCAGAGGCTCCAGCTGCTGCCGATGAACCTGTAGCATCGGGTAGTGGAAGAGGAGGTGGGGTCGGAGGAGACCCAGGTGGTGTCTTTAGGGAATCTTGTCTCCTCCTTTTCCTTCTTCTATTTTCAGCCATATTCTCTATAAACTGAACGTAGTTATCACGATCAATCGACCTCTCAAGAGCGTCATATAGAAGGTTGTGGTCTTCATGCTCATTGTACTCATCAGTTTCATACATCCGTTGTTGTAGAATCTCTTTCATGTCTGAGGTAGGAAGATCCTTGAAATGAGCATACAGGGGTGCCTTCATAGCCCAGTCAACCGCCTCTTTAACATGTTCATTTATTTCATTCTTCACTTGATAATCAAAATTGAGATTATCTAGCTTGGACAGACGTGAGCCGGGATGTTTAACTATGTTCGGCAGAATATGTCGTTCCAGAGCTTGTGGAGTTTGTTAGGACTCCATGGATCGTTTAGAGCACTAGGAATTACAATAACAAATACAATACGCAGCGGATAAATCAAAACATAATTGTTATTGCAACAAGGTTTTTCAGTAATAACACTCCAAGCCCCAATACTAGATGATCAATTCTAGTACGGTTATCTAACCTATAACAGGGATCAAAGATCCTTGGGGCTACAACTAAACACACTAGTCGACTACATTTTGGAAGACATATATAAAACCTATAACCTAGATCTCTTTATAAAGTAGAGATTAAGGTTTACAAAAGACTACTAAGGACTAATAAATAAATTCTTCTTTTCCAAGCAAGTCCCTCCATCTTTTTGTAGGTTTCATCTTTGTCACTTTAAGTCCCTTTGTTTCATTCTTATATTTACTTTGTCTCATCAAATCAAGAATCCTAACAGAGCTGCAATACGTTTTAGAGCATCTTCTAATAGCAGCTCTACACTTGTGCTTGTAGGTGGTGGTGGTGGAATATCAGTTTTAATTATGGTTGTTGATGCTAAGGTTGTTACAGGAGGTGGAGTTGCTGTTGAGGTTGTTGGTGTAGGAATAGCCATTGTTGGAACAATAGATGTGTCTTGTTGAATCGTGACCGAAACCATAGAGACGACCTCTTTCTCATCATTTGTCTTATCAGTATCAACATTAGCAGATTTGTCTTAATTGAATTGGTCTCCAAATGTGAGATCATGTTCAAGGTTCTGAAAAAGAGGATAGGGTTCATGTAGAGCTGTTGGGTTCCTCCAGGCATGTTTGGTTGTCAGTTCTATGTTTGAGATTTTCCTGAACACCTGGGTAAGCAGTTAACACGAAATCATCCACAGCAAAACCACTATCTTGACAAACTATCTATTTTTCTGTATTACCAAAGTCAGACCTTTCACCTGTACCAACATCAGATTGAGTCTCGGTTTGGACTTCCGGCTCATTCACATCTACATTTCCACCCTTAGTAGCCTAAATCTCTGAATCGGTGTCACTAGACTCGACATTGAGTTCAATACTCTGAGATTGTTCCACTTCAGCTTCAATCGATTCTGTTACTTGTGATGATTTGATGGTTCGTTTTTGGAGAATGTATCTTGTAATACCTGAATTTCTAAAATTCACAAAAAGACCAAAATACCCCTATAATCAAAAAGTATGAATAATTAATTTAAGGAATACCAAATAAGCTATGTAAATTTAGAAAATTATTAAGAAATATCACACATGATCCAAATAAATATTAAAGACTTTGTAAAGGTAATTTTTATAGTTTATAACTTTATAAAATTCGTTCTGTATTTTATATAATTAACCGAATATATTTATTTAGTTTTATAAAAGAATAAAATTAATAAAAGCCCAATATAAATTTATAAAATTTAGAATCCATTTATTTTAAGTCCAATACATTATAAAGCCCACAAGAAAATTAGTAAACCCTATATAAACACATTGTACGGTTTATCTAATCCCTAATAACCGATTAACCCTAAAACCGACTCCAAAACCCTCCAAAATTCGACAATCAGTTCCCAAGGCCTAAGGCTATTTTTCTTGGACGAGTTTGAAGGTAAAGAAGGTGCTAAAAATCTGGTTCGAGGCTCTAAGGTGTTGTTTCGATTGTGGTTAGTTTTTAGGTCGATTAGGGTTTCGGCGAGTGGAGCTTTTGTGTTCTTTTGTTCTAACGACCAAGTATCATCAAGGGTATGTTCCTAATATTATTTTCAGTCCTACAAGTCATATAGAACACGTGAAAATTAGTCATGCATAATTAATAAGTCGTATGGAATTATTTGGAATTAAAACCCTAAAAGCGTATTAAAATAGCGAGCGAGCATATGATAATTTTTGGGACCATGATATTAATTTTCTGAAGACTCTTATATGATATACGACCTGAATAAAATACATGTCCATGAATTCGAAGCTTGTGTGATTTGTTTGGGGTTTTATTTGTTCGATCGTGTATAAATAAGGAAGGAAATAAAAAGGGACGATTAGGGTTTATAAAAATTAGGGTTTGCTTATTATAACTAAGGGTAATAAATGCAGTAGTAATGATGAATTAATGATGGGTTACACCTAGGTTTAGGGCTTGTACTTGAATTATGCATTATTCAGTTCTAAATAAAAGTTTTGGGTTGGTTTTGTAAATTATGAAACTTAAAGGTTATTTTTGTAAACAGTAAAATAATGGTACTAAACGTATAAAAATAAGTATGGGGGTTAAACGTGTAATTTTGGATATTTAGAGGGCTATTCGAATTGTATTTAACTAAAAGGGTATGTTTTGTAAATTCTAAAACCTTTGGGCTAAAAGTGTAAAATCTGATAATAGAAGGTTAGATCGTATAATTAAAGATGTTAAAGGTGCAACATGTAATTTTGGGTAATTATGGGTCAACATGTGTAAATGAATTACGTAAGGACATGCATGAGTTAAGTTAATTTCCGTTTGAGTTTTCATACGTTCTAGGTCAAAGTGGAAATCATTAAAAGGGGTAACATGTAAATTAAATGCGTATTAAATGATATTAAAAGTATGGGAAACCCTAGAACATAAATAGGAAGTTGATTAGGGTTAAAAGCTAAGTGTGTAGATTCGTTATTTCATGTGAGAATGGTAAGTCTTGGAATCATTAATAACCATCGATTAAGAGTAAATGAGCTAGTACTAAGTGTGTCGTGAACATGCGTGAGTTATAATGAATTAAATTAGAATATGCATAGTCTCATTAAGGTTTGCATTCGAACAATGTTACGTGTGAGTCTTGGTTAATCATGTAATTTATAAAAGATGATGTAAACTATTTTGAAAGAGAGTCCTAAAATCTGTCTTTGACATTTGTAAACCCTATACTATGAATGATGATCATATAAGTTCTCAAATAAGATAATTGTCATATTAAACCCTTAAGTTTACCGTTTGTCATTTACAACCCATAAGTTTGGCTAATTAATGATTAATACTCTAAAACGTTGTAATTCCGTCCGTCACTAAAAATGAGAATATTCTGACAACTCTAAAAGTATTAATGAGATTAATCCGTTATGACATTAATGATGCTAATAAGTATTAAATAAATCATAATCCGTGTAGATTCGTTGGAGGAGACGCGACGTTACATCTTCGTATTTCTACATTCGTTTGCTTTCCTTTCATTTGCTTTAAGGTACGGATATTCTGTCTTACTTTAAGACACTTGTGTTATCGTACAGATATTCTGACCTTTTCAGTAAAGGTCCCTCATGTTTTCCTTCTTTGTCATTCTCTCATGCTTATTAGGATTTCCGATGCCATTGCTATGAACCCTTTCCTGAATGTTTGATCTGTTACTTATCTGAACTTATGTTCTAGTGAACTATGCAATATCTGATGTGAACTTATGTTAGGAAGACTTTGATATATACATTCGTTGAACCCTGCTATATTGGATTATGAACCTATGATTATGAACTTCTGATTTATGAACTTCTGCTTATGAACATATGATATGCCACTATGATATGAACTTATGATTTCTGACTATCTGAATATGAACCTTATGATATGAACTATCTGATATGTTATCTGTGACCTTGTGTTGACTATGATCTGTGCTATATCTGAAAATCTGTTTGACTAAGGTCAGTTGTTAACTGAACCAAATATTTAACTAGTCATGGGGGTTCCATGTCCGTATCAGTGATGCACCTCTGATATGACTCTAGGGCAGTAGAGTGATGTTCTGCCACGTCTCTGGATGGTGAAGCATATTTGTGAATATGTAGGAAGGGGCGTATGGATGCATCCTAGATCTGATCTGTTATCTGATATGTTATCTGGTGAATGATGTCGTGTGCAATACGCGTCTTCACAAAATCTGGGAGCTAGCTACTCCATTTATTTTCTGAGGTTACTTTTTGAAGAAGAAAGATATTTCTGATATGATATGTTAATTGATGTGTTTATGACGTATTTGTTTAAGTGATTATTAGTTGCCATACTAGGATAGGATTAATATGTTTAAACATGATTCGTATATCTGATATTATGATTTGTTATTGTTACGTGAATGCGTTGATCTGCGAGATGAATGTGCTAGTGCAAAATTGAGTGTTTTGAAGGTTAATTATCTGTCTGTATATGTGACCTGCCATGTTAAAACTCTGCTAAGGTTAGGATTTGATCCGAGAACTGGTTTAGCTATATTGTCTGCCATGACTTGTCTGCCATTTCCGCTGCTACAATATTGCATTAAGTGTATTAAATGTTGATTAATTGATTTGTATGAATGCCATGTTTATTTACTAGAAACTGTTTCCGTTAGTTTTGAGACTTTCCGTTTGGCTTATACGTAATCTGTTATTTGATATGTTATGCGTTTGGTTGTTCTGATGTGTTTGTTTTTGTGTCTTTAATGTGCTATGTGATGTCTAAACTGTTATGTGGTTGCTTGGATTTCTGTATATTTGTGCTTCCGCAGAATCTTAAAAGATCCCTCGTCATCATTTTATTTTGATTTCGTTAATTGTATATTTATTCTGTTTTAGCTTTTGTTTCGTTATATCTGTTCACTGGGCTTTGTAAGCTCAGCCGCACTTTTCTTTTCCTGCGGCAGGTATTTAGCATTCAAGATGAGCTTATGGGATAGCTGATCTGGGCTTGAGAGTAGAGCTGAGAGCAAGATTTTGACCATAGAGATCTTAGATTTATTTGAATATTAAGTTATTTATACTATCTTTTGTAAGTTTTTGTAAAGGCTTCCGCTTTTGTATAGTTTTTCAAGTTCTGATATGAAACCGTATTGTGATATCTTTACCCTTGTCGGGTCGGGGTGTTACAATTTATGGTATCAGAGCCAGGTTTTAGGACCCTTAGAGCTTAGGCTATGACCTGTGAGGATTGGGTAGACATTAGGTTTCCGTCTGTTCAGATATCTTTCGATTCCTTTTGATGGTCGTTCAGATTTGACTTCGATATCATTTTGCCTTCACTGAATTGGCCCTCCTCTGTTCGCATCGAATTTTGTTATTTTGTTTTCGCTCGTCCGTTTGTCGATCGTTGGATGGAGACTACCTGTGGAGCCAAAGAAGATGGTGCCGACCCTGCGTTGCTGCAACAGTCCCTGTGCTGGAGAGGTTCATGAAGCAGAAGCCACACTCGACTGCCGTGCTGCGGGAGACATCAGGATGCTGCTGGAGGAAGCTGGACGAATCAACCAAAGACGCAACGACGGAGACATGATTCAACCGGTGGCTGAGAAGATTCATCTACTTCATATGATTTGGGCGCGACTTATGTCACTCTGATTCGTTTGTCATGCGTTTCAAGACGGTTTGATATTCTGATAAGTGATTCTGATCTGTATTGCTTTTCTCTGATTTGTTCGGAACTCGGTGTGAATCGTGAAGTTTTATCGTTTAGCATTCTGGTATATCTCAGCTTTTCTTTCTGGATCGTCAGTAATAAGTCATGAGGAAGAATACGAGGTGGACTCGGATTTGGAATCTACGGCTACTAGTAGGTTTAATCCGACACAAGAATAGGAAATTGCGCTTCCGATTAGTTGCCCTCGTTATGAGAAATTTCTGACATTGGATTTTGAGTTTAGGTCCTTTTGTTTCATTTAGATGATTGAATCTTGGATTATTAAGTTTTGTTTTGGAAGTTCACCTTATGACGATTTTGCAAATTTTGTTTGATAAAAGGGAATAAAACAAAATTTTGGAAGTATAGTTCCTGTCTGTTGTTTCTTTCTGCTAGAGTCGTTAAGTTTCCGTTAGTCCTCATAAGTTTTGTCCGCTATTTATTTTCTCCATGAAGTTATTACCGCTTGAATGAAGTATGACCATCATGATGGTATACTCATGTGTATCTGGTTTGTTGTAGTAGGTTACTTGCTATCTATATGTTATCTGTATGTGGTATGTTTTGTTATGATCTTAGTTATGTGTTTTGTCATGACCCGAGACCGAATATAATGACAATAAGAACTTGTTATGTGATGCAAGTATTATGACGCCTGATCAACGTAATAATACCGAGATCATATAACCTGAATTTATTGAAGGTATACGACGTCTGGGAAATGCCTGTAGTTGATGTGTGAATGGACTTTGACTTGTATCTGTTATTTGGCATTTCTCATGTTTGATTGAAATTCCGTACCTGATTGTGACATTTTCGTCGATATCTGTTTCATATAAGTTTTGTACGCTTGGAATCCGAAGTTGTTATGATCTGTACGAACCTATAGATTGCTATGACCACCTTAAGCTTGTACGTCTCCACGTACTTCTGCGACTAGTAAGGCCGATAGGATTTATTCCGTCTATACATACGTTGTTCTCATCTTTAGATATCTGAATAAGTTAGAATTTGTCGTTTGGTTTTCTGCGTCTCATCTGTTCTCTGCCATTATTCTGATGAGTATATAATTATCTATTATAAGTATTTGACTATTGATTCGTTTTCTGTTCTGTTCCGCCTTGTTCAATTTCGAGGACGAAATTTTCTTTTAGAGGGGAAGAATTGTAATACCTGAATTTCTAAAATTCACAAAAAGACCAAAATACCCCTATAATCAAAAAGTATGAATAATTAATTTAAGGAATACCAAATAAGCTATGTAAATTTAGAAAATTATTAAGAAATATCACACATGATCCAAATAAATATTAAAGACTTTGTAAAGGTAATTTTTATAGTTTATAACTTTATAAAATTCGTTTTGTATTTTATATAATTAACCGAATATATTTATTTAGTTTTATAAAAGAATAAAATTAATAAAAGCCCAATATAAATTTATAAAATTTAGAATCCATTTATTTTAAGTCCAATACATTATAAAGCCCACAAGAAAATTAGTAAACCCTATATAAACACATTGTACGGTTTATCTAAATCCCTAATAACCGATTAACCCTAAAACCGACTCCAAAACCCTCCAAAATTCGACAATCAGTTCCCAAGGCCTAAGGCTATTTTTCTTGGACGAGTTTGAAGGTAAAGAAGGTGTTAAAAATCTGGTTCGAGGCTCTAAGGTGCTGTTTCGATTGTGGTTAGTTTTTAGGTCGATTAGGGTTTCGGCGAGTGGAGCTTTTGTGTTCTTTTGTTCTAACGACCAAGTATCATCAAGGGTATGTTCCTAATATTATTTTTAGTCCTACAAGTCATATAGAACACGTGAAAATTAGTCATGCATAATTAATAAGTCGTATGGAATTATTTGGAATCAAAACCCTAAAAGCGTATTAAAATAGCGAGCGAGCATATGATAATTTTTGGGACCATGATATTAATTTTCTGAAGACTCTTATATGATATACGACCTGAATAAAATACATGTCCATGAATTCGAAGCTTGTGTGATTTGTTTGGGGTTTTATTTGTTCGATCGCGTATAAATAAGGAAGGAAATAAAAAGGGACGATTAGGGTTTATAAAAATTAGGGTTTGCTTATTATAACTAAGGGTAATAAATGCAGTAGTAATGATGAATTAATGATGGGTTACACCTAGGTTTAGGGCTTTTACTTGAATTATGCATTATTCGGTTCTAAATAAAAGTTTTGGGTTGGTTTTGTAAATTATGAAACTTAAAGGTTATTTTTGTAAACAGTAAAATAATGGTACTAAACGTATAAAAATAAGTATGGGGGTTAAACGTGTAATTTTGGATATTTAGAGGGCTATTCGAATTGTATTTAACTAAAAGGGTATGTTTTGTAAATTCTAAAACCTTTGGGCTAAAAGTGTAAAATCTGATAATAGAAGGTTAGATCGTATAATTAAAGATGTTAAAGGTGCAACATGTAATTTTGGGTAATTATGGGTCAACATGTGTAAATGAATTACGTAAGGACATGCATGAGTTAAGTTAATTTCCGTTTGAGTTTTCATACGTTCTAGGTCAAAGTGGAAATCATTAAAAGGGGTAACATGTAAATTAAATGCGTATTAAATGATATTAAAAGTATGGGAAACCCTAGAACATAAATAGGAAGTTGATTAGGGTTAAAAGCTAAGTGTGTAGATTCGTTATTTCATGTGAGAATGGTAAGTCTTGGAATCATTAATAACCATCGATTAAGAGTAAATGAGCTAGTACTAAGTGTGTCGTGAACATGCGTGAGTTATAATGAATTAAATTAGAATATGCATAGTCTCATTAAGGTTTGCATTCGAACAATGTTACGTGTGAGTCTTGGTTAATCATGTAATTTATAAAAGATGATGTAAACTATTTTGAAAGAGAGTCCTAAAATCTGTCTTTGACATTTGTAAACCCTATACTATGAATGATGATCATATAAGTTCTCAAATAAGATAATTGTCATATTAAACCCTTAAGTTTACCGTTTGTCATTTACAACCCATAAGTTTGGCTAATTAATGATTAATACTCTAAAACGTTGTAATTCCGTCCGTCACTAAAAATGAGAATATTCTGACAACTCTAAAAGTATTAATGAGATTAATCCGTTATGACATTAATGATGCTAATAAGTATTAAATAAATCATAATCCGTGTAGATTCGTTGGAGGAGACGCGACGTTACATCTTCGTATTTCTACATTCGTTTGCTTTCCTTTCATTTGCTTTAAGGTACGGATATTCTGTCTTACTTTAAGACACTTGTGTTATCGTACAGATATTCTGACCTTTTCAGTAAAGGTCCCTCATGTTTTCCTTCTTTGTCATTCTCTCATGCTTATTAGGATTTCTGATGCCATTGCTATGAACCCTTTCCTGAATGTTTGATCTGTTACTTATCTGAACTTATGTTCTAGTGAACTATGCAATATCTGATGTGAACTTATGTTAGGAAGACTTTGATATATACATTCGTTGAACCCTGCTATATTGGATTATGAACCTATGATTATGAACTTCTAATTTATGAACTTCTGCTTATGAACATATGATATGCCACTATGATATGAACTTATGATTTCTGACTATCTGAATATGAACCTTATGATATGAACTATCTGATATGTTATCTGTGACCTTGTGTTGACTATGATCTGTGCTATATCTGAAAATCTGTTTGACTAAGGTCAGTTGTTAACTGAACCAAATATTTAACTAGTCATGGGGGTTCCATGTCCGTATCAGTGATGCACCTCTGATATGACTCTAGGGCAGTAGAGTGATGTTCTGCCACGTCTCTGGATGGTGAAGCATATTTGTGAATATGTAGGAAGGGGCGTATGGATGCATCCTAGATCTGATCTGTTATCTGATATGTTATCTGGTGAATGATGTCGTGTGCAATACGCGTCTTCACAAAATCTGGGAGCTAGCTACTCCATTTATTTTCTGAGGTTACTTTTTGAAGAAGAAAGATATTTCTGATATGATATGTTAATTGATGTGTTTATGACGTATTTGTTTAAGTGATTATTAGTTGCCATACTAGGATAGGATTAATATGTTTAAACATGATTCGTATATCTGATATTATGATTTGTTATTGTTACGTGAATGCGTTGATCTGCGAGATGAATGTGCTAGTGCAAAATTGAGTGTTTTGAAGGTTAATTATCTGTCTGTATATGTGACCTGCCATGTTAAAACTCTGCTAAGGTTAGGATTTGATCCGAGAACTGGTTTAGCTATATTGTCTGCCATGACTTGTCTGCCATTTCCGCTGCTACAATATTGCATTAAGTGTATTAAATGTTGATTAATTGATTTGTATGAATGCCATGTTTATTTACTAGAAACTGTTTCCGTTAGTTTTGAGACTTTCCGTTTGGCTTATACGTAATCTGTTATTTGATATGTTATGCGTTTGGTTGTTCTGATGTGTTTGTTTTTGTGTCTTTAATGTGCTATGTGATGTCTAAACTGTTATGTGGTTGCTTGGATTTCTGTATATTTGTGCTTCCGCACAATCTTAAAAGATCCCTCGTCATCATTTTATTTTGATTTCGTTAATTGTATATTTATTCTGTTTTAGCTTTTGTTTCGTTATATCTGTTCACTGGGCTTTGTAAGCTCAGCCGCACTTTTCTTTTCCTGTGGCAGGTATTTAGCATTCAAGATGAGCTTATGGGATAGCTGATCTGGGCTTGAGAGTAGAGCTGAGAGCAAGATTTTGACCATAGAGATCTTAGATTTATTTGAATATTAAGTTATTTATACTATCTTTTGTAAGTTTTTGTAAAGGCTTCCGCTTTTGTATAGTTTTTCAAGTTCTGATATGAAACCGTATTGTGATATCTTTACCCTTGTCGGGTCGGGGTGTTACATATCTGGTTGTGGTCTTATGAGCTGGTGAGGAAATTTTTAACAATGTCTGAGCAATCTGTTCAACCTCTTCAACACCCTTCCCCTTACCTTGAACGTCCTTTAAGGTCGCTTCCATGCCCTTTTGAAGGTTAATATCATCTTGATCTTGTAGGGTAGGCTCAGTTCTTGGTTTCTTAGACCCTCTTCCCTTTTCTTTGTCGCCTTTTCTCGTTTTCTTACCCTGAGCAGGAGAATCATCAGCAGTAGGCTTGTCCAGGTGTTTCTTGGGAAGAGTTGCATAAGAAGGTTTGGAGGTTTTGGGTTTTGGTTTTGATTTTCTGGTTGACTTTGTTGGGGTAGGAGTAGGGGATTCACTGGTGAGAGACTTAGCCACCTTGTTCAAATAGTCTTGATAATACATTGAATTGACTATATCATCCGTGGGGAGAGCATCAGGTATCGCCTTTCCAAAGATTTCATGTTTCGAACATTTAGTCGCAAACTTGATGTTCCCAAGAACATGTTCCTCAGTAGCCAAGTGAAGTGCAAAGCCCATTCTTTGGTGGAACTGGTGCTTGCCTTGAAGATGATTGATGATCAACTTAGAGAATCGAATGCTTGGAATCACAAGTGCATGTACTCTCTTCTTTCCCTTGATGTTTTGTGCCCTCTTTTCTTTATCACTAATGAAGGAATGAATAGACTGCGTAAATTCCTCCCAAATCCTCTATACATAATCAATGTTGGCTTGAAATGACAATTCCCCAAAGAATTTGCAGCATTGGAGCTCTCGGTCTCTCATACCCATAAGTCTTTCCCGTGAGGCACAAGTTGATGATAGTGAAAATTGCCCTCCACGGCTGATATAACTCGTTTGTGATTACGGTAGATAAAGTTTTGACTTCAATGGGATACCCCAGTTCGTTGATGAGGTTGATCAACTCTTCAGTTGTTGGTAGGGGGTGAATTGGTTGTTTTCATCAACTGGTGTTATCTGCAAAGTGTCTCTGATGGTGTCCTTTGAAAGTTCATACCAATTTTCATCAAGCTGAAAACTATAGACCGTTGTGATCTTATCCCACTTAACTTTGTCCCAAAACTGTTGTATGTAGATAGATGGAATGGTGGAGCAGGCAGTAAACGCACTGAAGAAATTAGTATGCTTAAGTATATCCACAACTATCTTGTAGATAGGATTGGGTTGTGATTTGTCCATATCCACGTAGCAGTTACTCTTCCCAATTGGAACCCAATCGCCATATGGTAGAATCTTGTCATATGTGTGAATGGGTGGTAGGACAGCAGATGATTGGTCAACTGGTGCATTAATTTCTGCAAATATATATGTACAAACACATCCACAAAGAAAGGTACATACATAATGGTTACGTTATATGTGAGTTACATATTAAATTTAAGTCATGCACTAGCTAAAACCAAGTCAGAGGGACACTAAAGACATGAAATAGTGATAGTCAACATGGGAGGTCAACTCTAGAGTCAATGGACATCGACTCATCTAAAGAGATGACACTCCTCGAGACCAAGTCACAGAAAGCTATAAGACAAAGCTCACTTAGGTCAAATCTCAATGAACAAAGCTTAAATGTCAAATAGCAAGGGGTCAACACGCAACATGTGAAAGCTCATAGGACAAAATGAGGTGGGTCAAACTGCAAAGTATCAAATCGTAGTTATGATCAAATCTCAATCAGGCAAATAGCAATCATCTAACCTCAATATGCCAAAACGCAATGGACAAATCGCAAAGACCAAAACGCAGTTGGTCAAAACTCAATCAGATAAAACTCAAACGTATCAAACCGCAATAAGTCAAACCGCAAGATAAATCAAAACACAATTCAAATCAAATCGCAGTAATACAAATCTCAACGTGTCAAACTGCAACAATTCTCAAAAGCGCAAACCCCAAACCGCAAGTGGCAAAACACAGGACAAAATGTCAAATAGCAACATTTTAAATTTTTTGGCATAGTGGGTCCTACGAATTATAATAATATAATCTTCAAAGCTCAAATCGCAGGTATTGCGATTAGATTCAAAACGCAACATAGTTTGACTGGTCAAATCGCAACAATTAATCAGAAAGCAAATATACTCAAAACGCAGTCATAGACATCAAAACGCAACCGCGAAGCATAATTCAAACCGCAATCTGGAAGTTTGTCAAAATGCAATGAAGCATATACAAATCAAATCGCAACTAATAGAACCTCTACCAAGCCGCAATCAAGAATATTTAAAATCAAATCACAACTAAGAACATTTTATCAAATCGCAACAATGAATCTCAACAACAACCAAGAACGCGAACATGCACAGATCAATCGCATAAAACCTAATAAGGGCAATTTAATGGCAACATGAACGCAATCAAACGCAAACTGACTAGATCCCTAAGAAACACCTTAACAATCTTATTCCTATACAACGTAACACAGAAAAACTCTACGACAATCCAATCGAACATAACAAAAAAAAAGGGGAGATACAATGAACAGGCAATCAAGCAACAACAACATATTTAGAGGCTAAACCCAGAATTTATTCACACAAACGATTACAAACCTAGATGTGTATGATGAGTCGACTTGATATCCTATGCAAAACATAATCAAAACTGAGTTTAGGACCATGAAGTTAGTACATATGATTCTAAAACAGGTTATGATCAAGAAGAGCATGTAATACCTAGGAAGTAATCACAGATTAGGGCTAATATGATCAAATCGCAGCTAAGAGTGTGAGAGTGATAAGGATTTAAAAGGTACACTTTTGAGGGGTCATTTAAGCCCTTAATCGACCACTTTTATATCCGTTACTGCTTAATTTTGTTCCTTTTTCACTTTTTAGGTCTCTTGAAGGCAAATTGCTGGAATGACACTTATTCGGACGAAAATGCGTGAATATATGAAGAAAATGGCCAAGTCAAGATCAAGACACTCAATCTGCTAGAATTGAAGGTGACGGCTTTAGAGTTAGAAGGCGACGCCATCGCAACGTGCTCCAAATTTGTTACGACTCATTAGCGAAATTGCTATTTTACACCAGACGGCGTCAGGTTTTAAAGAGTAGGGCGTCACAACTCAGACAGCCTAGATTCAGATCCAGACGGCGTCAGAAGCTGAAGCCAACGGCGTCACAACCATAAGGTGACGCCGTCACAAGGTTGGCGATCTGACGGTATCACATTTAAGGAGTGACGCCGTCGCATGTTGTAACTCTATATATAGAATTTGAATTTTCAGACTTTTAGAGAGGTAGTTTTGTGGAGTAAAACCTAAAACTGAATTTTGGCTGTCTTGGGCAGTATCTTAGGGTTCCCATACCCTATTTTACAACAAGATAAGTAATTTACTTCATTGATTCAATCATGTCGTCAATTGTATGTGTGTATGCTTGCATGTTTTCCATGTCCGGCTAAATTTCTTGTGTGTTTGCTTAGATCTATGAAACCTAGTTGTTAATTATTGATTAGGTTGTCTCTTATCTTAATTGTAATTGGCTTAGGAGTGCAACTAGGCTATCGTTGTGTTTAATGCTTGATAAATCTTTGATAGTTTATGAATGACTTAGTGGATTTCGTTTACTCAACCCAAAGATAACCTCAAAGTTATTTTATGAATGACTTAGTGGATTTCGTTTACTACACTTAAAGGTGACCTCAAAAAGTTAGGGAATGCACACCCTACGACCTTAGAAAACACAACGCGTTAAGAATAAGGACGTGACAATTCAACCACCAATAAAAGATAACTAGGGAGTAATAGTATCTAGGTAAACATATTTTTAATCATCATACGAGCACACATCAATAGAGATAGACTACCCCTTAGCTTAGTTAATTAGAATAGATAATAGTAGAGTAATCAGTAGAAATACCAACCCCCCAAATCCAATACCCCGAGATTCATAATTTCCATTTTCTAAAAAAATATAAAAAAGATAAAAAAAATAATCTTCCTCGACCCCAACCTTAGCGTAGTAACTTCTCACTAGCATTCCTATTCCCCTAGAGAACGATATCAATACCCGGGGCTTACCCTAATACTAGACTACAACGATTAGGTTCACTGCCTAGGGTGTTGAAAAACTTGCTCGACGAAAAGGAAGTTCCTTTGACCCCGAACGCGCGTTGTACGCGTATCAAGTTTTTAGCGCCGCTGCCGGGGAATAGAATAGCTAGTTAGATCTTTATCTCGTTTAGGTTCCCTTGCTTGATTCCTATCAAGTAAGATTTTTTTCTCATTTTTAGCTTCCTTGTAGTCTATCCCTGTTCTTTGTGTTTGTGTTCGTAAAACCCTTTTCATTTGTCGCTATGGCAAGTGAAATTCCATTTGAATCATTAACAAATGAGGAATAATTGAATTTCACAAATTGGATTGCTTTTTATTGTTCTAATGAATTTGTGAGTGATCTTAGAGATATCCAAAAGGAGACAGGTGTAAGGTTGGATGGATTTGATAAATTTTGTGTTTGTGTGGCTTCTATTCAACGATCATTGTTAGAATCAACTCCTTTTAGTAAGACCATCTGGAAATTTTTTGAGAAGAGCCTCCTAAGCATAAACCATCAGTTGAATGATCTTAGGCACCATGATAAAAAAGACATAGTTTTTAAGAACATGGAACCTAAACATGAACAAGATTGTCAGATGGTTCGAGTTGAACCACCTATTTGCATGTGTGGGATAGATTTCAAAACATATGACACGCATGAGGAATCCTTTAGGCAAATAGAACATAGTGATCAAATTTTTGAGAATGGTTTTTATGAATCGGACCAATAATTTGAAATGGCTAAAGAAGGATTTGAGATGCTTAGGAGTATATTTGGGTTGGATCATACTAAAACACATGATGAACATTTAGGAGATCTTGATATAATAGAGAATGAGGTGGAAACTCCAAGCCCACAAGCCCTACCATCACTTGAGGAACACACATCGCCTATAACTTACCCGAAAGATGTAGAAGAGACTATAGGAACCCCGATTGATATAGAACCTTTGGACCAAACGCCACTAGAGAATGTAGGTTTAGATGCTTGTTGTCATGACCTCTCTCTTAGTCCTAGGGAAGTTCCTAATTTTGATGAACCGGAGCCTCAACCAAAAACCTTACCCAATTTTTCGTCTTTAGATGTGAATCTTGGAATTGAATTAGGCCCCAATCCACCCATCAAAATAAATAGTCTGGGTAGTTGCTTGATAAAAGTGGTAGACTCTAGGCCATGTAGAGTGGAAGCTAATATAGGAGTAACCCATGACCTTACACACTTATATCACCCATTCATGGTTGATAACAAGAAACATTATGGGTTTAAACCGGGTTTATTAGGTCAAGATGGATCCTTAACCAAGAATCTTTTGAAATTGATAGAAGATGATCCATTTTTAGGAGAGATATTTGATTCACCCGCTACACCAATAGAATTAGGTAAGGTTATAATGAATGGAGCACACTCCTTTGAGCATATAAATCACCCATCACCCTCTCCTCATGTAGAAATTTTCCACCCTAAGGGTGTGTATCGCTACTATCACCCGAACTTAAGCTTAAGTGTAGGAAAAACTTCCCCTTTATCCGTTAAATAAGGGTAGAGTCAAGCTCGTGACTCGAACAAAAACAAGCGCTTCTTGGGAGGCAACCCATGTGTATTTGTTTTTCATTTTTATTTGTGTGTCATATATCTTTTCATTATTGTATGTTCTCATGTTTGAATTTGTGAAAATACTTTTTTTCTCTTTAACCTAGTCTTAATTACACACGTTTTTAAAAGAACGTGAACATGAGAATTACAATTAGTGAAATTGATATATATATGTGTGTTTTTAGAATCAAATGTTTGTATCGAGTGAAAATGGATGTTTTGCAGGAATTTTTCCAGATTCTAAAGATATAAATTTTTCAGAAAATCGCAGACCAGTTTCTGTCAGGATAACCTGACGGCGTCAGGATCACAACCTGACAGCGTCAGGAGGAGCAAAAACAACTTATCTTTTTCTCTCATTTTTTGTGCTACTTATAAATTTTTGGAATTTCTAAGGTCTTAATTTTCCAGAAAACCTGTAAACATCCATTCCACAAGCATTATATCCTAGTATAGTAGAGTCATATATAGTGTTACCGCCGATTTTATGTGAAGGTTTCGTTTGTTTTATTAAAGTATGCAGGTTTTATTTACCAAGAAGAAGATACATAAAATTAAATGGAGCTTTTCTCGCATACATTCTTTTTGAAGAAGAATTTAACCACTACTTCACACGGATCCTACCGAGCTAATCAGGGGAGTATTAGTTTCTTTCGTTTTTAATTACCTTCCATTATCATAACTTTGATACTTTCAAGGAAAATTGGGGACAATGTTCAGTTTAAGTGTAGGTAGGGAAAATAAAACGGGAACTTTGAAACTATGCTTATCCTTGACTATTTGCCTTGTCTAATTTCAATTGTGTAATAAACCATGAGAAATATCGGTTAGGGTAATTTCGGCACCAAATTTAAAATTTTTCATGACATGAAGGAGTGGGCCATTAGTCTTAATAAAGTGTCTCATGGATAGGAAGTTATATGACTAGCACAAAACCTTTTACCACTTAAATTCCACCCAAAATATGAGGATCACCCTTAGATTTGTAGGAATTAAAGCATTCCTCTTTAATGCTTCGAGAGTGTACCGGTAGTATAATAGATTCTAGAACTTGTTTTGTGATGCATTCCGAGATTGCTAGTAAGACTACACTTGTGTAATTAGGAATAACTAAATGATAAGAGGCATTAGGATAACCCTTGTTTGATACCCGTATTATAATTAATTCTTCCACATCGGTTGAGTAATTCCCCCACACCCTTGCGTTGTACTCATCTTTAGTACATGATACCCCTAGTTAACCCCTCATAGCCTATCCTTTTCGCGGTTCTCGTGATGTTTCGGTTTTCCCGAATATCAATGAATAGCATTGTTTACAATCCACCCCCAAATGTACACCCAAATCGCCTTAGCCTACCTTGTATGCACTCACTTTTAGTGCATTATTGTTATCATACTAAACCCTAAGTTCAATTATCTAGTTGCTTGCATAAGTTGCTAAGTCGAGTCATATCCTTTGTACACAGTTTTGGGATGATTGGGACTCATGGGAAAAGTTAAATTTTATGAAGTGACGGGAAGGAACGTTAAATTCAAATTCCCTTTATTTACGTAATAATGTACTCCAAGTGTTTTGATCTTTTCAATTCGGGTCAAATTAGTGTTAGAGTAATAAAAACTCAAGTGTAGGGATGTGCCTAAAAATTTCTATTATTTTGATGTTATCGTAGAGGATGGTAGAGTAAAAGTGTATGAAAAAAAGATTGAGAAAAAAAAAGAGTGTTGAAAAAAATGAAAAAAAAATGAAAAAAAACATACGGGCTACCATCCTACATCTATCTTTAAATTTATGTTTGTTTGTTTCAAAGTTATCTAGAGTTTAGAGTGTCGAGTCTTGGCTTAGCAATGCCATTCTTCTCATGCTTGTAATATAAAGATTTTTGACTTGCCACCACTAATCGCCTATCTCACCAAACCCTTTATTTCCCTACCGTAAGCCCAACATTACAACCCTTTAAAAGACATCTTGGATAGTTTTTCCAAGGTGCTTACGCCAAAGCGATGGAGGTTTGATCTAGTCTCAAGCCTATGGTAATCTATGTACTAGGACCGGTTAATGAGTGTTTATCTTCCATTTCCAACTTGATATATTTCGTATACACCCGAGAGATGAGAGTATCCAAACACCACTTGTGAGGTGCTAGTATGTAATTTCCGTGCTTGTTATGACTTTTGCAGGGCTTATACTTGTTGTGAATTGTTCTAAACTAATGCTTCATGACCCCTAACTTATAAATTAATTGGCCAAAAGCACATTTGCTTGGGGACAAGCAAATACCAAGTGTAGGGATATTTGATAAGGATTTAAAAGGTACACTTTTGAGGGGTCATTTAAGCCGTTAATCGACCAATTTTATATCCGTTACTGCTTAATTTGTTCCTTTTCACTTTTTAGGTCTCTTGAAGGCAAATTGCTGGAATGACACTTATTCGAACGAAAATGTGTGAATATATGAGGAAAATGGCCAAGTCAAGATCCAAACACTCAAGCTGCTGGAATTGAAGGTGACGGAGGCGACGCCGTCGCAACGTGCTCCAAATTTGTGACAACTCATTAGCGAAATTGCTATTTTACACCCGACGGCGTCAGGTTTAAAAGAGTAGGGCGTCACAACTCAGACGGCCTAGATTCAGATCCAGACGGCGTCACAACCATAAGGTGACGTCGTCACAAGGTTGACGTGGTCAAGACGAAACCCTAATGGTGGCGATCCGACGGTGTCACATTTAAAGAGTGACGCCAACGCATGTTGTAACTCTATATATAGAATTCGAATTTTCAGACTTCATTGATTCAATCATGTCTTCAATTGTATGTGTGTATGCTTGCATGTTTTCCATGTCCGGCTAAATTTCTTGTGTGTTTGCTTAGATCTATGAAACCTAGTTGTTAATTATTAATTAGGTTGTCTCTTATCTTAATTGTAATTGGCATAGGAGTGCGACTAGGCTATCGTTGTGTTTAATGCTTGATAAATCTTTGATAGTTTATGAATGACTTAGTGGATTTCGTTTACTAAACCCAAAGATAACCTCAAAGTTAGTTTATGAATGACTTAGTGGATTTCGTTTACTACATTTAAAGGTGACCTCAAAGAGTTAGGGAATGCACACCCTACGAACTTAGAAAACACAACGCGATAAGAATAAGGACGTGACAATTCAACCACCAATAAAAGATAACTAGGGAGTAATAGTATCTAGGTAAACACATTTTTAATCATCATACGAGCACACATCAATAGACATAGACTACCCCTTAGCTTGTTAATTAGAATAGATAATAGTAGAGTAATCGGTAGAAATACCAACCCCCCAAATCTAATGCCCCGAGATTCGTAATTTCCATTTTCTAAAAAAATATAAAAAAGATAAAAAAAATAATCTTCCTCGACCCCAACCTTAGCGTAGTAACTTCTCACTAGCATTCCTATTCCCCTAAAGAACGATATCAATACCCGATGCTTACCCTAATACTACACTACAACAATTAGGTTCACTGCCTAGGGTGTTGAAAAACTTGCTTGACGAAAAGGAAGTTCCTTTGACCCCAAACGCGCGTTGTACGCGTATAAGAGAGAGACAAAATGTTTAGGCCAAATCGCAGATAGTGTGTGTGGTTTGACTTGGTCAAATCGCAAGGTATTAAATACTTGCAACTATCAAGCTATGGCAAAACAAGTCCCTCTCTTTTCTATTTCCTCTAAGGTTTTAGAAATGGCAACCTTAGCCCCTCTAACATATCAATATCAAATAGGTTTCAAGCTAGGGAAGCAATCACATAGCAATTAAATAACGAAAAGGACCATAACACAAGAAACACTAGGAAACATAAAGCATGTAATGATAGGACACAATATAGGCACAAAGCATACACAAATGGTCCAAAGAGAATACACACAAGTTAATACATTCTCTCAAAATACTGGATAAGATCAATGAGATGAAGTTGCGCGTAGTTGACATAAATTTTGAGAACTACTCTCCCCTTCCATCAATGACCCGATTTCAAGTAAAATAATTGCAGTCATTGAAGTTGCGCGTAACGACACCCTTTAACAACCACGTAAAAAAAATACTTTTCTGAAGAATCATAGACTGAAAAATATTTGTGTGGGAACAACCGTCTTTTTGGCGACGAGCTTTCCTTGTAAAGAAAGTTTTGAAATCCGGATTGCGTATTAGGAATGATAGCAAACCATATAGGCATGTTTTGAAAAACATTTAAACTTTTGCTAGAACTTCATCTAAAGACCCGCGTCATTATTGAATGACATTTTTAGGACCGTATATGTTATCGATACAAGAAGACATGCATTGGAAAACTATTTTTGGTATTTTTCAATTTTTCATATTTTTATAGGTATATGATATTTACAATTTGGAAAGTATAAAGTGTGATAAATAATAATGTTTACAATCAAAGGATACTTGATGATTTGGCACCACAATGCTTCCTTTGATAAATCGCTGAAGGTACGAGTCCTTAGCTGAAGTATTCAGGAGTCATAGTACATGTACATCAATTCTGACATTCCTGAGCTCCTGAACCAGGAGACATCTGTTCTCTAGGCACCCAGACCTTGAGTCTTTTCTTGATGGAATTGATTAATGTACCTGCAATTGAGTGAGGACTACCTGCACTAACATTCCAAGTATGTTTGCATTTATGTGGGTTAGTGACAACAGTATCCAAACTCTTGGTAGTTTCACAATCAACTTTGGCTTTGCCATCGGTGGTCAACTTGCTGGTAGGTATCCATATAAGTCCAATATTCTTAAAAATTCTACCAGTTGGTATCCACTTAAGGCAAGATCTAGGATTGTTTTACTTCTTAGGCACAGGGGAAGACTTATCCTTATTCCTAGTTTCTGAGGCTTTATCAGTAAGTGTCCTCCTAGGAGAAGAATTTGGTTTGTGAGGCTTCTTTTGCGTAGTGGAAGACTTTTTCTTATTCCTAGTATTAGAAGGTTGAACCTTAGCACATGCATTTACTTTCAGATTCTTATGACTAGATTGTGAAGTGACTAGTTTTCACGAAACTTGTTTCACATCAACTTGGGAGGCAAACCAAGTTTTTGAAGATTTTGGTCATTCAGATCTAAACGCAGTCGGTTTTCTAACAACTGACTTGTTTCTATTTAATTGTAAAACTAGTTTCCCCAAGATTGATGGTTTTGCAAACTTAGTGTTCACATTATTCCCTGCAATTTTTCTAAGCTCGTTCTTTAATGCTACAATTGTGAAACCCCTGTCCTAAAGTTGAGCTTTGAGTTCACCAATTTTGACCATCAAAGAAGTTGTTTGTTCTAAAGTTTCAGTCCTGATTTCTTTGATTGAGTCACCTAGGTCTTTTTTATGCCTTTTCAAAGTCTCATTTTCCTTAAGTAATTTAGCCACATAAATTGACAGTTCAATATTTCTTGTATTAGTTGCATCAATGTCCTAGTAAGTTTCGACTAAATTACTTTTCTCATTCATATCAGAGACATGTTTCTTCAAATTGTTGATTGTCGAGTTTTTGGCTTGAAGTTGAGCTTTTAACTCGTTTATTTCAAAAAATTCACGAAATTCAGGAAGTTCTGGATTTTTACATGGTTTATTAGTTTGAAAACTTTCCTCCTTTCTTTGTATTGCAATTTCATGTGAAATGCAATGTTTTTCAAGTTTTGAGAATTTGTTTGAAAGTTCATTAAAAATTTCTTTATCAACCATATCATTTGTTTTGAAACACTTAGTCTCAGGCTCAGCCTCAACCAGAGAATATATGTCAAAATCATGTTCAACATCTTGATCAGCTTGTTTAAGTACATTAGCAGATGCATTATGTTGAATAGTTAAGGGTACCTCAGCACATGACACCTGTTCATATACTGGTCTAGTATCTACATCCACGTCGTGTGTAACGTGAGTCACTGAGCTGCTGCTTGTGTCAAGCTTATCTGTCTTTGTACCTTTGCATTTAGTGACAATTGATCCAGCATCAGATGCTTTACCTGAATTAACAATACTATCTCTTGATTGCACCCGACATTCATTCACCATGACATCATACTTAAGTTTGTGTTGTGCTCTTTCCTCAATGTACTTCTTAACATTATCTATGTGTTGGATTAACGTTTCTCTAAACACATCAGCTTCCATTCCAGTGTGACTAGCAAAGCACATTTCTGTCATATCATCTTCATAATCCCAACCATATTCAGCATTGACGAATGACTGAAATTGTTTATTGAGCACCTGAAGTGCAGCCTTGGATATGGCTTCTTGAAAATTTTCGTTGTCAAGTTGTTGTTCAAGTTGCTCTAAGTTCAAGAACAATGTGCCGGTGAAAGTCTGTACATCTTAACCGAAAAACGTCTTAAATGCTTATACGAATCCCATCTTGAATCCAGTTCCTTTTAAAAGTACCGTGAGATGTGAATGAATTTGTTGAAAAGGTTCAATGCAACTATCCTTTGCATGATCTTGCAGTTGCTGTAAGTAGTGCAACTCGCTCTCTGATGAATTTAAGCACAAAGATCTCATAATATCATTAGCCGACTCAACCATGTTTAACGGTTCTGCATAGTTAGGACTCTTATGGTCATCAACAACGTCATAAAATTTCAGTACCTCATATATCACTGAATCTGGAGTGTTAGGCATGATGTTGACGTTTATGGAATTTAACAAAATCTGTAAGCGACCGTGAAATAGTGTTAACTTGAACGTGTTATAATAACAGTTGGATCGATTCAATTATTAGTGATTGTATGTTAAAAGTAATACTGGCATGTTTGGATTAGGTGAATCGTTGTTTAATTGTGATTTGGTAAATTTTGAATTAAATTGCAGTCCAAGAAATTTTTTTGGGCAGGGTGTCTCCTAGACAAAACTCAAGATTTGTCTTCAAATTACTCAAATCGCAACCCCTCAAAGCGCAGCCTCTCAATTCGCAATTGTTATCAAATCGCAATTCTCAAACTGCAGAAAACCAAAACTCAACAGTCAAAACGCAAGCTCAAATCGCAATATCAAACCGCATGTATCAAACCACAAGACCAAATCGCAAACCTCAAAACGCAGTGACTCAAATTGCAACTTGTCAAATCGCAGTTGTCAAACTGCAAAAGTGTCAAATCGCAACTGCTACAGGACAAATATGTCACTCTTAAACCGCAGAGTCAAACTGCAAGAGACAAAAACGTCACTATTAAACCGCATACCTCAAATCCCAAGCAATAAACCACTCTGAGGGTCAAACCGCAACTTTGAAGAAGTGACTTTTTCACATAAAAATCACCCCTTTAAACATTTTTGCGTGGTTTCTTTTGCACAACTTGATCCTAGAAGGTTATAACTACCCTAAAAAATACTTACTTTAATACCACAAACATGAGAATCAAAGAGAGCCAATAATAAGACCAAAAACCTTCCAAAACCAACTTTTGAATCTAAACCAACCAAGAAAACGCACATACAACCTAGTTAATCAAACCATGGGCTCTGATACCAATTGTAAGATTATTGATATCATAACACCATATGGATTTGATGTACAGTTAGTGTAGTAGAAAGAGAAAGAGATGAGAGAAAATGGGAGAGGGCTTAAATAGTTACACAATACGCCCTCCAGCGGGCTGTAGATCAGGTGTACAGTGGGTAAAGACTCGTCCTTCTTCCACGGTGTTACTTAAGCTAATCTTATACAAATAAATAACGTTAAGCCTACGAGCTAACTTATGCTAGCCTATACTCGGGGTGACCGACTCTTCTATTTGGATTTTGTAAATCCTAACACAAACTCATAGGGACTTTTACCATTTAACACAAAAAAGGGCAACATGTTAATAAGATAAACAGCAGTAAGCACACAATCAGACCAGAAACATAAGGGAATCCCCCTATGAAACATAAGGCTCCTTGCCACATTTAGCAAGTGCTTATGTTTCCTTTCGGGAATACCATTTTGCTGAGGAGTATGTGTGCAAGAAATTTGTTGAATTATTCACAAGTCATTTATTAAACCAAACATTTTTTTATTAACAAATTATGTTCCATTATCATACTTAATAGTTTTAATAGACACATTAAACTGATTATGAATGAGTTTAATAAAAGACACAAAAACATCAAAAACCTCATCTTTAGATTTAAGCAAATATACCCAAACAGCCCTTGAGAAATCATCAACAATGGTTAAGAAATACTTAAACCCTTCTCTACTAGAAACCTTATAAGGACCACACAAGTCAAGATGAACAAGTTCACCAAGCTTTTCAGACTAGTGATCACTTAAAGGAAAAGTTTCCCTTGTTTGTTTGGCCTTATGACAGGTTTCACAGGCAGACACATGAATAGACTTCGACGGTTTTAAATCATTTTTTAGGACAGACAGAACTTGGTCAGCAGGATGACCAAGCCTGCTATGCCATAAATATTTAGAAACATTAAAACGCATAATCATATTAGACATACTTACAGAATTGCCACTATGCGTATCAAACAAATATAATCCACCAGACTCACTACCAGTCCCAGAACAGTCTCCCTTTTCAAGTCTTGAATATAACATTTATCCTCATCAAACCAACAAACATTTTACTATCTTTGATAAGCTTATTCACAGACAATAGACTAACATAACAATGCACAACTAATACATCATACAAAACAACATTGCAAGTCAACCTAAGATTACCAATATGACTAGTTGTAGCCATAGTCCCATTAGGATGACCCACAGCAATATTTAAACCAGACAAATCAACAACATCAAACATACCATTAGTAGAAACAGTTAAGTGTTAACTAGCACCATAATCAATAATCCATCCTAAAGTAATAGTTTTAACCATAAGACCAGAATTGGCAACAAAATATTTAGAAAAATTTATGTTAATCCACACATTGCCATTAAAGAAAGAAGCACTACTTGCCATATTGGCATGTATGCTCCTAGATGAAGTATCACTGATCAAAGACAACAGTTTCCTCATCCGTTCAAAAGTAAAACCAGTAGAAAGATTGAGAGATAACTATTTTTCTTTACACTTAATATCAGCATTATTAGCATTGTAGTTTGGTTTGACAGAGTTATTAGGAAACTTTTTGAAGTTAGGAGGAAAACCAACAAGATCAAAACACCTATCAACAGTTTACCCAATTTTACCACGATTCTTACAAATCAGATTAGGATTAGGACCTCTATTAACATTATTAATAGCATTCCCTCTGGTGTTATTGTTATTATTAAAAACCCTTCTAATAGAATTATTAAAAGATTTAGCAGCAAAATAAGAGGCATTCATTTTGGATTTAGTAACACCAGAGTTCTCAGGAACCCCTTTGTGGGATTCCTCTCTGGACACAGTAGCGTATGCATCCTTCACATCTCGGAGATGATCCCTGGTCAGAAGGGCACTTCTGATAGCCTGATAACAATCATCAAGACCCATCAGAAACTACATCAATTTCATGAGTTGCTGATGATCAACAACTCTTTACTGGCATCACATTCACATTAAACATTACAAATACATTTAGGCAGTTTAGTTAAGGCATCAAATTCCCTCCAAAGAGAGTTTAACCTATGATAATAATCAGCAACAAAACTACTACCTTGTTTTATACCATTAATTTTTGAAGCAAATTAAATACAACAGAACCATCAACTTTATCATAAGTTTCCTCGAACTCTTTCCAAACAGATGCAACATTATTAGAGTAACAAGACCTAAATACACATCTTGAGACACAAAGTTCTTAATCAAAGTTAAGACAATGACATTACACTTGTCCCATTGAGTAGATAAGACATCACTAGAAGCATAAGAATCTTTTAAACAAGTACCATCAATGAAACCAATCTTATTCCTAGCTTGTAAAGCAAGTTTTATGGCACTAGATCAGATCCTATAGTTTTTAGTTCCCAAAAGTTTGAAAGGAATTAAACCAGTATTACTGTTATCATTAGTTTGCACATGTAATGGACTACCAACATCAAGATTATTAATCAAAACAAGTGGTAAATTACTACCACCTTCCCCAGCATTCACCATCAAAAATCAGACAAAAAACATAACAAGATAAGCAACAACAGACAACCAACAATAACAACAAACAGACAAACAATGATCAACAGAAAATAACAAGAACCAGAACAAGCAAACAATCAAATACCCCATATCACCTTCAATTACATATAACCATCAATTATACCAACAACAACATCCAAGCCTGCCCAATATTCTAACCTCATATACTCAAACGCAAGAGCAACAAGTAACCAGGCAAAAAGACCGGGGTTGGCCAGAGCAGGTTTCCGTACCACTCTTGGTGGCAGGTCAAGGTGTTAACCAACCTGTTTGCACCTTCTTAACTAAACTACTGTTGTTTTAAAAGAGAGAATCAACTTACAGTGGGTAAAGAAGAAAAAACAGCGGAAAGCACAGCACAATAACACTAGATTCACTTAGTCTAGTGTAATTATGACCAAGAATGGGCCTAGAGATCACCAATAAACCAGATCCCCAAAATCAGAAATTAGGGTTTCGACAAACCCTAATCAAGAAACCACACATCTTCACCAGATCTAACCCAATTAGATCAAAACCACCACAGCCGTTAAGAAAGCGACCACAATCGTCAAGAAAACCAATCAGATAAAAAAACCCCCAAATAATGGATCAAACCCTAAAAACCCTAGAAATCAAGAACCACCAAAACTCAGAACATGTCTTTGATACCATGTAAAAATGGTAAAGAAAACACTATAAGTATCAATTACACCCAGCCGACCACCCCCTGGTATATTTTTATTAATCAAAAGCTAAAGTAGATAAGTCCCGAACAGTGCTTACCAAACAATATAAAAGACAAGGGTTAATTTCTTTCAAAAGGACACCAACCAATATACCTCACTTAGAAAATCAATCACACTCAGATCAACCAAATAAAGAGATTGATTGATATACAAAATATCAAACTAACTACAAGATATCAAGAATGATATCATTAAACAAGACTAAGACTAAAAACCAGAGAGAAAACAATCAACTGTGTGAAGGTGAGATGATTGTTATGAAACCCTAGATCCGGATGAGAGGTTATATAGCCACAAGTTCCATATAAGCCCTTCAAGTTCCGATGATGAGCTAAACACAGCTATAACTTGTCACAACTTTAGAATGTCCAACTTTAGCCCCTGAATTTAATAGGACACATAATGTTGTCCTTCACTTTGACCAAGCTAGCTAACACTTATGAAACCAATATTGAGTTGAAATAGTTTTTGGGGAAGTGATTAAGAACAATTTAGAAGGAAATGTGAGTTTATTAGTTAAAAATCATATATACATGTTTGTGGATCGAATAATAATACAATGTTCTCACATTTTTTCTCCAATTTAGTTTGTAAGGTTTTCCTTACATATATAAACAAAACCTTATCCGCATTAATCCAACAAATCTAAGTTGATAGATCCACATGAGACTTTAAAAACCTAAATAATATATCACGTTATTACCTATGAAAGAAGCTTGTGGAACTCAAGATCGTTAAATTTTGGTTATAGTCTATTTTACTTATAACCTTGTGGTCATAAATTAGGTTGACCAAATCTTGGATCCATCACCTTAGTTTCGGCTTCATACATTTACTTTGGTTTTCTATATTTAATTCGAAACGTATGATTCAATTTTATTGTATATAAATGTTTAGGATACAAAGTAATCAATGAAACAAAAAACATTTAATTTGGAAACTTGCAACGACACTCAATCAATTGATAATTAAATTAACCAGGATCTTATCGATACTTTAAGCATACTAATAAGTTTCTAGCGCATCTGATAATATGTCTTAGGTTATACGGAGTATAGCACATTTTTGCATGTTCATGTTTATGTGAAATGCATTACGAGTACATATTGGCCTTACGCCATTAGGTTATTCGGAGTATAGCACATTTTTGCCTATTCAAGTTTATGTGTAATGCATTACGAGTACATATTGGCCTTAGGCCATATATAGCACATACATTTATATTTTCAAATATTTTTTTATACACATACTTATTTCGTACTAATATGCCAATGTTAATGTATCATAATAAAACATTATAAAATACACGTTTATTATCTACCCTTATAATCAATTTACAAAGAAACCTGATAATATGAATAGTAACTTTTGTGTACTCTTTGTTATTCATCAATAGAGGCATGTTAGTACAACATAACAAACTTAAATAAATGGCTGTGTTTGGTGCAAAGTTTATAGAGGATTACATAGGCTTCGCTTCGGTTTGTAAAATAAGTTAGTTTATTAAATAAGTTTTGTTAAACACATATTTATGGAAGTTTGTATAAGTCACAAGTTTTCATAAATATAAGTCAGTTAAAACGGATTTATGAAAGCTTATGGTTAGTAAATTACTTAAATATCTTTCAAAATATAGTAAATTAACACGCACAAACTTAAGTATATATGAATATAATTTGATGTAATTTTATGCAAATTTACATTAATAAACTTCAGCTTTAACTAATTTACCAAACAACTTTATAAAAATGAAAGCTACAGCTCCGGCTAGAGCTTTAGCTCAAGCTCCAACTAAAACTTCGCTCCATTCTATTTCGTCAAACATACCCATATGAGTAATATTTTGAATATATGTAATATAAGTGAACATTTGGAAAAAGAGAAAAAAAAATGGACTATGTTACAGTACTAAGGGCATCTCCAATGTTAGCACTAAGTGTACCTTTTGCACTAAAATAGTGTAAAAACTAGCAAAATTAGTCTCCAATGTTAGCACTAAAGACCACACTATTTTAGTGCAATGGATAGTGAACACACCAAATGCACTAAATATAGTGCATTACTATTCATTGCACTAAACACTATTCATTCTATTAAAACTTCTTTATTTTTACTAATCCTTTCATATTTAATATAAAACATAAAAACTAATTTATACAAAAAATATTTTTGTAAGTTTCACATTAATATTATCAAAATGAGCTCAATATTGATATAAAATAAATAATTTATTTTTCTTATTTATTGCACTATCATATATTTTATAGATTTTAAAGTACAATTAGTGCAAATATATAGTGTGTACATTGGAACACATTTTATTTGGTGCAAGCATATTCCAATATGATACCTTTTTTGCACCATTTTAGTGTAAAATTTTGGTGTTAACATTGGAGATGCTTTAATCAATGCATATTGATGTATTGTACTTTTAAAACACTTTAGGAGTTAAAACAGGCACAAAATCTAATGAAAGAACATTTTGGGATTCGTTTCTGAGTTGTGTAACAGTGTTTATAGATTTTGACCGTGACCTTATTTGACCATTCCAATAGATACTTTTTTCTAGACAAAATTCCATTAGGGTTTGCACTTGCAACATTTTGAATAAGGAGCGTGATATTTGGACTTTTTATAGGGAGGGATTTTAATTATTATGGAGTATATGTATTGAGAGATTGTACGGTATGTATCTGATATTATATTGTGTGTTTTACGTGTTGTATGGTTGACCATATGAAGGGTTCAAATAACACATCTAATAGTTTTTATTTACATCAGTTGTACATTTATCATATGCTTCATCTGAAAATATATATTGGAGTGCACGGTTCAAAAGTAAAAGTGTGTCAATCAAGACTCTTTTGAATAGGGTTATGTTATTGGTAACTTTTCTGGCCCACTGGAAGTTTAAATGTTTTGTACTTTATACCTCTTTTGACCCACTGTTTAACACAATTTTTTATCAGCTTGTGTTCTGTACATTTTATCGGTTTAATATTTTTGACTTGTTAAATTTTATATTTTTTATTCCGCATTTTTCGTTTCTCAGTTTTAAAATATAAGCAAATTAAAAAAAGAAAAAAGAAATTAAAAAAAATGAAAAAAATAAAGGGTATTACTTGTTGAAATGGAGGTTATTAACAACCTAAACTTTGAATATCATTACTTCTTTTGGAATGAATGGAAATCAGTATGACGTATAAGACTTTAGTTGTATACTACGCGCGTAGCCTCTGTATAAGTTTTACGAATGACACTTAACTTTGAAGCACAAAAATAGTGTTATGAGAAACGTTCATTTTTTTTTTGAACGGCGGATTTTATTAAAACTAGCAAAAGCTAGCGAAAAGAACTACAAATGAGGAATTACAATAGGATTACCAAGCCAATCTATCCATCTAAATCTGCACTTAAGATTTCTAGATGAAATCCACAAGAACGATTGATGAACAATAGAATCCCAAATGTTTGCTTTCTTCGGTTTGGTTGGAGAGAAGATCATATAGTTGCGAAAGTTTCAAATACACCAAAGCATAGTAGACACAATCCCTTCAATGATAGATCTAGCAAGCTTCGAAACTTTAGCGGAATCAAGCCAAGCAAACCAGTCACCTATGTTGTGCAGCTCCGGAATAATCAAACAACACCAACGAGACAAACGTCCCCATAAATCACGAGCCATACCGCAAGAGAAAAAAAGATGATCAGCGCTTTCGGTATGATCGTTACTGTGAGTTTATGATATATAAAATAAAATAAAACATAAAGACATCAAGAGTACACAGCGGAAGACTTAAGATCATAACAAATAAATTAATTAACTGAAAGTATGCGTAACGTACCTCTTGCGAATATCAAATCTCTCGAGCAAAGCAAAACCACCCTCGAGCAAAGCAAACCAAAGAAGTACTTAATGGTGTAAGAATAATGTCTTACAACCACGTTCTTGTACACACGAATTAACCAACGAATCAAGCGATTGCTAGATCTAACACAAGTCCTCGTATATGCAAAAACAAAACCAAACTCCCTTACTTAGGGGTGTTCGGCCGAGCTATGCAAAAGAAAAAGAAGAGAGGAGATCTAGGGTTAATTCAATGCACAAGTGTATGAAACCCTAGAACCTACCCCTCTATATATACTAGTAGGTAAACTTAGGGAACAAGTTAGAGGATTAGGCTTTTCTTAGCCCCTATGGCCGGCCACCAAAGCAAGCCCAAAGCCCACTCCATAACTTTTCCAAGTTTCCATTTCTAGTCCTTCTCTTTTCCATTTAACGGTCGTTAGTCATTTTTCCGTTAAATACTTAACGATCGTTAACCGGACTTAATGTGTAATAATTAATCGTAAACATAAACATTAATTATTAACTTTAATTCTCATTCGCTAATGTGTGCAATCCCGTGGTCACGAGTTCGAATCCGGACATTCACATGTTTGTAAATATATACATTTCCAACAGCTCCCACTTGGATATGTTTACAAAACGTGAAATGACATTGGTTAGCGTCTAGCAACACGCCAATGCCCCCGGTACAACTCGTGTATGGTTTTCTGGAGAAAAACCAAGTTTGATGATTCATCATCATATTCATCCTTTTGTTTCTAATACCATGTTAATAAGAATATGGATCTTACTCATTTCTTAATTAACTATTCTGTTTCTCGCTTTATATGATTGAATAAGATTACCAATTCTTCTGAACAGAAGACCTTGGGTATGGCCATACAAACATCTTAACAATCCTACGAGGGGCCCAGTAGTATTATACTTCAAAATGAATTTGAAGGAAACAAATCCCATTTTGACTACAAGCAGGATTCATAAATTTCGCAACACTTCTGAAAACAACCCTTATAACTACCAGTTACGTGTAGCGTTAGATTGCTTCACAAAAATGCACTACATCCATGACATATCTCTTGTATCTCAAGTCAGAGGATAAATATCCATGATATACTTAATGACAAAGATCCATAAAGTATCATCATGTGGGTGGGATAAGTCCTATATTCAATTCATTGAATATCATCTGAAATTAGTCATGCTACGCATCAATATACTTTCAAGTATATTCTAACTAATACTCAGATTTGTCTTAATTCAATATCATTCCCATGTTATTGATTGACAACGGACTATTTAGAATAACTTAAGTTATTCAAGGATTTAAACATGCAAATATAGGACAACATTATAATAAATGAATAATAAACATAACAAAAATACTTTATTTCATTTCAATAATAATGTTTACAATATCCTTTTATCTAAAATACTTAGTCACAGATGGGCATGAAACTACTAGCTAAACGAAGTCCAAACTTATCAGACAAATGATTAAGTTTTTCACCAGGCAAGGCCTTCGTTAACGGATCTGCTAGGTTATCATCTGTGTGAACTTTGAGCAACTCAATTTCACCTATCTTGACTTGCTCTCGAACATAGTGATATTGTCTAGGATAGTGTCTGGTGCCCTTCATGACTCCAGGTTCATGGGCAAAAGTAATTGCAGCTGAATTGTCACAATATACTTTAATAGGATGTTCAATCGACGGCATAACACCAAGCCCCGAAACAAACTTCCTTATCCAAACAGCTTCCATGGCAGCCTCAGACGCCGCTATGTACTCACTTTCTGTAGCAGACATCGCAAGTGTTGTCTGTTTCTTACTCTTCCAATCCACAGCACCTCCATTGATGACAAAAATGTAACCCGTTTGAGACTTCGTATCATCTTTGTCACACTTCCAGGATGCATCGCAGTAACCTGTAACAGACAGTTCTGCTTCTGGATTTCCTCCATACACTATGAACATATCTCTTGTAGCCCTAAGGTACTTGAGAATATGCTTAACAGCAGTCCAGTGAATTTCACCCGGATTCTGTTGATACCGACTGGTCAAGTTTTGAGCAAACGCCACATCAGGCCTTGTGCATCGTACCGCGTACATGATAGATCCTACAGCCAAAGCATAAGGAACTTTCTTCATACGCGCCACCTCTGCAGGTGTTGAAGCACAGCCTTGGCTGCTCAAACCATGATTTACTTGCATTGGCAAAAAACCCTTCTTGGAATTTTGCATATTGAATCTCTTCAATATTTTGTCAATGTAAGCACTTTGGCTTAAACCAATTAGCCGCCTTGATCTATCCCGGTAGATCTTGATTCCGAGTATATATGCTGCTTCCCCTAAGTCTTTCATCGAAAAACATTTACCAAGATAGGCTTTCACCTCATTTAGACTTGGTATATGATTTCCCATGATTAATATGTCATCGACATACAGAATAAGGAAAGTAACACGACTCCCACTAGCTTTATGATATACACATGGCTCATCAAGATTCTGAGTAAATCCAAAACTTTTGATTTCTCCATCGAATCTTTTATTCCATTGCCTTGATGCTTGCTTTAGTCCATAAATGGACCTCTTAAGCTTGCATACACGGTTAGGAAATAATGGATTCACAAACCCTTCCGGCTGCGCCATATAGATGTCTTCATCTAGACGGCCATTCAGAAAAGCAGTTTTGACATCCATTTGCCAAATCTCATAGTCATAGTGTGCAGCTATAGCTATGAGAATCCTAATAGCTCTTATGTCTGCTATAGGAGAGAATGTCTCCTCGTAGTCAACGCCATAGGTTTGAGTAAAACCTTTAGCCACCAGACGAGCCTTGTAGGTGTGTACATTGCCATCCATGTCAGTTTTCTTTTTGAAGATCCACTTACTCCCAACGACCTTAGCCTTGGGAGGAAGGTCAACTTCAATCCAGACATCATTATCTTTCATGGATTGCATTTCCCCATTCATAGCAATCTGCCATTTATCCTTTTCAGGATCAGCCATGGCAGCCTTATAGTTGGCAGGTTCATTAAGATCCCCAACCATATTTTCCTCCACCTCTACGTTTAAACATAGACGGTCAGGTGCACGTATAGTCCTTTCAGACCTACGAATGGGAACAACTTCAGGAGGAGCACCTAAGCTTTCAGGTTCTTCTTGAAGTTGGCTAGTGGTTTCAGAAGGTGTTGTATCTTCTTGATCATATTCCAGATCATATACTCTCCCACTGAGTTCTTGAGATATGAGATTCCTTTCAAGGAAATCTCCATACCTAGCCACGATGACTTTGTTCTCAGCTGGGTAGTAAAAGTAGTAACCCATAGTTTCCTTAGGGTATCCTACAAAGATACACTTAACAGATCTGGCTTGGAGCTTATCAGGTGTGTCACGTTTAACAAACGCTTCACATCCCCAGACCTTTAAGTAAGAAAAGTTGGGAGCTTTTCCAGTCCATATTTCATATGGAGTTTTAACAACCTTCTTAGTTGGAACCATATTTAAAATGCGAATAGCAGTTTCAAGGGCATAATCCCAAAAAGTAAAAGGTAGAGTCGTAAGTTCAAACATTGATCGTACCATGTCAAGTAGGGTACGATTTCTCCTTTCAGATACACCATTTTGCTGTGGAGTATAAGGAGATGTGAGCTGTTGGATAATTCCACACTCAGCTAAGTAATCTTTGAACTCTTGACTTATATACTCACCACCTCTATCGGATCGAAGAGCTTTAATCTTCTTTCCAAGTTGTAATTCTACTTCACTTTTGAAAACCTTAAATGTTTCAAAGACTTCATGTTTATGTTTAAGTAAATAAACATAACCATAACGACTGAAATCATCCGTAAAGGTTAAGAAGTAGACAGCACCACGTTTTGACACATGTCTAAGTGGACCACACACATCAGTGTATATCAATCCAAGTAGATCAGAAGCCCTTTCCACTTGTGGTGAAAAAGGTTTCCTTGTCATCTTCCCAGCAATGCAAGATTCGCATTTGTCAAATGATTCATCATTGACCGTTTGTAAAAGCCCATCGTGTTGCAGCTTTTCCATGCGTTTCTTGCCAATATGGGCAAGGCGACAATGCCAAAGATAAGAAGAGTCACAGTTCGACTTGCTCTTCTTATTGCTAATGCTATACAACGAATTATTTTCATTGGATATACAACCATCCATATCAATTTCAAACACACCAAGCATAGGAATTGCATTAAAGTAAAAAACATTATTTAAAGAAACTGAAATTCCATAACTTGTAAAAGTGTGCACAAAACCAATATCTTTTAACAAAGAAACTGAAATGACACCCCTAACAATGGAGGGTGCATAATGACAATTATTTAGTTCTAAAATTAAGCCCGAAGGCAACACTAAATCAAAAGTCCCTATGGCTTCGACAGCTGCACGCTTTCCATTTCCAACGTACAAGTATCTCTCCCCACAGGTCAGCTTCTTCGCCCCTCTAAGTCCCTGCGATGTATTACAGATGTGAGTGCCACATCCTGTATCATATATCCAGGAATTTAACTTATGAGGAAAAGAAAATAATTCAAACATAAAAATACCTGATGAGCTAGGCACCATCTTATTTTTATTCTGAAGGCACTCATTCAGATAAACTGGACAGTTCCGCTTCCAGTGACCTGGTGAGTTGCAGTGGTGGCAAGACAAATCCTTCTTAGGATTCTCCTTTTTCTTTCCAGGGTTCTTCTTAGGAGCTGGTGGGATGACAACTTGTTTCCCCTTTCCTTTTCCTTTCCCTTTCTTATCTGCTTGCGGCTTAGGCTTATTCACCCTACCACCCTGTATAGCGAGCACAGCAGGTGTAGGAGCCTTCTTTGGCAATCTCTTCTCGTAGTCTACAAGCATTGCATGTAACTCATTCACTGTCTTCCCCGTGCAATGCATGTTAAAATTGCGGACAAAATCACCAAATCGTTCCTGATTAAGGGAATGATTGATGAGTCCGACACATACATCGTTCGAGTAACCACAGCCGAGCTTCTCCAATTGGTCCAAGTGATGTTTCATCTCAAGGACGTGGTCGGAGACAGATTTGCCAACCTCCTGCCTGCAGCTGTGAACCTTTTCAATTAGTTCATACAGTTCAGCTGCCGGTGGCTTCTCAAACATACGTTTGAGTTCATCTAGCATGCTCATAGGCGGATAGTGCTCAAATTGTTTTTGCAATTGAGCAGACATCCCCGAAAGCATTAGACACGCCACATCATTATGCTTCTCATATTCAACACGATATGCCTCTAATTCAAGAGCAGTTGCCGTGTTGGGAGGAGCTTCAGGCAGAGGTGTAGTCAAAATTTCAACCCTTTTGGCAACACGAAGGATGATCCTAAGTGAACGATGCCAATCATTGAAATTAGGGCCAGTCAGCTTGTCCCTTCCAATCATATCTTTGAAAGCGGCACTCAGTAAGCTCATAGTGTTATCAGATTGAGCCATCTACAGAAAAAGTTCAAAAAACCATCATTAGTATTTTGATAATTTTCCTTTTCAATAAACAATTAAATACCCAAGGTTCATATTCATATAACCAATTAATATTTATTGAAAACTAGGATCCAAATTGTCATAATCTCATCACATCAGTTGATCTGTTAGTGATGAACCTTATACAAAATGGTAGAGCATTTGCTCAATTGCCAATTTCAATTGCAATTCCTAGATTTATGGGATTTACATATAGCCAATATCAATTGCCATGTAAACATGTTTTATCCCATCTTATGCCTTGAGTTTTCAGTTTTCACCGCCTAACTCAATTAAGTTGTCCAACTTAAGAAACTGCAAAATCGTCCATGCCCGTTCTCACGACACGTGGACATTTTACCCTTTGATTAAGATCTAAATCACGTTCTCACGCAAATAGAAAGTAATCTTAGGTGTTTCCGTTTCGTTGGATGGCATATAACTTAAATTTAAAGGGTAATAGTTTTGATGTAAAATCAAATATGTACAAAGATGTCATGCATTCATCTTTGTAGCATAGTTTTTATTAAAACATTTATATCTTGTTTTAATGTTTAAGTTTTTCATCATCAAACTTTAATTGAGGTATTGGGTTCACCAATCAAGGAATTAGTGTTAATTATCATCCATTATACCGTACTTTTTCATAAGTGTAAACTCTTAGTGTTTCGGATAATTACCACCTAAGTGGCGCATGGAATCAACACGAATTCGCCCTTAAGATGAGCTTGCACATTTAATGACTTACTAAGTAGCTCCACTCGAACTTACAGGGGGCAGAGGACCAGGTACGTGCTAAAGCACAACCTTAGACATCCATTCAGTGTGTCTGTGCGCACTTCTTTAAACCCCTTTTATTAGTTCATTCTCATGGGTGAGCCTTTCAGTCATTTGTACCAAAGTCATCAATCAATTAAACGATTATGATTACTATTCTTAAAAATACATGTTTCACCATTGTTTAGATCAGTTTATTTTTCTTGTAAAAATACCCTTGTTACAAAACACAAACAAGCAAGTATTTGAAAAAATAAACAAATAAACAATGAATACATAACAAATAAAAGTCATGCATATCAAATAGCCACATGCAAACGGTTTTGATAAATCTTATTAATAACCAATTTTATATCTGTCAATATGCATATATTTAATTAAGACTTCCACCCGTTTTCATCTATGTACAAGGTGAACCACATGCATCGATTCATCGATTGCGTAAGTCAAAACTAAATATATACCACATAGCACATAATTGATTAAAATTAATAAATATTGAGGTCTTCCCCAATTTAAGATCTATCATTATTTAATGTATATCACTTAAAACATGAAAGACATACAATAAACAGATCCATGATAAAACATGCAGGTAATAATCATGGATATAAATTACACTTAACAATAAATGCAATTATCAAAGTTACGCATATACACATAAAGTTGCATGCATCTTAGGGTTTCTAATCCAATTAAAACAAAAGTTTACAAAACCCTAATTAGGGCACCAGAATAAAGAAAAAACGCCCCCCCTCAAAATTAGGGTTTAGGTTTTGCAAACCCTAGATCTAAGCATACAAATAATAACACATTCATGTTTATTTTAATTATGTGTTTCAGTAATTAATTACTTGTTATACAAGGCTCGTGATGCCACTGTGAGTTTATGATATATAAAATAAAATAAAACATAAAGACATCAAGAGTACACAGCGGAAGACTTAAGATCATAACAAATAAATTAATTAACTGAAAGTATGCGTAACGTACCTCTTGCGAATATCAAATCTCTCGAGCAAAGCAAAACCACCCTCGAGCAAAGCAAACCAAAGAAGTACTTAATGGTGTAAGAATAATGTCTTACAACCATGTTCTTGTACACACGAATTAACCAACGAATCAAGCGATTGCTAGATCTAACACAAGTCCTCGTATATGCAAAAACAAAACCAAACTCCCTTACTTAGGGGTGTTCGGCCGAGCTATGCAAAAGAAAAAGAAGAGAGGAGATCTAGGGTTAATTCAATGCACAAGTGTATGAAACCCTAGAACCTACCCCTCTATATATACTAGTAGGTAAACTTAGGGAACAAGTTAGAGGATTAGGCTTTTCTTAGCCCCTATGGCCGGCCACCAAAGCAAGCCCAAAGCCCACTCCATAACTTTTCCAAGTTTCCATTTCTAGTCCTTCTCTTTTCCATTTAACGGTCGTTAGTCATTTTTCCGTTAAATACTTAACGATCGTTAACCGGACTTAATGTGTAATAATTAATCGTAAACATAAACATTAATTATTAACTTTAATTCTCATTCGCTAATGTGTGCAATCCCGTGGTCTGAGTTCGAATCCGGACATTCACATGTTTGTAAATATATACATTTCCAACAGTTACATATAGGACATAAGAGGGAATGAACATCAATACCTCTCTTATCCAAATTGTCCAAAGTGGGGAGCTTATTAAGGCGAAGCTTCCAAAGAAACACATTAGCCTTGATAGGAATTATACGTGACCAACGAGTAGGAATAAGAGTACCTGGTAAAATCAAATCATCAATGTGATGTCTAGCAGACGAAACCGAGTACCCCTTGCTGCTAAGATCCCAATTCCAAATATCACTATTGGATGAAAGACTAAAATCGCGAATATCCTCCATCAACAAGTCAAACTGGAACGATTCGACCCCCCCTCTTGGAGACCTTCTGAGAACTGAGGACCAGACTTCAAGGTTTAAACGTTGAGCAACCGTACAACTTTTTATCGAATCCAAAGCATAAACACGCTGGAACTTTTCTTTCAAAGGAAACTCCCCACACCAGCGATCAGGCCAAAAATTAATAGAAGCACCATCACCAAGAGACCGAGAACAAAGAGAAAAAAGGTCTATGCCTTTATCACGAAGATGATTAATGGATTTGAGAATACAATACCAGGGGCTGTATGAGTTTTTGAGAACCGCCCTATTATGACCAATACCACCTTCAGACCCATGAATGATTTTGATAATGATGTTCCACAAACCATTCGGGGACGTACGGAATCACCAAATCCATTTGAAAAGCAAGGCGGCGTTAAGAGCAAAAATGCTTCCAATGCCTAGCCCGCCGGATGCTTTACTCGCGAGGCAAGACTTCCATTTAATCCAAGAGATCTTTTTATCATTAAAATCACCACCCAAAAAGAATCTATTGCGTAAAGATTCGAGGTGATTTTGCACCGTTATAGGCATCCAATAAAGAGACATATAATAAGTAGGAAGGTTACCTAAGACCGCTTTAATAAGAGACAGACGGCCACCCGCAGATAAAATATTGGCCTTCCACCGGGATAACTTGGAATCAAATTTCTGAATCACTTTCTTCCAATTATCGCAACGACCCATATTGCATCCGACCGGGACTCCTAAATACATCATAGGAAGATTAGAGGTCTCACACCCAATAACTATAGCCATATTTTTTACTTCATCCTCAGGGACATTAGCGCCAAGAATCTTGCTTTTATGAATATTGATCCTTAAACCAGACATCAAGTAAAAGCATCTAAGAATACATATCAGGTTATAAGCATTAGAATGAGACCACTCTCCTATAAATATAGCGTCGTCCGCGTATAACAAGTGAGAGACTTTAACATTGCCATGACCAATAGAAGCACTTTTGAAAAGCCCCATAAGATCCGCCTTTTTAACCATAGCATGTAAACCTTCCATGGCGAGGATGAAAAGAAAAGGTGACATAGGGTCACCTTGTCGAAGGCCTTTAGATAAATCAAACTCTTTAGTGGGAGATCCATTAACCAAAATAAAGGCCCTGGAATTTTGGAGACAACCTGCAATCCATGATCGCCATTTAGTACCAAAACCGAGCCGATCCAATATATCATCGAGATAATCCCACTTTAGAGAATCAAAAGCTTTCTCAAAATCAACTTTAAAAACCATGAGAGCTTTCTTCCATTTGCGGTACCAAGCCATACATTCGTTCAAAATTAATGGACCATCAAGAATATTTCTACCTTTAATAAAGGCAGACTGTTCCGCACTCACGCAACTATCAATGACCGAACTAAGTCTATTAGCGAGAATCTTGCCAATAATTTTGTATTGGCACCCAATTAAACTGATAGGCCTAAAGTCAGCCACAAATTTAGGATCACCAACTTTAGGAATGAGAGCGATGAAAGATGAATTACATCCTTTAGGAAAACAAGCTGATTGAAAAAAGTCACGAACGAACCTAACCACATCGACTTGAATGACATCCCAGAAAGTTTTGATGAACATGAACGTAAATCCATCCGGGCCCGGAGCTTTATCTCCACCACAATCCCAAACAGCAAGTTTAATTTCCTCTATGGACACATCCCGTTCCAAATGATTACGCTGATCCGAGGTGATCATATTAAAGGAGACACCACCAACGTTGAGCCTGTTGTCACTAGAGCAAGAGAATCTAGTGTGGAAATGATTATAAAATTCGGACTTGACTTCCATAGGTTCATCGATCCAAGAACCATTATGAAGAATTCCTTTAATGGCACTTTGACGACACATTTTCTTTAGCGAACTGTGGAAAAATGAAGTGTTTTCGTCTCCTTCAATGGCCCACTTCACTTTAGCTTTTTGGGCAATATCGCTAGCCGCTTTGTTCTCAATATCAGTCAAGATCTTCAAAGAATTGATACGTTTGACAAGGTCATCGCTAGTCGCCATACCTAAGTCGATCAGGTTATCAATACTCGAGAGACAAATCTGGTGTTCTTTCTTTAATTTGTTATCCGAAATCTTTTTAGAACGACTCCAATCGCGGATGACACTTTTGAGATTTTGGAGTTTCTTTTTAAAAGAGACCAGCCCGTTGTTTTCCCCATTGTCATATTTCTTCCAAGTGTCAATGACCAGATCATGGAAGCCATCACATTGCAGCCACGAGTGAAAAAAGCAGAAAGGAGTTGGGCCGTAATCTGCCATGAATTCTTTGAGGATAATGGGCCGGTGATCAGGGATGCCTTTTTCAAGAATAGAACCAGTGACATTGGGGAAGGATTCAATAAAGCCTTCGGTAATTAGAAATCTATCTAACTTACTCATCTTGGAAGCCCACTTGTTGGTCCAAGTAAAACGATATCCTCCCAAAGGGACATCAAACAGATTCAGATCGTTGATAAATCAATTAAAAACCTCAGAGTGCTTTTCATTAAAGATAGACCTGAACCTTTCACTAGCATGACGGGCCTCATTGAAATCACCCATGACAATGGCAATGCCATCCCAATTATTGATAAGTAAATAGATGGCGGACCAAAGAGCAGATTTACCATCCAAATCTTGAGGAGCGTAGAGAACTATGAACATTACCTTAAGACCAGAACTTGACCAGATACCTTGCACAACGACATAATTATCCGAACATATCGTTTTATTCATGGAGAACATCAATTTATTCCATATACAGATGATACCACCAGATTTTCCCCTAGCCGAGGAAGACGCAAAATCAAAAAACGAATTCCCCCAAACTTGCCTAAGAGCCCAAAGATCAACGCGAGTCGATTTTGTCTCCTGCAAAGCTAAAAAATTCACGTTATGAGAGTGATACAAGTTATTTACCCATCTCCTTTTTTTAGAATCCCCGAACCCTTGCACGTTTAAAGAAAGGACATTCATTTAAACGTGTTATTGTTCCCCATGTCCGCAATCATTTTTTCAAGCATTTCTTGACAACCATCCATATTGAACCCAAGAGCGATACCAACTTTAATCGTGTCCTCAACTTGTTGTAACATGGATATACCAACATATTTCTTGGCGTTTCCATCGCTATTCACCTGGGAGTGTTGGGAAAGTGAGGGAGAATTCAAGCGCTCTTTTGATTTGCAAACATCACTAACCTCATTGTAGTTACCCACATTCTCAGATTGAGTAAAAACCGGAGGAAATAAAGGAGTTCCCGGGTCCGATGAGGTATGATGATAATTCCCATTTTTGACAATAAGTGGTTCAAGGTTAAAAGGGTCACTGTTTGAAGGTGAAACAGTAGCCTTGACCTCCGAATGATCATCCTTATTTGAATGAGGCACGTAAGCATCATACCCCTCAAATTCATTATCTGGTTGCACTTTAATCTCATCATCCATATCACCTGATGAGTTGGAGGACTTATCATTAGGTACGTTCTCGTCAGAATCACCAGGAGGAGTGAATGACGGAACCCAACTGCATAACTCTCTCACCCTATAAGCGTATGTGACCCCATTTAAAGTAACAAGTGTGGATGCAAATATCAATGAAGTATATGTAGTTTTTAAACATAACCGAATGCTAAACCTGTTAGATGCATCAGAATCATCAATGAAAAGAACCTCACCCCACTTCTTGCATAAACCCTTGAAAGTATCATTATGCCATGCTCTAAAAGGGATACCTTCAATTTCGAGCCAAACAAGACGCTCATTGAGAACAAAATCCTCATCCCATGGTACAAGAACAGAAAACCACGACAAAACACCTTTGTGAGTGAGGAAAGAGTTTCGAGCGTCCATATTATCAAAAGAAAACATAACCCATAAGCCACCAAGATACTTAACATCGACGCCTAAGAAACCTTCGTTGTTGCAGATGATTTTAGAATTTTTGATAGAACGAAAATCTTTATGACATCCTAAAATGACAAGTTCCATATCAGTGGTATCCTGAGAGGCGATGAAGCTAGTGCAGTCTTCGGCAATACTCCCCATTTTATCTCCAGAAGAATCGCCTTTGACAACATTAACAAAAGAATTGGATTCAGAAACTACCTTCTTGGCAGACGAGGATGCCGCAGGAGCAGGTACTTTTGACTCAATAATTTTCTTAACAAGGATAGCATTTTTGGGGGTGCCATTGTACCTGTCAAATCTTGCAATATTCGCGTGCAAGTTGAGTTTGCCAATTCGAACCTTGTTGAGAGAGGCAATCAAATTCTCCTTGTTGTCAACACCGTTGAATCGGCAGAATCCAAATGATTGGCCGAACTTATTCTTGTGTTTGGCAATAAACAAATCAACGATGTGCCCTTTTTTACCACAAATATTTGAGAGTTCGCGCAACGAGAGATGAGAAGGGAAATTGGAAACGTACACATTAAGAGTGGATCCCATACGTTCAAAAACCGAACGCCGTTTTTTTTTATAAGAAACCTCATGCTAATCACTATCAGCCATTTAGGAAACCGATTAAAACAAGAAGATCAAAACGAAACCCCTAACAAAACGGATATTCCATTCGAATTGATTCAGGATTCAATTGTAATTATTTTGGATTGAAGGGAGTTCTAGGAATTGAAAGGGATATGCGAATTGATAAATGATTGTGAAATAATCGTGAAATAAGTGGTGATAAGGGGTGATGATTGGCGTTTGAACCCGCCGGAAGGGAGATCGGAAATTGCCGAGGTTATCTTTTAATTGTATAATTTTAAAATTAACGTTCATTTTTTTACAAATGTCAAAGAAGCTCTAAATATAAACGTTGTACTGCTTCTTGCTATCGTTAGTTTTGACAATTACATCTTATGGTAATGTTGTGGATTGGTAGGTCTAGTTTTCAAAGAAAATGAATTATTCATTTTTTAAATAATATAAATATAATTATCCATATAACTTGAAAATTTATCTGTAACGCATAAGTCATAACACATTCAGGGGCGGCGGGGATAAGGTGGCAGGAAGGTGTTGGGCCTCCCCCAACCAACCCAATATGCTTAAGCTTGTTTAGCCCATATCCAATATTGAATAAGAAATCATATACTGCAATGCCACCCCTAACGTCATGGATTTACAACTAGGAAATGAAAGTGACCTCTGAAAATCAAAAGAAGTTTGTGGTTTGTCACTTAGTACCCAGTCAAGTGTTATAATATTGTATATTTAACTGTTTCATTTTTCTCTATACCTTTGGGTGGATCTTTAGCTATTCAAGATTGTTGGTCAATTCTTGTATGTTATCTTTTTATTTACTTATCATACAAATACATAAAGTTATTGGTACTCTAGATATTGATTTAAGTGAATCGAGACTTATAGACAGAGGCTACTGATGATTTCTATATTTCTTCTTCTTTCTACCAAATATGACACTTATTTTTTCGAAAGGAAATTTCATTTTTAAGTTTGTGAATTGGATGATGTTAAATCGATGTGAGAATAGAATATTTAAAAATCTTATTATTATTATCATTTACAAATCTGTGAATTAGATGATGTTAAATCAATGTGAGAATATAATTTTTAAAAATCTTCTAATGATTATTTATTAATTTTGAGAGTTAATATAGTTGAGGTTAGTTCATTATGTTGGCCTTAGTTTAATCATGGCCAAGAAAATACATGATTTATAAACTGCACAAAATTAAGTTTTTGCCTTCTAGCTTGTCGTAGCACATGCTTGGATCAACGCATCTGTACTTTTTCAAAAAATAAAATCTCGGCTTCCCTCAACTTGAAATCCTGGCTCCGCCCCTGAACACATTGACACTGCATGGCCAACACTATGCTGGTCTCAGCCCACAGGATCTCATGTGACAGCCCATAGACAGTTTATGTGTCCACTGTGACACTTGACAAATTGGAGAAAACTCATCATTGGCTTATTATCATGTAAGAATACAATAGAGTATTTTGTATTGTTATACATCTTTGTTACCGTAATTCAAGTGTACGTGACTACGTGCTATAACAAACTAACGGGTCACTATACAAACCCCTGGATGTCAAATCAGCGGGGTTTTGTACTTTTATTCTTTTTGTCCCTTCTGTTTTTTAGTAGCACAGTTTTTTGTCTGCTCTGTATTTCTGACAGTTTTAAGCGATTGACTTATTAAACTTTATATTTTCTGTTCTATACTTTAAGTTTTATAGTTTTTTTATATAAACAAAATTATAAAAAAATAAAAATAAATAAATAAATCGCAAAAAAGAAGAGGGTGCCATTTGTAGAAAAGGGGTTGGTATAACTTGTCCCCAAATTAAGATGTCGTTTGTTTTTTAGATGTTTTTGTCGGATACAGTGTCCATGGAGAAAAAGTGAATTTGAATTAATTAAAAGTTAAGAAGTGCTAATAATAAAACAAGTGCTTAAAGTAAACACATCTCAACCTATAGCTCGGTTTCATCCATAAAAAGATCGACTCGATCTTACATGTGTCTATACCAATGAGTGCAATCACTCGTATATTGATCTACATTAAGAGCAAGGGGTGTGGGGAGTGTTGTTTTTCGCCAGTTTCATCGTGGCATCTCGCCACTTCTTTTCTTCCCTCGCCACGACACCACAAGGGCTCGCCAGTTTGGTTTTCGCCGGGGGAACAACGAAGAAAAGGACAAGAAGTAAGCACAGAAATAAACCGTTGTATTTGCTTCTTTTGTGTTTGTGTTTGTGTTTGTGAGGGTGGGTGGGGCCCAAATGAAGAGAAGTGAGTAAGTTGTGATTGAGGGGTATTTTTTAGTTAGTGTGTTGGAGTGATGTGAAGGTGATGTGGCACACGTGGGGCCCAAATGAAGAGAAGTGGTGAAGCCATGACACCCCTTGCTCTAAGGGTGGTGGCAATGGAATCGGTGTGGAGGGCGGCATGCTCCATACCGTTCGGTATGAGTTTTGCCTCCTAATCGGTTTGAATAGGCATGAAGCAAGATAACACCAAATCGGCAAACATCCCCGATTTGGTATGGATTTTATTTGGAACGTTGGGAACAAAATGTAGCCGTTGGACACATTAAATGATTAGGCATGAAAATGTATGAGTTAGGCATGGTTGCCACCAAAAATCTATTGTTAGGTATGAGATTGGTATGAGGTGAGTTGGCGGGATATTATTGGTAGATGACTAGGCATGAAAAAAAGTGGTAGGCATGACTGCCACCACCCTAAGAGCTCAATAACACGTGCTTTACATAAATCTCATTTCCTTACAAATAACAAATATTCACATTTTCTAGCACTTCAAGATTTCTATTACATATACAAGGACCAAACTACACGACCTGTTTTAATCAGGTTCTACTTGGCGTTATGTGCAGCTGCAGCGACTGCTGGTCTAGGCGGTATTTCATTCCAACCATCGGGAAGAAGGCAAGCATAAAGAAAATCTTCAAAACACAAAATTTAATATGGGAAAGATTACCTTTTTGAAACAAAAATGGGTTAAAAAGTTCGGAACTTGATTTAAGAGATGAACAAACAACGAAGTTTGAGATTCTTACTTAGTCGAGCAAGTCGGTTGACCCAACCAGGGATTGACTTTTTTGTCAACCTTTTACATGTATCGTTAGCGAAGTGATTGCAGTTCCTGAAAATGATGTTGTAACTATTCCCCGGATACTCTTTTGCCAACGTTTTAATGAATTTTTGGCATTCTTCTTCACTCATTTCTGTTCTTCCTATCAGAACAGATTTTCTTACTTGTAAACCTTGGAAATGTTTTGGTTCCAATTTAACGACCCCTGGTTTTGAACTGTCACTACCACCAAATGCATACTCGACCCCATAAACTGTCCAAAACCAACATCTGATAAACATGTAAAGGTTCATAATAACAACCAAATCTATTGCCCACTGAAAGCATATAATCTAAGAAAGACACAAAATGATTTGATCTTGTATTTGTTTTAATCTTGTTGGCAACTAAATCCGGCCCTCTCTATGTGACGGGTGCATTTTTAGTAACAAAAGAGCTAGTCCTTAGGTCTTTAAACCAACACAAACCGTTATCCTTACAAAAACAGAAGACTACTCTATTCAAGAACGGTCGAGTTTAAATAAAAATCTAGTAGCCTAGAATACAACGAAAATTTGTAACAGTTCAAAACCTTAACTAATCATTTTATCTCAAAAGAAAGTCCATGTTTGGCTTAAAGGTGCCAAATGATCTATAGTTCATTTCACTTATAAGTTGTGATGGGTGAAAAAGAAAACTACCCCGAATTATATGGGTGTTCGAGATTGCTTAGTAAAATGCCTCTGCTTATTACTATCACAAATAAGTTGTTGTCAATAGGCTGTATCTTGCTTTGCTTACACAAAATGGCTAACTTAAGACACAAGAATCAGATAAACAGGTTGGATAAGTAGCCGTTGTATCAGGACACAAAAAGTAATCTAACTGTTATAAAATACCAACTCATGATATAAAATTCAAGCAAGAAAAGGTGTCGACATGCAACAATGATGCATAATCTGTAAACAAAATAAATGTCAAACCTTGAACACCAGAGTGATAAAATCCAAGACCAAACCAATATGCATAACGATTTATAGGCATAAGATCATACACATTTATATAAACAGGTGTCCCTGCCTTATTCTTCTTCCCCATCATTCCACACAACATTTTTCAAAATTCCAAAACAAAGCCACAATACAACTTATCTCAAATGACAATATTTTACAATGGGCATGTGGAGAATTTATAAAAATATCTCTCAACCACATTGATAAGACCATGCATTACAAAACCACAATAAAAGACTATTCTTTGTTATGTTCAAAAGTGAATGATTATGGATTGAATTTGATGTTGGGATTTGTGGAAATGAATTCGAAAAGGGTCCCAAACAAACCCTTTTACAGAATTAATTTTCATTGTTTTGTTTGATTTGTTGAAGGCGGAAAGTGGGATGTTTCAAGAGAATCGGAGGAACATGAGGAGGGAAATGTGTTGTCAACTTTTTTGTAATATATTTGGTGTTGGTCCTTCAAATTTGTTGAGTTCAAAACTAAATTTAGCAACGTTTGTCTATATTATCAGTGGATTTAAAACGAGAATTAATGCTAAACCGTAAACTTGCACTAAGATTATAGAAAAATTCATGTTCAGTCGACTCTATGTAGCTCCGCCCCTAAAACAAAATATTTCAAGCAAATTGGAGCAGAGAACCATATCATATAGTGCTAGTTCAAGAGAGTTTCATAATGGTTTAGAAATGGTTACATGCCATAGTAGATCATGGACCAGACTCAAACTTCTAGGTTGGTGATTTTGGTTTGTTTCATTGTGTAAAGGACATTGTTTCATTTTAAGTAAAAGAATAAAAAGAAAGTGGTAGTTTTGGACAAGATCAGACCGAGGCTACACTAGACCAAGAGCCGATTTATTTGCGATAATTGGAAGAATTGATATAATGGCTAAACTTCGATGTTTGTGTTTCTAAACGAGCTTTGCAAAAGAGTTGGAATGTATCTATTGTATGATTCCTAATTGTAATTATACGTTTTGGCTTACAGTGAATTAAATCTCAAGCAGTTAATTAGATATCAATAGAGGCAACCTTGGTGTTCCATCCATGTCTTCCTATCAACGTTATACAGCAAAACTTACCGTTTCCTTTCCGGCATCCATGCTCATGATCATGACACTTAAGCGAAAAATACGTTTTAGTAAAACTTGTTACTCTTTTTTGGTAACCATGGTTTCTGTGAAAGTTACATATATGCAATTGTCGTAGCAAACAGTCCATGCTTGTCATATATGCAATTGTCGTAGCAAACAGTCCATGCAACAAGCGTTAACCTGTCAAAAACATTAAAGAGCACCGATGACTATTACTAAATTAAACTTAACCCTCCCATTGATCGCTCCTTGCTATCCAGAAGGAAGACATATCCATTCTTTTATCCTTTAACAAAGACTAAATCAATGTTTGAGCTTATACTTTTTTTGTACATAACTTCATTTCGCACACTAACTAACTGATGATGTCGTGTTACTGACGACTTGATGTTCACTTGTGCACAAAAGTCGACTATAGCAAAGAGGGCAACTTATATTTTCTACGCGTATATCAGTGTTAAACATTTTGTTGTTACGATTATACTTGTGAAAATTGTTATAAAATTTTAAATTTTCCAAGCGATTAAATATATTACAAATTGACAAAATTTTAGCAACACATAAATCATACTGTAGTATATTACAATGTGAAGTCAGCTGAGACGTACAAAGAATTTATTTGTTTTTTTTTTGAACGGCGGATATTATTGAAAAAGGAAACTAGCAAGGAGCTAGAGATTACAAAGTTACAAGATAAGGATTTTTAAGCCAATCAACACGAGACATTAAGCAACCAACTTTCGAACCTAAATAAGAAACTAAATAAGAAAAAGGGGCATAAAGAATCGCACAACCTATTTTCCTAGCCGCCTGCTCCACCTTATCGCTAGACACCGAAATCCCCATGAGTTTACTTTTATTCATATTAATACGTAAACCCGAAGCACGATGAAAACAATCCAACACATGAAGAATAGTCTCAATATTGGAGTCATTCCATTGTCCCATAAAAACAGCATCATCCGCGTAAAAAAGATGAGACAGTTGAAGGGAAGGATCAAGATTAATGCCTCTAAACATACCTGCATCCACCACTCTTTGAACCGAGATATGAAGGCTTTCCATGATCAGAAGAAATAAGAAAGGAGAAAGAGGATCACCTTGCTTAAGACCTCTATGAAACTGAAACTCGTTTGTTGGGCTACCATTAACAATAACCGAACCTTTAGAAGAGTAAAGGCAGCTACGAATCCATCCACACCACTTGTCCCCGAAGCCAAACTTCTTTAAAACATCATCCAAGTAGTCCCAACGAACCGAATCATAGGCCTTCTCAAAATCAACCTTAAAAATCATGGTTTTCTTTATTTTTTCTTGCACCATTGGAATAACTCATTTAAAATGAACGGGCCATCTAAAATTTGACGTTTCGCAACAAAAGCTTATTGAACATCGTCCACAATATCCCCCAAAACATTTACAATACGGTTTGCCAAGATCTTAGATATAATCTTGTATAAACTTCCGATTAGAGTTATCGGTCGAAAATCTTTCACCATTTTAGCATCATTAGTTTTAGGGATTAGAGTAATAAAGGAAGAGTTACCACCTCTAGGGAATTTCCCGTAATTGAAGAAGTATAAAACAGCCTCCACCACGTCGTTTTCCAATAGAGACCAATATCTGCGAAAAAATCCAAAGGAAAAACCATCGGGGCCGGGGGATTTATCAACCCCACAATCCCAAACTGCCTTCTTAATTTCGTCTCTAGTGATATTGATTTCCAAGTCGGTCTGCTGCTCGAAACTCAATCTGTTTGGGAAATCAATATCGATATGTAGACGATAGTCCACAGGTTTATCAAAACGACTGGCAAAATGAGAGAAAAACTCCCTTTTTACCAAATTTGGAAATTCAATCCAAACACCTTCAGCTAATACACCTCGGATAGCATGTTGATTTCTTTGTTTATTAAGGACTCCGTGGTAATACTTTGAATTTTCGTCTCCTTCGATCGCCCATTTTATCTTGGTTTTTTGTGCCATCTCCAACGAATCCAACTTGTCTAACTCCTGTAACGATTTAAAAATATCCGTACGTTTATTGATAATATCCAAACTTCCTTCCCCATTATCTAACGAGGTATCAATTTTGACAAGCTCGTCTTTTAGGCCCTGCTTATAGTTTTTTGATTTATCTTTAGTAACTTTAACCCACATACGAATCTTCTCTTTAAGGTACTTCAACTTTTTCATAAACCTTGTCATAGCGTTCCTATCGTCTACGTGAGCTTCGTTCCATGTACTTTCCACTAAGTTATCGAAACCTTCCAATTCAAACCAGTAATGGAAAAAACGAAACGGGGTAGGCCCATAATCAAAGTGTGACTCACGCATTAATATCGGCCTATGATCAGATAAGTAGCGCTCCAATGTAATAGCTGACAAGTTAGGACAAGAATTCATTACACTTTCAGAAATGAGAAAACGATCTAATTTACTCATCTTCGCTGCTGATTTATGACACCAAGTGAATTTACATCCGCCTAAAGGGACCTCCTCCAAACCAGCAGTTGAGATAAAAAAAATTGAAAGCATCAGCGCCTAGGACATTAAACATAGATCCATGTCTCTCTTCTTTCGTGCGAACTTCATTAAAATCACCCATTAAGACTACATCGCCATTCCACTTACTAATCACTAAAGACAAATAATCCCACAACATCTTCTTTTCACGTAATTCTTGTGGAGCATATACTGATATAATAATAGTCTTCTTGCCCTTAGGCACCCATTCACCTTGAATCGTAACAAAATAATCTGAGATCGTAGAGTTGACCTTACGAAACAATCTAGGATCCCAAACACAAAGGATACCACCCGAATTACCAACGGAAGGACTATACACATAATCAAAACCAAAATTTCCCCAACACGATTTGATATTGAAAAGCTCAATATCCTCCAATTTAGTTTCTTGCAAAGATAAAAAATTCACCTTGTTTTTACCACATAACTCCCGAACCCAATCATTTTTAGCCTTCTGGGCAAGGCCTTGTATGTTCAAAGACATGAAATTCATCGGAAACCACCTTCCACTCCTTGAGAACCAATAATATCGCCGATGTTTTTCATACATCCCTCCATGTTGTAGCCCATGGTTTGTCCCACCTTGATAACTTCGTCCAAGCATTGTAAAATAGAGCCTCCATAACGTGGTGTTTCAGTGTTTTTAAAGTGGCCTGAACATGCAGATCTCTCTAAGTCATTCTTTGAAGTATTATGAGGAAAATTATTTTTCACAACGGAATCAACTTTATCATCTTGACCACTCTGAACAGAGTCATCACCTTCTATACTCATCTCGTTTAAGGGTTTATTTTGAGCATGAGTATCAAATACGGGAGTGTATCCAGGAGGATATTTCAAACTATCTTCATAGTTGGAGTCGCCATTATTTTTATCTTTATTCTTGTTAAGTAACTCATAAACATTGAACGGGTCTTCGGAATGATTATCTTTCATTTCACCAATACAATCCTCATTCACCTTACCAGAAGATTGTTCTTTCTCAAAAATGGTTTCAGCGACCTCTTCGATATCACTTGCTCCTTCCACATTAGAACCATTATGCTTTCCTCCATTTTCATCAATAATATCATCATTGCTCCTTTCATCATCAGACCTACTAGCCTCTTCATCGTCTTCTTCAAAGTCAGGAATCCATCCGGTAGCTTCTTTAGCACGTATCCAGTATGTTTTGCCTTGAATTATGATTTTAAACGATTCGAAAATGTTCTCAACGAGTTTTGTTTTGATGCAAACTCTTCTACTGTGGAGATATGCTTCTTCCTGTTCCTCAAAGTAAACTAATTCGCCCCATTTAGCTGTAATACGAGAGAATGTATTTTTGGACCACACCTTAAGTGGTATTCCCTCAATATCTACCCACGTTACTCTTTCATCAACGAAAAATGAATTAGACGCTTGTTGTAACTGAGAGAACCAAGACCCAATACCCACGTTAGACTTAAACCTCTCTTTTGCAATATCAGCTTTGAATTCAAACATCACCCAGAAGCCTCCCATATATTTGAGCTTAATATTATCAAAACCTTCATTACCTAAAACCACTTTCAAGTTGTTTAAGGATGAAAAGTCTTTAACTTTACCCATCAAGGCGTTTGAGTAATCTGTTTGATTAACACATGTATCATCAAGCACAATCGCCGGTGAATCCTCCTTCTTATAAACAGATTGAGGTCCAAATTGAACAACATTGCATAAATTCTTTTACGTAACTTCTAACATGATAAGGGGTTTATATGCCCCAAGTTTTGGGCCATCATGCTAGACTAAGACTTTTTTTGGGGACAAGCTAGACTAAGATCTTGTATTAGTCATTTAGTTGGACTTGATACCTTCACCGACATACGTGTTCAAACATGTAGCTGTTTATAAAACGCATTTCATACGCATCATCGGTCTGAATCGAAACACATAAATGCAAAACACAACATTTTCATGCATGAAAAATGATTGTTGGACCTACTAATAATGCCTACAAATGAACCTAATGATTTGATTGGTTAGATTTAAAAAATTGATTGGTGGAAATTTACATAAAGAAAGTACTTAATATAATTGTACTAAGTAATTTATACATTAGATATATATTTAGACTTGTGTTGTAGGTCTAAATAGCATAACTCTTCATACATAACTACTTCCCGCCAGAATAAGAAGGTATGAAAGGTATATAAAACCTTCCTTTGGCAGTTCTTGAACCATGGAAATAACAAATAATGCACTATCACATGGAGATTTCTTTTGACCACGTATAAGCTAAGTGCAACACAAAACAAATAATAAAATCATGGGTATGGACCCCTTAAGTCAATTACTAAATTCAAGATACCTTAAACAATCCACACCATGCATGGAAGCATGTTTCACTCTGACTCTCTCCATAACAATCAATTTCATTGCCATATGAATTCTGACTAGATCCACATCCGTTACTTATGGGCTGCATATACATTCCACCAACTTACATAAAATTCAAAATAAAGATGTTCCCTTTTGTAAACATAGAGTTGCCCACAAATCGTTAGAGCAATATCTCCCACTTGAACAAATTTGTAATGATAGTAATGCATTATTGTTCATCTAGTCAAAGAACATTATAGCATAAATATGCCATTCAGCAGTCAAGAGTCCACTAACTTTCTTTACACCTTCAAGTTTGTTAAGGGTTGCGTATTTGTTCCGGGAGGTGAATTTTTTCTAGTTGCAGAATTTGAAGAACGAGATGATAACGGGGGTTGTTGCGGTTTAGATGATGATGCAAATCTGCTTGATTGGCTTCTAAGTTTCTTTTCGTTGTTGGAACCCTCTTCTGCTCTAACTTGTCTTACTTTTGTCTCGTTTAGACCCGCAGGAAGGACACAATTGCAGAGAAAACCTTTAAAATAAACCATAATTCTCATATAATTAAGGATTTCTTTTTTTACTAAAGGCAGCACGGGTTATGGCTAATATGGCTTTGATAAAAGAGCACCATAATTATGACAAAAACAAGATCCATATTTTGCGATTATATCATAAATACAAATGTTTCTTTAACATAAAAAACTAATCCTGGTTCATGGGTTCTAATGATCATAAACATGGGATCATGTGGAATTCGCCTCGGTCAACTACATTGTATCCAAGCTTGTTTGCCATTAATAAGATTAGTTTGCATAAAAAAAAATTAAAGGATGTTAACCCCAAACATGGAAAATATACTAAATAAGTAAATACATGGCGCACTTTACGAACGTCATCAAATTATCATGTGATGACATTGCTTAATAATCTGGGAGCTTATTGGTCGCGGATAATTTATCTCTTTTTCAATGGCAAACTCACACCTCTATCCAAGATGGGACTTGAACCCAGAACCACTTGGTTGATCGGGTACCTTTAAGGGTAACATTTAATACACCTTGGATACTGGCTTATCTTTTTTATCATGGGACATTATCTTGTCATGTCATTAAATGATAAAAACTGATGATATGTAAGTACGATGGCGTCGTATATTTACCAAAAAAAGGCTGAAGTACGCAAGTACGTTGTCAAAGATTTCCATTGAGGTCAAAGCTGATAGGTAGGAAGGCTATATCAGCTTCAAATTTGACAATACATGTCATAAAATTTAGGAAAATTTTGTTGACTACAGTACCCTTGAAAAGTCCTCAAATAAAAAATTGTGTAATATTTCCTAAACAAATTTAAATGCTTCTCAAAATGCAAAGGTAATCAGAGTTGACTTCAAAATTTCTTTTCTCCTAGGCCAAGAAGGTGGGATCATCTATTACAAAGCACTCCTAATGGTCCTAAGCATATCGCAACAATATTTCATTATCAGAAACTATTTAAGTTAAAATTTACTCATATACCAATTTTTAATCATTAGAAATACTTTGATCTCAAGATTGCAAAGGCTATTTTAATACGTTTTGACAAATTTGTTAAACATCTTCCTAGAACTATCATCTGGAATGTTGCAACTTGAAGTTAAAGTTTGCCTACAAAATTTATAAACAAAGGCGATAAAATGACTTCCAATGTAAGTTGAACCAAAGGTTGAGCAGATTTTATGAGACTTAGAAGCCACTATTTCTAATATATGCTATTATGTTGTAATGAAAAATCACCCAATTTCCTTTATAAACCTTTAACAAGCTAATATCTCGGCATGAACTCAGAACCTATGTATAAAACGTATATGAATTCTAAACAATTAAGATTATTAAAAATATGAGATCTTACCAAGTCGAGCAAGTCTGTTGACCCAGCTAGGAATCGGCATTTTGGTCAACCTTAGACACATATCGTTACAGAAGTGATTACAGTTTCTTGTGATAAGATTATAACTGTTTCCTGAGTACTCTGCTGCCAATTTCTCAATGAATGCACGAACCTCTCTTGGACCAAAATCCGTTCTCCCTATCAATATTGATTTCCTAAATGTGAAGCCTGGGCATTTCCTTGGCTCCACTTCAAAAATTCCCGTTGTCGAATGTTCATGTGCGCCAAATGCATATTCTACACCATGTACTGCCGAAATTCAAGAATTACAGTCTGTCACAATCTTGATCACAATAATCTAACTAGTAACTATGTTATTTGGTAGAATTTATATGCATTTGATGGAAAAGGTTAAGTCTTATAATCCAACTATGGGTGTTTGGCATTGTGTTCGGAAAGTAATTACGTGATATGGAAAACACTGGTCAGAATCAGCTAATAAGCTAGAACATGCAATAGATGCAGTTTGGAAGTGCTTCTGCTGTGTATAATTCTGATAAGCTGCAAGTAATTGGCAAATGCTGACTATCCAAGGATTTACAAGTAAATAAATACCTGAATAATTAGCATAAGTTCTTTGCACTTACTACTAAACTGAATATCCGAAACTGATTATTTGAAATATACAGAACCATATTCACTCTACCCAAACACTTAAAACTACTAAATATCTGCTACTCGAAAATGCAATAATTAGATAATGACTTTCGAAACGATCTACCAAACACCCCCTTTACATATACCTTTTTTTTTACATAAAAAAGCATCTCTTATCATCTTATGTTTCCTCACCAACAAACCAGTAGGGTAAGTTCCACATTAAATTGAAATATGCCAGAGTGATAACCTTAATAAAAAAAATAAAAAATAATATTAAACAAATTCTACACCGCAACCCCTCCCCGGCTCCCCCTGGTCCCTTGTGCACCACGGCTCCTCGGTTCTAGGCCGTATCCGCAGAGTGGCTCAACCCCATTACCCTATGATCTATAACCACTAACTCAATGCTGATCCTAAACTAAGAAACTAAAATCCTTCACATGATCATCATAATTAGCTACTAAAACATAGCATAATCAAATTAAGACCTCAAAATGCTGCAATTATAATAAACAAATACAAAAGCTTGTAACTGCACAAATTAGTATATTAAATTAAAGATGAAGAACAAGACAAACCTTGAACACCAGAATGATAAACACCAAGACCAACCCAATAAGCATAGCCATTAATTGGAGTAAGATCATAAACATTCAAATACACAGGCACAGTCCCTGTCTTCTTCTTTCTTGCAATCATCCTACACAACATCTTTAACTATAAAAAAGATCCAATTTTTAACCAAAACTTAACAAATTTATCAAAATCCAAACACACCCTTTAAACTAAACATCACTTTTAACCATAAAAAATCCAATCTTTAACCAAAAACACACAAAATTAACAAAATTGCAAAAAAACCCTTTTCACTATACATCAACCCACACAAAACCCATAAATTTTTTTGGGCTTTTAAAAAAAGTTTAAACTTTTTAGAGTTTCAAAACATATGCCATCATTTTCACAAATCCCATCAAATAAATGAAGGTTTTGTAGGATTTTGAGTAGGGTAGAGATTGGGATTCGAATTATGGTTTGTTTTTATATAAATAAAAACTACGGAGTAATTCTTTTTTATAAGTTTAAAAAATATGAATAAATAAAGATTTTAAAGAAGTCGATGTGGTGAAGAAATTGGGGGAATATAATTTGACTTCTTAGTTAACATCGGCGGCTTTAACTATTTATTAAATGAAAAAATGATTAGTTTTATATTTTTTAAACTATGCTTTTGCTTTTATTTGCTTTTGGTTACTTTGGGGATAATAGAATCTAAATGGTGTTTTTTTTACTCTTTTATGTTGTGTACCAAACTTTTTTTAGGCTGTCCTTTGTTTGTTTTGTAGCTTTAAGTATGTGTTACTTGTACTCATTGTAAGCCGCTTTTTTCGAGTTTAGTTTACTTTCACCTCAGGAAGTTTTATTGTGTTTTTGTTTTTTTTCTTTGTTTTTTTAAAGGTGTTTTAATAAAAGCTTCGTTTTTAAAAAAATAAAGTATGTGTTCAAATAGGGATGAGCATTTCGAACCGAATCCCGGAACCGAACCGGAACCGTACCGGTACCGTACCGAAACGGTACCGATTCTTGAAATACGGTACGGTACCGGGACTACGAAATAAGGTGAAAAATAAATCGGGACCACTAATTCGGTACGGGACCGGTACCAAATCGGGAAATTCCCGTAAAAAGCGGGAAAAACCCGATTTCCCGGTACCGGTACCGGTACCGATACCGGTACCGATATCCGAATCCCGTTCGGTACGGTACCGGTACCACTAATTTATGCTCGGGAAAAAATCGGTACCACTATTCGGTACGGGATCGGTACGGTACCTGTACCGTGCTCATCCCTATGTTCAAACATGGGTTGGTTTGTTTATGTAAGAGTTAGGGAGGGATGAGCACGGTATCAGATTGGTAGAACTCATACCTAATTAATGACATCGTTTTTTTTCTGAACATGAAAGAGGTGTATCAAACTGAACGAGATTCCGGTACCGATACTCGGTACCGGAAATCGATATCAATCAGGTTCTTCCCATTTTTTGTTAAAACGTTTTTTTTTCTTTATATTTCATGTTAGTAACTTTCTGTGAAAACATCAATTAAATACAACAATTAAATACGCACATCATCAAGATAGTTGTACCTCACAAACGCTTCAAAACTTATAAAATTCCAACAAAATTATATGAAAATCGTTCAAATTAAACCATTTTCAACACCAAAAAATAATAATAATAATAATAATAATAATAATAATAATAATAATAATAATAATAAATAAATAAATAATCTTGTGTAATTGCAATCTCATTTTATTTAGCGTTTTTCACAAAAAAGTGTAGATTGGCGGGAACACCTTGACCCCGGGTGCCTTTTGGCACCAGCCATTATCCACCCCACAAGGAATAGCTCCGGCAACTCTCCTGGCATGTGGGGCACCAACTGGAGTGAGCACGAGCCAAGACTCGGATCCCTGAGCTGTTATTCCACAAAGTCTTTCTAGTGTGCCCATAGGTTTTGCGGAGGTGGGTACCTATATGAAGCAAATGCCAAGTATGAGACTTGAACCTGGGTCAATTGACTCAAGCACAAGTGCTCCAACCATTGGACTAATGCTCCATTGGTATTTTATTTAGCGTTTTACTTGGCAATCCCATCTTTTTAATAATAAGTTAGGGTTTAATTTTTGAGAGGGATTATGAAGGATCTATAGTTGTCACAGTAGGTTTTTGGGACGTTTGGTTTATTTATTTATGTTTTACATGACTATTGTTTGGCATAAAACGAGCCTAATAGGTGTTTGAATAAGTTATTTAATTCAAAAGCATGAGTAGTCAGGTTCCGGAAATTTTTCGGTACTATCTCGCGCTTTAGTACCGGTACCGTATTAGTGGTACCGATACTTTTTGGATCGATTCAAGATACCGGTCCCGTACCTTGTATCCGGATTCGATACCATTGGTACAGTATCGGTACGGTTCCGGTTCGGTGTCGAGATTTGGGTCCAAATGCTCATCTCTAGTACGAGTTGTTCAATCGGAAAAACTGTGAAACTAGAACTAGGCGGTCGGTTTGATAAAACTTTAATTTTGTGTAAAATTTTGATTGACCTATAATTTTTTTAAATATAATATGTGAAAGACAATGTTTGTACCGAATAGACAGTGTTTGTTTAGGGCATCTCCAATGTTAACATTAAAAATTTGCACTAAAATAGTGTAAAATGAGCATCTTTATAGCATATTCTTACACCAAATAAAAGTTGCTCCAATGTGTAACACTAAATTTTAGCACTAAACCATTTTAATTAATCTAAAGTACAAGTCGACACAATAAATTAAAAAAATAGTTAAAATAACATATATCGATATTGGGCTCATTGTAAACGTATTGATCGGAGACTTACAATAATATAGTTTATATAAGTTATTTTTTGTTTTTATAGTTAAGTATTAATGTTTAACAAAAATGTTGAGTTTAAATAACATGAATAGTATTAGTGACAAATATAGTGTAGCACTATATTTAGTGCTTTACTATTCACATCACTAAATTAGTGTTAAAGATAGTGTCAACATTGGAGAAAGTTTTTTGTACCTTTTGGCACTAAATTAGTGCAAAAAGCACATTTAGTGTTAACATTGGAGATGCCCTTAGGAAACCTGATTTTTTCCTTACAAACTCTTGTTATATTTAGCTTGGCTCGATTATCGCAAGATATTTTACTTTTGTTTAGTATTATAGAGGTGGATATTTTGCTTAAGAAGAAGTAGGTTCAGACTTATATTACAAGCATGATATGTAGTGCATTTAATAATTTGATAGCGTTTCTTCTGAAAACAAAAATAAGGTTTGAGGCTCACTCGCGGGGGGGACACATATGGATTTTTTCGATATAGTGTTAATTTTATACGAAAACAACGATTTTTCCTAAATGCATCTTAAATGACCTCGTTCCATCGAAATGTGTTTCTATATTACGGTACAAAAAATTTTGTGCACCCGATCATATTTGGTCCTGGCTCCGTCACTTCACTGCTCAGCTATCAATACAAAAAGTGAAGCAATAAATTTAATTGACTTTAATGTGTACAAGTTTAATGAACTTAGGTATGGAGTTCACAACCATACTTGTTAAGTTGTTATCTGTTGACTATAACACTTCAAGTTTACTAGAAGATTGCAATGCTGATTTAATGTTTAAAGTATATGTTTTGCACGACTCTCATAGGCCCATAAACTAATCAAATTAACATTAATATACTAATAGGCACTATAAATTATTTAAGATTTGTAAATTTGTGGAATCAATACGTAATCTTTTATATAATAAAGGAATTACATTATTTCGGAGTGATTGTATCAATTCATTCTTATTGAAAAAACAATTGGGCTAATAGGAGAGCTCGATTTCGCCACGTAAGCAAAATCGTGTGATGTGATTGGTTAATAAAAGTCAAAATTAAATTGATTGTGGTCAAACTTTAATAAATTTGGTGGAGAAATTTAGTTGATAAAAAAACACATAAAAATATACGTGTCAAAGTTGTGAAAACAAAAACTTAAAAAAAGAGTAGGTAATTAATAAAACTTTAGTGGTTAAATTTTTAAAAATATATAGAGTTAAGTGTAATATTATAAGCCTTCATGTTTTTTAATAACTTTGAATTATATACAAATACCCCCTTATACTTTATACCCTTTATACCTTATATCTTAATAAATACAATGTGTATGTTGTTTTAAAAAAAACAACATATAAATTTGCATAAGATTATAAGTATTAATTTTTTTTACTATATACATTTAATAAGGACTCATTTATTTCATTTTTTAGAATTTAACCTATGTAAACACGAGTTTACATTTTAAATACGGCTAAATTACTGAAAATGAGAATATAATTATCAAATTCTAAACACGGGCTACTTTAATATAAAAATAAATATATGCAATTGTACTTATAACAATGACTCATGTAATTCTTATTTATTTATCTAAGAGCAGTCCCAACGGTAACGCCGTAACGGCGTTAAACGCAAAAAAACGGCGTTACCGGCGTTATTACCGTTGGGAGCTCGGCGTTAAAGAGGAAAAACGCAGCCGGCGTTGCTTTGGCAACGCACGTTAAAGGGGAGGCGCAAAAAAAAAAAAAAAAAAAAAAATTTCAAAAAATTTACACTTTCTACCCTTAAAACGGCTACTAGCCGTTATTTTCAAAAAAAAATTTCAAAAACCACCCTAAACGGCTACTAGCCGTTATTTTCAAAAAAAAATTTCAAAAACCTTTTTTTACCACTATAAATACCCAATTAAAACACCATTTCTTTTCACACTTCCACTACTAAATCCTCTCCATTCTCTCAATCTTTCAACTTCGGTTAACTGCAAAAAAAAACAATGTCGGGAGGCAACGATGATACTTTCTACAATCTTCTTGCTAGTGGGTGGAATCCCTCAAACCCGGGTTCATCATCTAACCCGAACGCCGGTTCATCTTCAATCCCCAACCCACTAGGCTTATCGAGCCAAGAAATGTATCAACAACATCAAGCATTTCTGTATTGGCAACAACAAAACCAACAAAACACCTTAAACTCTAACTTTCAAAACCTACAATTCACACAACAATCACAACAATCACAAACTGAAACACATGATGTTGCTGACACACCCACGTCTCCTCCAAAAAAAGGAAAAGGTCGCATTAAGCGAAAATCAAAGAAATCCAAAGACCCCGAGCCCGAACCAGTTGATTCTGATGAAGGCGAAGTTGTTGTTCACTCACGTTGGACTCCAGCAGAGGAAGCATTACTTGCAAGATGTTACATAGCTGTTTCGGAGGATCCGAAAGTTGGAAAGTGCCAACCCAAGGATACGTTTTGGTATCGGGTGCGAAATGAGTTCAATAAAAACAACTTTCAACGGCGCAACAAGGACATGCTGTCAAGCAAGTGGAAAACTTTGAACGGCATATGCACAAAGTTCAACTCTCATTACAACCGTTCGAAACGTGATCAACGAAGCGGGGAAAGTGAGCTGGATGTGATGCAACGGGCAAAGCAATGGTATCGTGAGGAAACCAAGGGATCAGCTTTTGGCCTCGAAGACGCTTGGGAGGTTTTGCGTCATTATAAGAAATGGAACTCGCCGGAACCGGTCGATTTAACCGGCGAAGTCCCAAGCCAAACAAACGAGGATTTGTTTGGTCAAGATGAACAACCTCGGCCCATGGGAAAGAAACGTGCTAGTAAGAAACCAAGATCCGAGACTACAACAAGTACTGGGGGAACAAGCTCTGGAGGAACGAGCTCGTCAGCTTATTTCACCGAAACTATGGCAAACGAGTTTCGTATGAAACGAGAAGTCTCCGAAGCGGCGTATCGGGCCGCGCAGGAAAAAGATCTCACAATAACCCGGTTGGAAGAAATAAAGTTTTTGATGACGCCTACTGCGGGGCAAGATCCAATGGTCGTGCAGTGGATCAATGACGAAAAAGATCGAATCATCAAAAAATATAACTTGAAACCTCGTGAGTAGATCGTATTCTCGTCATTTCCTTTAATTTGTTGTAACGTTTTATTTCGTTGTATGGTTTTTTTTATTTCGTTGTATTTTTTTTTATTTCGTTGTATTTTTTTTTAGTTTCGTATTGTAATATGTTTTAAGTTTTAATGAAATGTTTGTTTTAGTTTAAAAAATGAAGTGTATGATTTAGTTTAGGGGTTGAAATTGAAAATATGAAATATTAGTGGTGTTATGGTGTTATTGGGATGTTATTGTTGTGGGTGTTTTTTGGGGATGTTAATGTTAAATGGTAAAGCTGATGTGGCGCTGACGTGGACGGTGTTATTGGTGTTATGGTGTTATTGTTGGGAGTGCTCTAAGGATATCTAGAAAAATATTTTTTTTAAACTTTAAGGAGTATACTTTAATTTTGTCAACGCTCATTATGTGCTATTAAACTTGCATCATGTGTACAACATAACATCAGTAGTGAAATTTAAATAACAACATCAACATCTTTGTCAGCTAAATAAAATTAAATATTGAGTTACCTAACAATAATTTTTACAAATATTTTACAAAGTTCTAATGAATATTAATGCATAATGAAAAACTCGTGCATAAGTATTAGTTGTACTTATATCACAATTTTTATGGGCAAATTCTTATATGTGTATATACTGAACTAAAATGTTTTATGTGTAAACTTTGTGCGTGCACGAAACTTATAGCTATATATAATTATATGCAATTACCTTTAAAGACACAATATTCAATATTAAAACAGAATAATTTTGTAATACCTGAATTTCTAAAATTCACAAAAAGACCAAAATACCCCTACAATCAAAAGTATGAGAAATTAATTAAAAAGAATACCAAATAAGATATGTAAATTCAGGAAAATTTGAAGAAATATCCCACATGATCAAAACAAATATTAAACACTTTGTAAAGGTAATTTTATAGTTTACAACTTTATAAAAATTAGTTTTGTATTTTTATAATTACCGAATATATTTAAATTAACTTTATAAAAGAAATAAAACTAAATTAAAGCCCAATATAATTTATATTATTAAAAGACCATTTATTTTAAGTCCAATACATATTAAAGCCCACAAGAAAAATAATAGCTCAAGTATATATACAAATATTCGGTTCCTATAATCCATTATTGCCGATAACCCTAAAACCGACCTAAAAACCCCTCACAAATCGAATTCTAGTTTCCAGAGCTTGAGACCATTTTTCTTGGACGAGATTCAAGGTATAGAAGGTGGGAAAAATAGTGTTTGAGTTCCAGAGTTGCTGTGGTGATCGTTGTGGGTTTTTGAGAGAATTAGGGTTTCGACAAAGAGAGGTTTTGTGCTTCTTTTGTTCTAACGATCCAAGCTCATCAAGGGTATGTTCCTAATGTTGAATTCAGTCCTATAAGTCGTGTATAACACATAAAAATTAGCCATGCATGATTTATATGTCGTATGAAATTATTTGAAACCTAAAACCCTAAAATCGTATATTAATTAACGAATGAGCTTATAATATTTTTAGAGATCATGAATCTATTTTTACAGAAGCTATTACATGTTATAAGACCTGAATAAAATGCTTAATCATGAATTCGAAGCTTGTGTGGATTGTCTTGGGTTTTTCTTGATTCGAAAAGCATAAAAAGGAAAGGTTTTTAAAAGGGGCGATTAGGGTTTTGTATAAACTAGGGTTTCCTTATAATCATGGAAGGTAATTAATGAAGTATTAATGAGGAGCTAATGATTGGTGTAACTTAGGTTTAGGGCTTGCTTTTGAAATTATACTTAATCGGTTCTAAATAAAAAGGTTTGGGTCGATTTTGTAATTATTGAAACTTAAAGGTTATTTTTGAAAAACAGTAAAAGACATGTACTAAACGTATAAAATAAGTGTGGGGGTTAAACGTGTGATTTTGGATATTTAGAGGGCTATTCGAATTTTATTTAACTAAAAGGGTATGTTTTGTAAATTCAAAAACCTTTGGGCTAAAAGTGTAAAATATGAAAATAGAAGGTTAGATCGTATAATTAAATATGTTAAAGGTTGATAACGTCTAAAATGAACATGTTTTTAGTAGCGTTATTGTCAGTTTTGTGCATGATATTCGGCTATATTTACTCATAACTGTTGCAAAAGTGCAAAGATGCGTCTTGTGTATGTATATGTAGCCAGGTATTGCGAATATTGAAGAAATGAAGTTTTTATGCACATTTGGAAGCTTCTAAAGGAAGGAAGTTGAGATTGGAAGCTTGTGGACTCAATGATATGGAAGCGTAGTGATTTCGAAGCATCTATAGCAAGGAAAGATCAAGTTTGGCTTTGGAAATCATCAACGTAAGCAAAGAATGAAGCGTAAAAGGAAAAGTCAGCAAAAAGTCAAAAGGAGCAAAACCCAGCCGTTCGGTCGCAACCCGCAACCGGATCCGGCTGGGTTAATGGTCAAAGCTGTGACCGATTCGGTCGACATAGAAACCGATCCGGTTTCTGGTTCTGCAGTTACACAATTCGCATTTATTGTTGTCTTAACTCCCCATAATCATTAGAGTCCGATCATTTCTTGATATTAACTTGGAGAGAACGTTTTTTGGGCAGTTAAGCAAGTGCTTTGGCTATTTAAAGGACCTAGTACTTGTATACTTAGTGTGACACAACAAATAGAGTATTAGTTTACACCAAAACTCATACTTACCCATTTATTTAAACCCAAAAGCTTGGTAGTTACTGGAAAACGTCCAGAAGCAAGGAAGGAACCATTCTTGTCCATTGTTTCGGTAGTTTGGAGTTGTGCGGTGATCCTAGGTGATTGGAGGCGCGTGGTTGCTACATTCCACGATTTCTAATTCTTGTAATCACAAAAGATTAGGTATTCTATGAACTTTGTTATGGAAATCTATTCTCTTGAATTGTTTGAATTACTTTGTTATGACTTGTGTTTAGATATGATTGTTTTCATGGAGTAGTTTGTGTTATACTTGTGTGTTGGAATGTGATTAATCATAATAATGTTCTCGAAATGTGATGCATGTATATATGATCTTGTTTAAATGAGTTTGTTGGAAAAATACTAGTCTTGGATTGATTTGTCAATAAAACATGTTTTAAGAAAAAGGACCGAAAGGATTTCTCTTGTGTTTTATTCCAAAAAGTGTTGTGACAAACTAGTATGGGGATATGGTGATTGACATCCACCATGTTTTGCTTATTAAAACAAGACTAGAACATTTTCATCACGAAGGGTCGAAAGATTCGTAAGAACAAATTTAATGAGAGCATGTTGCAAACAAATGGAATTTTTATAGGATAACCATTGGGATAAGGACCGAAAGGATTACCTAAATGTTTTTGTTCTTAGAATGATTTTTACAAACAAATACCATGGATGGGGAATCATTTGCTTATGATTTGTGCATCATACTAAGAGTATACACCAAACCTTTATGAACATTATCTATGGTTGATTATGAGACTTCACACAAGTATATATTTTTATTCTTGATTCGTATTTTCACTAGAACACTTATTCGAGGGAGCCTTGACAAGCTTTCTTGTTAGAAACTTTTTAATAAAATCTATTTCAAAACAAAAATCCCTTGGGACGATCTCGACTTACCAAAACGTTACTATTGCGGACGAGTATACTTGCTCGTATGTGTTAAAAGGTTATACGGTTAATTCGTGATTATAAATTTTTAAAACTTGCACCAACCGGAGCACATCAAGTTTTTGGCGCCGCTGCCGGGGATTTTTCTGTAATTTTCTTTGAAATTATTAAAAAAAAAAAAGTTTTGTTACAAACTAACCGATTCGGTTGGTTAGCCAACCGAATCCGGTTAGACATTCTGTGAAAATTTTTCTTTGGTTCGAATTTTATATCTATCTTTTTAGTTTATTGTGTTTTGATTTCTAGAATAATTGTGTGGTTTAATCAGTTCTTAGATTTATTGTCTTTATTTATTTTCTTTTCTTTACATTTGTTATTTAATTAATCTAGTTTTATTTATTTTAATTTTATAGTTGTTGGTATTGGTTAAGAGTATCTTATTTTCAGTTATAGTTTAGTTTATGATAGCATTTATTAGTAGTTTATTTAGTTTTAGTTTTAGTTTTAATTTTGGTCTTAATTAGAGTTAATGAGTTATTTAATTATTAGTATATGGAGAGTTTTATTTAATTAACTAGAGTTAGTACATCCTTAATAACATTAATTTGTCTTCATTATTATTAATTTTTTTTTTTAAAAAAAAAAAAAAAAAAAATATATATATATTTTTCAAACAAACCGATCGGTCGCAACCCGCAACCTGATCCGGTTCGTGTTTCTGATCTAGAATTTTTCAACCAACCGATTCGGTTGGTGATCCAACCGAATCCGGTTGGAGTTTCTGTGCCGAGTTTTATCATTTTTAGGTTTTGAGTTTTTATTTGATTTTCTTAATTTTGTTAGATGTCTTAGTTGTTTATTATATGTTTTTATAGTTTGTTCTTGTTTTACTAACGTTAACGCTAATCATTCGGGATTTGTTTTGTTTTGCTTTGTTAAGTTGTCTAGTAACATGGATAGTTTGAGCGGAATCTCGGAATACCTTCGTACTTTGGATGACATGTTCAAGGATACGGGAAGTTCATTAGAAAAGATTGGAGGAATTCTGGAGGAAAGCAAGAAAGAATTGGGAATTGACACGGGTGATATGGAAGAAGTATGTGAAAACAAGGTTCAACTACCCAAAAACAAAAGAGTGGTAGTGTTTACACAAGCACTGTCAACGGTGTATGATTCATCGATGATGAGATTTGGAACACCTTGTGAAGTGGAAGGAGTACGTGCTTGGGATGCACAGCTTAATATGGCGTATGGAGAGAATTATATCTTGGAAGAGGTTCTTGACGAGATCGGTCATGTTCGTATGGATTATGAGGCATATGGGAGAAAGATGGTGAAAAATCTGAAGGTCAATATTCATGGGCATATGTTTGAAACTGATTTTGTTGTTTTAGAGGAAGGTAATGCAGATGAGCCAAATGTTTGTTTTGGTAGAGATTTTCTTGTCACGACTAAGTGTCAAGTAGATTTTGGTATGGGAGAGATGCGGATTAACATAACCGAGTTGGAAGAAGGAAAAGGGATCAATGAGATGCTAGTGGAAGTGTGTGCAAATATGGAGGAGAAAAATGTGGAAGTGGTGAAAATGGGGAAGGCAAACCGAAAGAAACCATCATCAAATAAATTAACCCCAACAACAACCTCCACCACCAAAAATGATTATACACCATTGTCACCTACTACTACTATCAAACCCTTAACCGAAAGCCAAAAAGAAGCTATCTTAGAGAATCTAGAACAAAAATTTCTAGAGCTCAATGAAAAGAAACCGGTTATTGAAGTTCTCCAAGATTATGTGCTTTATCGAAAGAAGTTGGATGCATTGATGCTAGCGAGGGCTAGGTTGGAAGATAAGAATCTCACGGATGAGGATCGAGATCGAATTCTGTTTAAAGGCATGCCAAGGAAAGAAAAGGATCCGGGTAATTTTGTGTTGCCAATCAAAGTAAATGGAACTACACCAGTTTATGCTTTAGCTGATACGGGGTCGAGTGTTAACGTGATGCCGTATCCATTGTTCAAAACTTTGGGACTAAGTAATCCGCAACCTAATCATTCTAAGCTCACTATGGCGGATAACACTCAAGCAAAGGCAATGGGAGAAGTTAAGAATGTAAGAGTGCAAATTGGCTACCAACCATATTTGGCAGATTTTCTTGTCTTGGATATTCCGGTGGATAAGAGTTTACCACTATTGTTGGGGAGGCCATTTTTACGAACTTGTGGAGCAATTATAGACATGGGAAGAGGCACCATGACTATTGACGATGGGATTTCGAGGCAAACATACTACCCAAGACCAAGAAGACCAATTTTGGAAGGTATGGAAGATTTGGAATGGATGGATGCAAATGATGATTTAACTTGTTTTGAAGTGGGACGTGATGTCCACGGTAATCCAATGTACGGACCTTTAACTCCACCTTATTTCGATATAGAGGACGAAATGGAACGTGCATTTGCGATAGAAGCTTTCTACAACCCATTCAAAAACATTTTGGTTTACAAGAAGTTGACCGACTTTTTAGGATCTTTACCGGTGCAACTTAAGAATTTGGAGTGGAAACCCGAAGGATTGGGGACTTACAAGAGGCAAGCCGGAGATGGGGCATGGCATGTTAAGTTTGATATATTATGCCCGGATGGACGAAGATTTATGAGGAAATTTAAAACTTTTGAAACATTCCGAGAATTGACCGGAAAATTTCAAAGCGAGGATATTCTTAGGCAAGAATATTTTGAGGAATTTTGAGGAAAGGAAAGACCGTAATAACAATCAATCATTTGCTTGAATTTCTTGAACTATTTTATTTTATTTTGATTTGATGCATTAGGATTTTTGTTTCTTATTTATTTTTCATGTTATGATTGAGGTAATTTGGTTTTAATACATTATGACTATGAGTTTGAGTTGAGTTTGGATTAGTTCATTTATATGATGAGTTTAGTTTTTTTTGGATTGAATGATTGTTCAAAATTTCATTTGGTGAATAAATGTTGTGTGAATTTTTAGCATGAATTTTTGAGTAAAAATATGTTGCTTGGAGGGTAAATGCCTAAGTAACATGTTAAACAAGTAAAAAAGCAAATTTGGCAAAAAGCATACCGAATCGGTTGTGTCCTTGACTGAACCGGTTGCACCAAAAATATAAAAATTTCATTTTTCCAAAAACACACACACACACTAATTTTCCAGGAGGGTTTTGCAATAATTCATCCAAGAGAGCAGATTGGAAGTTGTTTTGAATTGTAGGATAACATCATGGCACCCAAGCAAGTAAGCAATTACACTCAATTTATTCAATTAAGGTTTTATTTAGAACATTTGATTCGAATTGGATTTTAGGTCACCAATTTGGGGGTTTTTGTTATAATTCGAATTAAGTGGTAATATTGTAGGATTGAGTGAGTGATTGATATAGGAGTGCATTACAATAAGTGATTGATTGATTGATTCACCATAGAATGGATTTTAGATGATAAGATTTGTCGGAAGTAATTGGGTTATGCTTATGGAAGAGATAAGTTACAATTGGTGATTCATTTTGATGAATGATATGTTTGATTTTTAAGAGTGATGGATGCTACACTATTAGAACTTTTGATTTTTAAGAATGATGAGATGAGTTCTTAGATGTTAGATGTTTGATGATTTGGAAGCAAGATAGAGTAATTCTAGGATGTGGGAAATCATTGAGGATGATAGAATGCGATCTAAGAATGGTTTGAGCGTTAGAAATTCGAGATGTTGAGGATTTGAAGGTGAAATACCTTATGCAGTCTGCACAACCGATTCGGTTGCGCATGGCAACCGAACGGTTGTTGCCTGATGTCAGTAGAAAACCGATTCGGTTGGTGATCCAACCGAATCCGGTTGCGGTTTCTGAGAGGATTTTTTGTGAAATTTTGAAATGTATCCTAGAGGGTTCTCTAACCTTCTTGTTTGTTCTAACACTCTTATATGATCTTATTTTTGTGGTTTCTACAGAGAATTATTATAGGAAGCTCGAGTGGGGAGGAAATTCCGATTAACCCGCTTGTTACGAAATTTTGTGAAAGAAACGAGAAGAAGAAGGTTAAGTATAGTGTGAAGAAGGAAGCAAATGCTAATTTAAAATTCAAAAATCTCACCGATGGAGAGAAACATGCTTTTCGAGAAAGATTGTCGAAGTTACAACATAGGCAATGTTTAGTTCCAAGGGTGATTGATTGGGATTTATTTAACGAATGTGAGTGTGAAGATGAGTTAAGAAGGATGATGCGAACATCTTATGTATATCCAGGGGATGGAGATTCGTTCAATGATTTGTCATGGGAAAGAGCATTCAGCGTTAATGAAGAAGTCTACCGAGAATGGTGTATGGAATTCTTTTCAACCATGTATTTTGAAAGAAAAGTTGATGTTCGGAATTTGATGTCGGAGATTTGTATTTGGTTTAGACTTTGTGGTAGGGATCATGCTTACACATTGCCAGCTTTCGGTGTAGCTCTTGGTTTGTATGAGCCACATGAGGTAAATCATCGATTATTTGAAACTCACTTTTCTAGACTTCGGAGGTTTGAAAAAGATTACCCTAGTATTCCCGCTTATTGGAATCAAGTGGGAGATCCTACTTGTGCTAGGAGGAATGCTTCAACCATCAGGAATCCGTTGATGAGGATACTTCACAAGTTGATTGTGACCGGGCCATTTAATAGATTTGGAAGCAGGGACAAATGTCAGAAACCGGACTTATGGATTATGAAGTTGCTGGAAGAAACTAAGGATGGTAATGCTATTTGGCAGGTTGCCGAATATTTGTCTAGGAGAGCCCCGGGAATCAAGAGCAACAGTAACATTTGTGGAGGACATTTTGTGACAAGATTGGCGAAGAATCTTGGGTATTATGTTGATGAGGAATTGGCTAAGTGTGGAGAGCCAAAGTATAGTGAAACGTGGACTGCGAAAGGTTTTGGTAATGCTTTGAATAGGAGATTGGGAACCGTAGGATTATGGATTGAACCAAGACCACAACAGCAACCACCACAACAGCAAAGGAATATACCAATGGAGAACGTGCAAATGGGTACGTCCAGTAGTTTTGATTCAGGATGGGGAGAGTGGAACCAACATCTAGATGAAATTCAATGTAGGGATGTGTGGAGAGATTCGATGATGTTAAGGAACAACTACATCAATGATTATTCGATGCCTATTTTTCAACACATGGCTCGAGAAGCCAATTACGAATTGCCACCCTACAATCCACCAAATGTTCCACCATATCCTTTTCCTTACACTTCTTATCCTGGACCCTATCCGTATCCATATCCTGGGTACGCACCGTTTCCTGATCCAATACCACCATATGGTCGATTGCCTGAAGCTGGAGGAACAAGTTATGAAGTTGGAGGATCATCATCAGGAGTTGGAGGCAAGAAGAAAAAGAGGAGAGTTCGTTCAGAAATCATAGACGAAAACTATGTAACCGAAAGTGATGATGATGATGAGTTTGATGATGAAGAAGGAGAAGAAATGAGCGAGGATGACGAGTGATTATGGGTCATTCGTGAAATTATGGTTTCAAAAACAATGGTCATGATGTGTTTTAAACTATTTCTATCTTTTGATTTTTTTTTTTAGGATGTTTGATATATTTTGGTTTTATCTAGTTTTTAGTAGTTTTGTTTGTTTTGTGCATTTCGTGTTGCAGTTTTTGTTTGCAGGATGGATATGTTGGAAGCTTCTTGATGGTCAAATATTTCGAGTTGGATAACTCACAGGCTTGCTAATGACCCAATGTGCTTATTGCATATTTTATTCCGTGGTATCTTTTAACTATTTCTTTTTCCCATTTTCTTTACTTTGAAGTTCATTTTTCATTACATTGAGGACAATGCAAAACTTAAGTATGGGGGAGGGAAGAAAATAGGAAAATGATACGCATTTTTTTATTTTTTTTAGATAACTTTTGGATGCAAGTGATTAGAAGAAATTCGCCCTTGATGGTCTAATGGTTTTCGCGCGTTATTGATAATTAAAATACATAATTTGGGATTTCAATGGTAAAATGAGGTTTTTGAAAATTTTTAGATTTGAACCAAATTACTGAAATAATTCATTTTGGATTCGATAGCATTTTCTAGCATGCATAATAGCCTTTTTCCCACATTTTTGTGAGGTTTCTTTTTGTATGAAACATCTTTTGTTTTATATTTGCTATGAGTGTGCCGGTGATTATGTCGATTCTAGAACTTGTACTAGTTATGCATTACGGTTAAAATTACTTTCGAGTGATCTAAATATTTTCAAGTGATAAGAGGCATTTTAGGAATAACCCAAACGGCCTTCCATTTTTACATCTAATGATATATTAGCTGACCACATCGGTTAGTTAACCACCCACATGGACCCATTTTGTTAGTGCTCATTTTTTTTAGCACTAGATACCCCTAGTTACACCTTCTGAGCCATTCCTTTTCATTTTTGATAAATCCAGAAAAATACAAAAATATTTTACACCTTTAAACCTTAGCCAACCCTTATCAAGTCTAATGGTTTGTTGCTAGTTGTTTGGAATGATTGGATTGTTTTTGATGATTATGAGTTAGTTACACTTTGCCATTCATGTGTGCCATTTCGACAAAGATGAAGGATGCATACTTTTTATTTGTATTTTTGTGGTGATGCTTATGCGAAGTGTGGGGGATCTAAAAAAAAAAAAAAAAAAAAAAAAAAAAAACTGTCAGTTATAGCCAATGCGCTATATTATTATGAAGATGAAGGAAGATGAAGTATGTTTGAGTTATCGATTAGCCAATGTGCTAAGACGTGATATATATATATTTGGTGATCGATATGAGAAGAGGAGTAATAATCATTTTTCGGGATTGTGGTTTGTATGATGACTAGCACCATGGAGGTTTGGACTTGATTTTATTTTATTTTAAACCAATTTCATTAAACTATCCCATGCCTTATCCATACCTATTATGAACCCATAGCCTTATCATTATAACCCGAATAAAAGACCTCTTTGATGAATTTATTTTCTTTGTTTTGATACTTGTACAAGCTTATGGTAAAAAGCATTGATCATGACTAGGCATTGAGTGATATACCCACCAATATATGAGTGTTGAGTGAATCTTAAAGCCACTTGTGAGGTATCCTAGTTATGTTATCTAAAGTGTTTGGTTCATTTTTAGAAGATTTTCTCATATTATAAAGCAAAATAATAATTATCTTTTATGGTAATTGTTACATTTTCTGAAACATGGTGTTATGGACCATTGAAATCAATCTTTGCAAATGTTTGACCTACTCGAGGGCGAGTAGAGCTTAAGTGTGGGGGAATTTGATAACGTCTAAAATGAACATGTTTTTAGTAGCGTTATTGTCAGTTTTGTGCATGATATTCGGCTATATTTACTCATAACTGTTGCAAAAGTGCAAAGATGCGTCTTGTGTATGTATATGTAGCCAGGTATTGCGAATATTGAAGAAATGAAGTTTTTATGCACATTTGGAAGCGTTTAAAGGAAGGAAGTTGAGATTGGAAGCTTGTGGACTCAATGATATGGAAGCGTAGTGATTTCGAAGCATCTATAGCAAGGAAAGATCAAGTTTGGCTTTGGAAATCATCAACGTAAGCAAAGAATGAAGCGTAAAAGGAAAAGTCAGCAAAAAGTCAAAAGGAGCAAAACCCAGCCGTTCGGTCGCAACCCGCAACCGGATCCGGCTGGGTTAATGGTCAAAGCTGTGACCGATTCGGTCGACATAGAAACCGATCCGGTTTCTGGTTCTGCAGTTACACAATTCGCATTTATTGTTGTCTTAACTCCCCATAATCATTAGAGTCCGATCATTTCTTGATATTAACTTGGAGAGAACGTTTTTTGGGCAGTTAAGCAAGTGCTTTGGCTATTTAAAGGACCTAGTACTTGTATACTTAGTGTGACACAACAAATAGAGTATTAGTTTACACCAAAACTCATACTTACCCATTTATTTAAACCCAAAAGCTTGGTAGTTACTGGAAAACGTCCAGAAGCAAGGAAGGAACCATTCTTGTCCATTGTTTCGGTAGTTTGGAGTTGTGCGGTGATCCTAGGTGATTGGAGGCGCGTGGTTGCTACATTCCACGATTTCTAATTCTTGTAATCACAAAAGATTAGGTATTCTATGAACTTTGTTATGGAAATCTATTCTCTTGAATTGTTTGAATTACTTTGTTATGACTTGTGTTTAGATATGATTGTTTTCATGGAGTAGTTTGTGTTATACTTGTGTGTTGGAATGTGATTAATCATAATAATGTTCTCGAAATGTGATGCATGTATATATGATCTTGTTTAAATGAGTTTGTTGGAAAAATACTAGTCTTGGATTGATTTGTCAATAAAACATGTTTTAAGAAAAAGGACCGAAAGGATTTCTCTTGTGTTTTATTCCAAAAAGTGTTGTGACAAACTAGTATGGGGATATGGTGATTGACATCCACCATGTTTTGCTTATTAAAACAAGACTAGAACATTTTCATCACGAAGGGTCGAAAGATTCGTAAGAACAAATTTAATGAGAGCATGTTGCAAACAAATGGAATTTTTATAGGATAACCATTGGGATAAGGACCGAAAGGATTACCTAAATGTTTTTGTTCTTAGAATGATTTTTACAAACAAATACCATGGATGGGGAATCATTTGCTTATGATTTGTGCATCATACTAAGAGTATACACCAAACCTTTATGAACATTATCTATGGTTGATTATGAGACTTCACACAAGTATATATTTTTATTCTTGATTCGTATTTTCACTAGAACACTTATTCGAGGGAGCCTTGACAAGCTTTCTTGTTAGAAACTTTTTAATAAAATCTATTTCAAAACAAAAATCCCTTGGGACGATCTCGACTTACCAAAACGTTACTATTGCGGACGAGTATACTTGCTCGTATGTGTTAAAAGGTTATACGGTTAATTCGTGATTATAAATTTTTAAAACTTGCACCAACCGGAGCACATCAAAGGTGCAACATGAAATTTTGGGTAATTATGGGTCAACATGTGTAAATGAATTACGTAAGGACATGCATGAGTTTTGAGGTAACTTCGGTTTGTTTCCATATACGTTCTAGGTCAAAGTGGAAGTCATTAAAAGGAGTAACATGTTAATTGAATGCGTAATAAGTAATATTGAAGGTATGGAAACCCTAGAACTAAATGGGAAGTTGATTAAAGGTTAAAAGTTAATTGTGTAATTTCGTTATTTCATGTGAGTTATAAATTATGTAAACTACTTTGAAAGAGAGTCTTAAAAATCCGTCTTTGACATTTGTAAACCCTGTGCTATGAATAATGATCATATAAGCTCTTAAAGAAGATATTTATCATATTAAACCCATACGTATGGCTAATTAATAATCTGACAACCCTAAAAGTATTAATGAGATTAATCCGTTATACTAATAAGTATTAAATAAATCATAATCCGTGTAGATTCGTTGGAGGAGACGCGACGTCACATCTTCGTATTCGTTCATTTGTTGCTTTTCTTCTCATTTGCTTTAAGGTACGGATATTCTGTCTTACTTTAAGACACTTATGTTAACGTACATGAGTTCTGACCTTTTCAGTAAAGGTCCCTCATGTTTTTCCTTCTTCATTATGTCTCTTATATTTATTAGGATTCCTAATGCCATTGCTATGAACCCTTTTCTGAATGTTTGATCTGTTATTTATCTGAGCTTGTGTTCTAGTGAACTATGAAATATCTGATGTGAACTTATGTTAGGAAGACTTTGATATATACATTTATTGAACCCTGCTATATTTGGATTATGAACTTATGATTATGAACCTCTGGTTATGAACTCCTGTTTATGAATATATGATATGCCACTATGATATGAACTTATGACTTCTGAATATCTGAATATGAACCTTAGGATATGAACTATCTGATATAATTCTGTGACCTTGTGTGTGACTATGATCTGTGCTATATCTGAATCTGTTTGACTTAAGTTGGTTGATAATAACCAAATATTTAACTAGTCATGGGGGTTCCATGTCCGTATCAGTGATGCACCTCTGATATGACTCTAGGGCAGTAGAGTGATGTTCTGCCACGTCTCTGGATGGTGAAGCATATTTTTGAATATGTAGGAAGGGGCGTATGGATGCATCCTAGATCTGATCTGTTATCTGAACATGTTATCTGGTGAATGATGTCGTGTGCGATACGCGTCTTCACAAAATTCTGGGAGCTAGCTACTCCATATATGTACATTTATTTTATGAAGTTACTCTTGAAGAAGAAAGATATTTCTGATATGATATGTTAGTGAATGTGCTTATGATGTATTTGTTTAAGTGATTATTAATTGCCATGCTAGGATAAGATTGTTACCTGATTCGTATATCTGATATTATGAGTTGTTATTGTTACGTGAATACGTTGATCTGCGAGATGAATGTGCTAGTATATGATTGAGTGTTTTGAAGGTTAATTATCTGTCTGTATATGTGACCTGCCATATTAAAACTCTGCTAAGGTTAGGATTTGATCTGAGAACTGGTTTAGCTATTATGTCTGCCATGACCTGTCTGCTATTTCCGCTGCTATAATATTGAATTAAGTGCTTTAAAGGTTGATTTATTGATTCGTAAGAATGCCATGTTTAAATTCTATAACTGTTTCCGTTAGTTTTTAGACTTTCCGTTTGGCTTATACGTAAATCTGTTATTCGATATGTTATGCGTTTGGTTGTTCTGATGTGTTTGTTTTGTGTCTTTAATGTGCTATGTGATGTCTAAACTGTTATGAGGTTGTTTGGATTTCTGTATATTTATGCTTCCGCAGAATCCTAAAAGATCCTTTGTCATTATTTCATTTTATTTTCGTTATTCGTATATTTGTTCTGTTTAGCTTTTGTTTCGTTATATCCGTTCACTGGGCTTTGTAAGCTCAGCCGCACTTTTCTTTTCATGCGGCAGGTATTAAGCATTTCAAGATGAGCTTATGGGATAGCTGATCTGGGTTTGAGAGTAGAGCTGAGAGCAAGACTTTACCATAGAGATCTTAGATTTATTTTGAAGTTTTAGCTATTTATGTTTTCTTTTTGCATATTTTGTAAAGGCTTCCGCTATTGTATAGTTATTATAGTTCTGATATGAAACCGTATTGTGATATCTTTACCCTTGTCGGGTCGGGGTGTTACAAATTTATTTTGTCAAAACCCCGTGCGTGCACGGGTATTATAACTAGTTACCTACTGAGGGGGGTGGCAACCCATACCTAATCATACATCACCACCCACCAATAATATCATTCCACTTAATCTTATACCTCACCATAGTTTTTTAGTAGCAATGGTCTTTCCATATCTCACTTTTTTTTTTTAATTCATAATTATATTAAACAATTAAATAAAAACATAATATTTCATTAATAATAATAAAAAATTACATAATACTTAAAAAAAAATTACATCACCGTTGAAATAAAAAGAAAATTATACAAGTCATCGAGGTATGTTAAGTCTAGAGCCGCTACATGCTCCGTAAGATCAAATCGTAGACGATTATGGATATCTTCGTCGATTAACTCTTGTAGTGCATTGTCATTGTAAACTGGCGCTATCGGTTGATCCATTATATGAACCGGTGATATTGCCATCTCGTCGTCTTTTAAAATCATATTGCAAAGTATTATACACACATAAACGAGGAGTCGATTCTTTTCGACCGACATAGCCCATAGAGGATGACTGAGAATCATCCATTTTCCCTTAAGACGCCCAAAAGCTCGTTCGACATCCTTTCTTCCAGACTCTTGTAGCTTCTTGAATCTCTTTTCCTTCGGGTCAGTGGGAAACTTATATGCTTTAACCAACGTTGAATACGTAGGATAGATTCCATCGGTAAGATAATATCCACGTTTGTAAAGCCGTCCATTTACAGTAAATGAACTGTTTGACGTTGTTCCATTTCGCTCAGTAAGATACAACGGAGATTGATTCAAAACATTGATGTCGTTATTTGCACCGGGAGGTCCAAAAAACGAATGCCAAAACCACAAATCATTTGAAGTGACGGCTTCAAGCATAATAGTCGGGTATTGGTGATCACCTCTTTTATATTGGCCTCTCAAATGCCTAGGACAATTTCGCCTAACGAAATGTGTACAATCAATGCTACCAAGCATTCCAGGAATGTGATGTTTTTCTTGATGTGCCTCGAATAACCGTGCAACGTCATGGGTTGTCGGCCTACGTAAGAACTCTCGACCGTATAACGCAATTACCGCATGGCAAAAATGATCAAGACAATCTCCTACAAAATATTAAATATATATATATATATATATATATATATATATATATATATATATATATATATATATATATATATATATATATATATATATATATATGTATACCGAATTTAAAAATTAGAAAAAATACCGAAATACAAAAAAAAAATACCGGACGTTCTTCGTGACATGTTTAAATAGTCATCAAATCTATCCGGAGGTTCACCCGTTGCGAGTTGCCGAATGACCGATGTGCATTTTTGTAACGCCGTGAAACTTTTTTTTCCTCGTGTCTTGGCTCTCTTTAAACCATTCAAATCTCGCTTCAACATCACCAACAATTCTTAAAAATAAGATTTTACTCATTCGAAATCTTTCACAAAAAACACGGTCGGGAAACTTTGGTCGTTCGACGAAATAGTCATTCATTAAAGTTTGTAATGCTTTATCACGAAAGCGGGTGAAAGACTGCCTCCGAGTATTGCTTGAGCTAGCGGTGTCTTGAAGGGAATCGCGCAAAGCGAAATAGGTTTCTAGGGTACTACCGGTGGAGAAAATTAGTTCGGAAGACTCTTCAGGAAAAATTAATTCGTCATCGGATGAAGAAGGGGATGATGAAGACATTTTTTTGAGTGTTGTAGTTGATTTGTGTGTGTAAAAATGATGAGATTTGGAATAAATTGTGAAGAGAATGGAGTGTTATTTATAAGGGCTAATGATCAAAAAAAGTACTATACTTGCCACACTTTCCTCTTCAGGGTAGCGAACAAATTTTTTTGCTTCTGTGGGTATTATACTTTCAAATTCATCCTCTTTAGGGTATTTTGCAAAAAAGTTGAACATTTTTGCCCCTCTTACCCACAAGAGCAAATGATGGCAAGTATAATACTTATTTTTATCATTTGCCCTAGTTTTTATTATGTTAAATTTTGGATATGTATTAAGATAATTTATTTAATGATTTATAATTGTGTTAAATCTATGATAAAAATGTTTTGTTTTATCATTTGCCCTAATTCACTTCAAGTTGTTTAACGCTTCAAGCGTTAAACCGAATTAGGTTTAACGCTTCCGCTAAATTAGGAGGAATTATATCACAACCTGAAGTACTTGCATATAAATTTCTGTTCGTCACTTGTTGAAGCATAGACTAGAGAGTATACTATGACTAGATTAAGGGTGTGTTTGTTTGATTAAGATGTTACACATCTGAATCTGACTACCACATCTGAATCTGACTACCACATCTTACTAATAAGAGGTAGCTATAATGTCTGAATCTGAATGAAAAAGTGTTGTTTGTTTTTTATAATTGTCCGAATGATTTTAATTTTCCCTTTTTTAAGTATATATTAAATTATTACAAATACGATTAATAAGTAAATAGTGTAAACTTAAAATAAAACATTTTTATCATAGATTTAACACAATTATAAATCATTAAATAAATTATCTTAATACATATCCAAAATTTAACATAATAAAAACTAGGGCAAATGATAAAAAAAAATATCATATTTGCCATTATTTGCTCTTGTGGGTAAGAGGGGCAAAAATGTCAAACTTTTTTGCAAAATACCCTAAAGAGGATGCATTTGAAAGTATAATACCCACAGAAGCAAAAATTTTTGTTCGCTACCCTGAAGAGGAAACTGTGGCAAGTATAGTACTTTTTTTGATCATTAGCCCTATTTATAAAGGGGATTTTTTTTTTTTTTTTTTAAATTTATTTATTTATTTTTTAATTAAATGCATGTAACGGTCCAAATTCAAACACAAAACACACGCTCCACCTTTCATGCCGTTGCGGCTTCTTTACCCGTGAACCAAACCGCAAACCACCATACCGCATGGGTGGCAATGGTGTTGCCGTGCGGTATGGTGGCATACCTCAACCATGCCGAGACCATTGCCACCTCCCTGATTGTGATGTTCAGTCACAGACTCACACTAATTGGTTTATAGGTGTCAAGGGTGGATTCATGACTTTAAGCTATTAAGCTATCAGGTGTATAAATTTATTTTACGAATATAAAGGAAGTAAAAAATGAATTAAAATGTATGATTTCTGAAGACATGTATTACTTTCGATATATTAATGGACAAACTAAACAACATATGCATATATTTGTGTAACACAAATTTTCAGAACCAGGTTTATTTCAGAGAAATTAAAATTTTTAACGAAAATTTACATTAAGCGACAAATATCCATAAGGTTCATGTGAACCCCGAAAACCCCTTAGGTCCACCCCTGATAGGTATCTAGTTATATAAAACTAAAACCATATGGCATGTAGCGCATGCTTTGTTGCCTTGGTGGTGTAAAATTACTCGATGATATTATGGCTGAATAAGAGGCTATAATCAAACAAAATGTTCGATATTGTTGTCTTATATGAGAACTTTGGTAAGGCATATTGACCCAAATTCTATCTATGCTGCTATGCACAATGACGAAAAAGCATAACAAAGAAGATAAAAACAATTGAACTATTGGAGTCTTTCGGTTGTTCATTTTATTCCAATAAAAAAAACACTCGTATCATTTAGCTAGATGTTTTTTGCGATTTTATACCATTATTCTCGTTTAAGTTTTGTCCAATTAGGTGTCATTCTAGTATTATAATTCAATTGTAGGTGTTGATTACGTCACTAAATTTGTTTTAGTTTTGTTAATCATATGTAACATCTTTTCGACAATTGAAAAACTAACCATTGTGAGGCCTCTTCCAACCTCCACCACAAATCATCACACTAGCAACCACCACTGCTAACTTTTGAATAACCAAACTAATTATTCCTTGACGTTTTTTAACGATTAAGCATAGCAAAACATTCTTTCAACCATAGTTTATAGACTACTTTATTGGTTTTAAAAATTATCTGGTCAAACAAAATTATTAGATGTGACTTTATTGTTGTTGATGTTTTCTGCCGAACTTAATAAATAGGGAGAATTGCATATATACCCATTAAAACTCCAAAATTTGCATATTTCCCCATAACACAAGTTTTTAATGCTTGATGTACAATGCAATTTTAGCATGTTTTGGGTATATATGCAAATATGCAAGTTTTAGTGGGTATATATGCAATTGACCCTAAATAGGGAGAATTGCTAATAAATATATCTAATCTAGCAATATTTTTTTTAAAGGCAAAGATATTAAAAAAGGAGGCCACAACGGCACAAACCGAGGCACATATTTAAAAAAAAAAAAAAAAAGAATAAAAAAAAAAAAAAAAAAAGCACCTAAACAAGTGATTGTTTTACCATGGTTGAAAACCGCTGAGTGCTAGTCAGGCGGTTGACTATCGCATAGACTTTTCTATATCTCTAATATAATAAGAGATCTCCACAAAGTGGAAAAAGAAGTTAGAAAATTCCAATTAGATCAATGAAAGTACATCATTTTGTCTACAAGCCAAAATTAAGCAATACTATTAGCTAATCAAAAGTAAAAATTGAAGCTCAATTTGGCTAAACTATTTAATTTTCGTCAAATTTATAAAATACACTAAAAAAACATATGTTTCAATTTTGTAAAAAAAAAAAAAAAAAACTTAAAAATGAGATGATGATTAATAAAACTTCAGTTGTTAAATTTTAAATAAATTATATGTATTTAAATATAACTATCAATTTACATGGTTATTAATAATTTTACAAATTTAATAAATATCATCTAGACTTTAAACTCCCTATATTTTATATTTAAAAAAACATGTCGTTATTTTTAAATATTATTATCACTATATATTAAACTAATGTAGTTGCACGAAATTGTGAATATAAAAAGGAAAACACGGGTTATTATGACATGTAAATAAATACACGAGATTATACCTATACGAATGACTTGTGTTATTTCTCTTTATGAGATTAAGTAATGATATCTGCAGAAGTATTTCTTTTTAACTATCTGCATTCAATAATGACTAACCTTATTCTTTTTGATAAGATTAACCCACATTGATAAGATTAACCCACATGTACACGGGTTTAAAAATTAAATACGGCTAAAATTATTATTATAATAAATATAAATATCAAAATGAAGGCACAGCCTCACGAGTTACTATGAGATGAAAATAAATAAACGAGATTGTACATATAGCACCAACACATATTTTTCAATGGTCATTATGTGCTACTAAACACCTTTAATATCTTAAACCTGATATCAATAGTTCAATTTAAGCAACATTAACTTAAATACCATGTCAGGCTAACAAAATCAAAATCATTCGTACAATAAAAATTTATACAAAATATTAATCAATTAATACATAATGAAAAAATTATGTAGAAACTCGCGCGTACATGAATATTATAACTATATAACTGTAAAAGATTTATTATATTTTATAGTAAACTTTTAAACATTGCAGAATCATAAATTTATGAATTGTCACAATAATTAACTTCAAAACAAAGTTATTAAAACATTATTATTCGTTATATTATCAGCCCAAACCTCGTGCGTGCAAGGCTTTTAATACTAGTATAAATTTTACAATTATATTACATTGATAAATTGAAATATAACTCAATAAGTTTAATCATAAATAACTAAGAGTCGGACGTTACTCCCTTCGTCTCTAAATAAATGTTCACTTTGAATTTTTGAAGGCGATCGTGTTCAACTTTGACCTTAATTATCTTTTATTGTGTTATGTAATAATTGATGCAAAATCTATGAATAAATTGAGTTTTAAATGTATTTTCATTGGTATAATTTTCATCAAGTATTATATAACACAAACAAACATATTTAACGTCAAAGTTGAAAAAAAAAGACTTCAAAAGTCAAAACCGGACAATTATTTAAGGACGCAGGGAGTATTTCTTTTTCACTTATTGGGGTGGCTACTAATAAGTGCGAGTCCAAGCATACGCATTTAACATTTCTTTTTCATCTGGTTTTGTGTGAGACTCTTGTTTGAGAGGCTTTTAGAATTCTCCCTCTCTTCCTCTCTTCACCCACAGGTTAACCTATACCACTTTGCCCTTTCCTTTTAGAGATTTGCTAAAATCACATATACTATATTGACAACAAAATTATTTTTGAATCTATAGTACTCTAGAAAAATGTTAAATGAGTTTTTCTAACTTGTGCCTCCGGGACACAAGTTAACAAGCATTAATGGCCATTGGTTATCGCAATGTATCATTTAAACAAGATGTTAACAAGCATCTATGGATGAGTGAGGCAATTGCACAAGAGATGTCAACAACAAAACAAGCATTTTGCATACGGTATATCACCACTAAGTTTAGTGGTTGGTTTAATTCTGTTTTAAGAAGTGAGTATTCAAGCTGGTGTTCGGAAGTTTACAACTTATACAAGTTAGACACGGTTATAGAATTTGAGCAACAATGTCCATTGGTTATCACAAAGTATAATTTAAACGAGAATAAACATGTAGTTGGCTTGTATGAGATTAAAGAATTTTTGGTGCCTGCTTATCCTCGTTGTTGGGATATAAAAGACAAAGTACTGAAGAAAGTCAAAGTGCTGAAGAAAGTCAAAGTACTGCTTATGAAGAAAGTCAAAGTACTGCTCGCGTCAAAGTACTGCAAAGCTAAAGAACTGCTATATCGTTTATGGAAAGTTATGTTTATCTAGAACATTCTTAGTTTAGAATTACTTGTCGTACAAGGATTGTAATTGTAAACCGACTAGGGTACTCCTTATGCCTATAAAAGGACCCCTAGATTGGCATTATACGTGAATTAGAATTTACAAAGTACGATATTAGAGTTATTAGGGTTGTTAGTGAATCTGTGTATCAAGCAGGTTCAAAGTTTTAATATAATCGTTGAAGTTTTAAAGTTTTTCTTCTTAGCTTTATTAAAGTAGTTTCCGCATACTTAATAGAGTAAATTCAATGTTTCATTGTTAGTAACTTAGGATTTATCCGAGGTTGCTAAGCCCTTACAAGCTACATAGTTAGTTTGGTTAGAGTATATCGATCCAACAAGTGGTATCAGAGCTTGTGTGGAAACTCTGATTAAGAAGAAACCCTTAAAAACCGATTTAACAACAAACCCTTAAAGATGTTTATCTTTGATGCTATGCTTGTTCAAGTCTATGTAGATGATATTATCTTTGGAGCTACAAAACAGTCTATGGTGAAAGAATTTGAGCAGCTCATGCAACAAGAGTTTCAAATGAGTTCCATGGGTGAATTAACTTTCTTTTTGGGGCTTCAGGTTAAACAATCAAAGGATGGAATTTTCATTAGTCAAGATAAGTATGTCACTGACATTCTTAAGAAGTTTAACTTTGATGCTATGAAGCCTGTCACCACACCCATTAAAGCTATCAACTCATTAGGAAAGGATGAAGATGGACAAGCTGTGGAAGTCAAGCTTTACAGATCAATGATTGACTGTCTTATGTACTTAACTGCATCTAGACTTGATATCATGTTTGTTGTATGTTTGTGTGCAAGATATCAAGTCTCACCTAAGGTCTCTCATATGAATGCAGTCAAGAGGATTTTTAGTTATTTGAAACAACAACCTAAGTTAGGGTTATGGTATCCAAAGGATTCACCTTTTCACTTGGAAGCTTTTCCAGATAGTGATTATGCAGGTGATAATTATGATAGAAGATCAACCACTGGAGGATGCCAGTATCTTGGAAGAAGATTAGTTTCATGGCAATGTAAGAAACAAACCATTGCAGCAACATCATCCACTGAAGCAGAATATGTTGCTGCTGCAAGCTGTTGTGGCCAAGTATTGTGGATGCAGAATCAACTCTTGGATTATGGATTCAATTTTAAAAATACTCCTATCAACATTGACAATGAGAGTACAATTTTCATTGTGAAGAATCCTGTTTATCATTCCAAGACCAAGCATATTCAGATTCGGCATCACTTTATTCGAGATTGCTATGAGCATAGGCTCATTAATGTTGTCAAGGTCCACACAGATGACAATGTAGCTGATCTACTCACAAAGGGCTTTGATGTTTCAAGATTCAATCATTTAGTGGTGAGTATTGGTATGATTAACTATTAAGCTACAATTAAGGAGAGGACTTATTAGTTAGTTAGTCCTATGCATTGTTTGAGGGGAGGCAACACAATATTTTTTTGATGATTTTGCCATTAAGTAGAAGAGGATGGAAAAGTACTGCTTATTGTTTATCTGAAAGTACTGCTCTGAAAGTACTGCTTACGTGGAAAGCACTGCAGTCTTGTCAACGTACTGTTCCAACGGTAAAAAGATGAGGTAAAATTCAAACAACGGTAACTTTATTAATTGGACTGTGATTTTTTCAAATCTTACCTATAAATACCTACCCTCCGATTTTCCCTCTCACTTTATACTTATCCATCCGTATCTCTCTTCTCTCATTAACATTCACTATTCATCGCATCATTCTCTCTTATAACAACATTCAATGGCGAATCGTAACACAATTAGTAAGCATAACATGGTGGCTAACTTGGATAAAACACCATCCAATGTCGCTTTTCATGACATAATTGATTTTCTCACTGGATCATCAATCAATTATGCTCTTTTGGTCGAACCTGATATCATTGAACCCTGGCTTCAACAATTTGGGGAAACTGCTAGATCTCATATGCAAGATGATGAATCCTACATTCAGGCTAAAGTTGCTGGGAAGATGATTAGAGTTAGTGAAGCTTCGATTAGGGAAGATTTATTATTTGATGATGCAGAAGGGGCCATTCGTTTTGACAAACAAGTTCTTTGGGATACATTAAGGGATATTGGTTATGAAGGGTCTCTCACTGAAACAACTTTTAAGAAACCCTTATTTAGTCCACACTGGAAGTACCTTGTTCATGTATTGCTACATTGCTTAAGTCCCAAGAGTACTTCATGGGAACAATTTGGATCCAATATCGCATCTGCTTTAGTGGGATTAGCTACCAATCACATATTTAACTTTTCCAAAATGATTTTAGATGGTATGCTATCTCATATTTCCAATGGTTCACCATTCCTCATGTACCCTCGCTTTGTTCAAGTCTTCTTGAATAAACAGCTTAAGGATGAGCCTAAACCTTCTAGCTTGCTACCAGTTGTAGTACTTCCACCCAAGGTATTTACTTTCATGGCTAGAAAAAGTGACAAGTTTTCTGGGAGGAATACACCATTAACAGCTCACATGATGGAGGTAGTGCAAGCTGTTAGAGATGAAGCTTCTGTTTCAAGAGAAGGTACTGATTCTCAACGTACTGCTTCACCGCAAGGTACTGCATCTCAACAAGATATTTCTCATGGTGATTCAGAACCAGAGGTCAACCCACCATCATCTCCCAATGATTATACTTCCACAGATGGGTCTCAAACATCTGGAGGAGATGAGGGAGATGTGGCTACTGAGGGTCAAGTTCTGGATAACTATGCTTTGACAAGGGAGCTTTTGAGATTAAAGAAAGATTATGAAGCTCAAGCTGCACAACTGGTGAAATTGAACAACAAATTTAGAAGATTGAAGAACTTTGTATGGCCCTTAGTTCAAAATCACAGATTGTGGGTCAAGTCTCAAAAGAAGAAAGGAAAGAAATTTAAGAAGACTTCAAAGGGCAAGAAGATTCACAAGCAGTCTTCATTCCAATTGGGGAGGATATTGGAGCAAGAGAATTTAAATGAAGATGCTGAACATTATGAACAACCAGATGCTGAACTTCAAAGTACTGAGCCACAAGATACTACTGAGCCTCAAGGTACTGATGCTCAAATTAATATTCAAAGTACTGAGCCTACTGAGCCTAAAGGTACTGGCGTACAAAGTACTGGTGTACAAAGTACTGATGATCAAGAAGCTGGTGATCAAGGTACTGCTCTTCAAGGAACCTTTAGACAAGAGCTCATTACACCAAGGACCCTAAATTTTAAAGAAGAAGCTGGTCCTTCAACAATTTTTCATGAAGAAGAAGCTGGTCCTTGTAGTCCAATTCAGCAAAAGGAGCATACTGCTAGCGATGATGAGACAATTGCACAGATTATGCTGAATATATCAAGACCAAGAGGTGTTAGTATCCCTGGAGTTGAAGAACAACCTCAAGTCTTGCAATCTTCTCAACCTACTTTAGATCCTAAAGATAAAGGAAAAGGTAAACTGATAGAAACAAAGAAGAAGAAGAAGCTTACTTTAGCAGAATTAAGAGCTATTGAGGTAGCTAAGAATGAGGAAGCTGCTAGAAAGCTATAGGTTGAGTTAGATGCTGAAATACCAAAGAAACAGCCTATTCTACCAAGAATACCAAGTATTGCTAAGGAAAGGAATGCAGTGATGGCTTATCTGAAGGGTAAAGGATATACAGGTCTGCATAAATTGAAATATATAGAGATGAAAGACCTGTATGATGCTGTTAGAGAAGCTTATCAAAAGGAAGTTGAAGGTATTATTTCTTTTGATGATGAAAAGAAGAATAAGGATGCAAGTAAAAGAAGCTTAAAAAGAAAGAGAATAACTGGTGATGAACATTCATCAAAGAAGATTGAATTGAGAACAAATACAGTTGATGAGCTGAGGAATTACTTAAGAGTTGTAGATTTTGAGCATCCTAAGTCCAAAGATGTTGCAGTAAAGAAGTCTAAGATGTCTACATTTGAAGTTGTAGAATCAAAGGAAGGAGACTATCTGATGTTCCATAGAGAAGATGAAAGCTTTAGAGTATTTAATTTGCTGTGGGATATACTGCATTTGATAGATAGAGAGATCTGTTTCACCTATATCAACTAGTGCAAGAGTATTTTGAGCATATTCCTTCATGTGGAGTTGGCTTAGTCTTGCTAGGAGACAGAAGAAACAAGCACTGATGCAATATGGAATAACAAAGAAGTTTGGGAGATTACTAGCTGAAGATTCCTTGAAGAATCAGGAGTGCATGTTTTGGAGTTAGAAGATGGGACCATGATTCATATGTTAGCGGAAAGAAGATATCCACTTACAAGAGATCTTATGAGAAGAATGCTAGATCATGGTATGGAAGTTGAAGAGGAGAATGAAACAGCCCTTATGGTGATAGAGTTGTTCATCAAATGGACAGAGTTAGCAGATGATGATGCATAATTACTGGTATGGTTCTTATTTATATAAATTTTTGAAAAATAAGTACTTTAATCAAAGTACTGCTGGACAAACAGTACTTTTATACAAAGCACTGCTTGCAGCACAAAACCAGTAAAAGTCTTTTTAATAGAAAATAAGCAAACTTTTGTTAAAGTGCAAAATATTTTGAAACAAAAGTTAACAGCAACAAATGGTTTTTGAGATGGTTTTAATTGGTAAAAAGTGCTTTGCACTAACACAATAAAAGGATATCAGTCCACCATGTCTAACAAAAGGACTGGCTAATCCATGAGCAAACGGCTCTGGTAAAGATATCTTAAATCCATTGATGGTTGACAACTTTCCAATAAGTTGTATGGTAATCAACTCACCATATCTACAATAGTGAAGAGTTGGCTAGCCCGCAAGAAAATGGCTTGTGGTACAGGCTGTGGAAAAACCATTTATATGGTAATTAGTTCACCATGGTAGTAAGAACTAACTAGTCCAAAAGGGTACGGCTTTTGGTAAAGACTTAACAAATCCGTTGATAGCTGATGATTTGCTAAAAATCATATGGTTATCAATGTACCATGGTTTTACACACTTAAACATTGGCTACTCCAGAGTTAATGGCTTTGGTAAAGAGACATCAAAATCCATTAAATTTTTAATGATTCACCTCTCACAGGAGTTAACACACCTGGAAGTGATGAGAATAGACTGAAACTTTATGATCTGATGTACAATTTGCCATATGTTGCTAAGTAGCTGAAAAGATGAAGGTTTCTGATAATGATTGCTAAAAAGGATTGCTTATAAAGACTACTTTGATGATGATAATACAAACACAGAGAGTACAAGACAAATCTGAAGATAAAGATACAATCTCTCTTTGAAGACAAATATGTTAAAAACAAGGATACAAAGGAACTTGAAATCAAGCAAGTAGAATTCAAGTTAGGGGAGGATTGTTGGGATATAAAAGACAAAGTACTGAAGAAAGTCAAAGTGCTGAAGAAAGTCAAAGTACTGCTTATGAAGAAAGTCAAAGTACTACTCGCGTCAAAGTACTGCATAGCTAAAGAACTGCTATATCGTTTATGGAAAGTTATGTTTATCTAGAACATTGTTAGTTTAGAATTACTTGTCGTACAAGGATTGTAATTGTAAACCGACTAGGGTACTCCTTATGCCTATAAAAGGACCCCTAGATTGGCATTAGGGATACATGAATTAGAATTTACAAAGTACGATATTAGAGTTATTAGGGTTGTTAGCGAATCTGTGTATCAAGCAGGTTCAAAGTTTTAATATAATCGTTGAAGTTTTAAAGTTATTCTTCTTAGCTTTATTAAACTAGTTTTCGCATACTTAATAGAGTAAATTCAGTATTTCATTGTTAGTAACTTAGGATTTATCCGAGGTTGCTAAGCCCTTACAAGCTACATAGTTAGTTTGGTCAGAGTATATCGATCCAACACTCGTGGTTTCTTTTTTGGTGGCGTGACGGCTACCGAGAGATCAGAAAAGTATAAATGCTTTTTTAAAAAGATTTATCTCTTCACGTACATGTTTAAATCGAGTTGTTAGAAAAGTAAGTACTAATATATATGTGATACTTTTTAACAATCGATATGTTATTCATTATGTAGGTCTCAATTTATTCTTTGATTTTTAATATGTAGGTTGATCTTGCAATCGAAGATGTTGAGCAAAAACAAATGCATGAGACTATGTTGGCAAAATATAAGGGGTCGTTCTTGAGATCACGTTCACCGTTGGAGGAACAAGGTTATCAATATTTGACTCCTTATGCATTCAAAAGTTTTCATGATGAGTTCGGTAAAGCGTTTCAATATTCAATCCAAGAAGAAAATTGAACCACTTTTATCGTCCACCATCATAAAGCGACTCGACATCATACGGTATTTTGGGATGGTAATGTCGGTAGTTGTAGCTGCAAATATTTTGAATTTGTTGGAATACTTTGTCATCATATTTTAAGCGTTTTTGTACACAAAGATTGCTTTGAAAAATTCCTTTTACGTGTTAGCTATCGCGTTGGAGACGACAAGAGGTTCAACTTTAAGACACTTCTCCATCACACCAAAGCAAATTTGATGGATTCAACGCTGATGCAGGTTTTCTGACCAGGTTTTAATATTTATAAAGTCTCGTTTACCTATAGTCACCTTACGCACTGATAAGGATTTAAAAGGTACACTTTTAAGGGGTCATTTAAGCCCTTAATCGACCACTTTTATATCCGTTACTTCTTAATTTCGTTCCTTTTCACTTTTTAGGTCTCTGGAATGACACTTATTTGTACGAAAAGGCGTGAATATATGAAGAAAATGGCCAAAGTCAAGCATCAAGACACTCAAGCTGTTGGAATTGAAGGTGACGGCGTCACAGTCAGAGGGAGACGCCGTCGCAACATGCTCCAAAATTGTGACGGCTTAGTAGCGAATTTGCTATTTTGTACCTGACGGCGTTAGGATTTAAAGAGTAGGGCGTCACAACTCAGACGGCCTAGATTCAGATTCCGACGGCGTCAGAAGATGAAGCTGACGGCGTCACAACCACAAGGTGATGCCATCACAAAGTTGACGTGGTCAAGACAAAACCCTAATGGCGGTGATCCGATGGCGTCACATTTAAAGAGTGATGCCGTCGCAGTTGTAACTCTATATATAGAATTTGAATTTTCAGACTTTTAGGGAGGTAGTTTTGTGGAGTAAAACGTAATAACAATTTTTGGTTGTCTTGGGCAGTATCTTAAGGTTCTCATACCCTATTTTACAACAAGATAAGTAATTTACTTCATTGATTCAATTATGTCTTCAATTGTATATGAGTATGCTTGCATGTTTACCATGTCCGGCTAATTTACTTGTGTGTTTGCTTAGATCTATGAAACCTAGGTATTGAATATTGATTGGTTGTCTCTTATCTTAATTGTAATTGGTCTAGGATTGCGATAGTTCATCGTTGTGTTTTTAATGCTTGAGTAATCTTTGTGAACATTAGTTTATAATCGCCTAGAGTTGTTGTAGGCTAAAAATCCAAAGATAACCTTAGAGTTAGTTTATGAATCCTAGAGATTTTGTAGGCAATAACCTTAAGGTAGTCTCAAAGAATTAGGGAAGAAAGTATACCCTACGACCTTAGAAGACACAACGCTTTAAGAATAAGGACGTGACAATTCAACCATCAATAGGAGATAACTAGGGAGTAATAGCATCTAGGTAAACACATCTTTAACCATCATACGAGCACACATCAATTAGACATAGATTACCCCTTAGCTTAGTTAATTAGAATAGATAATAGTAGAGTAATCGGTAGAAATACCACCCCCAAATTCAATACCACGAGATTCACACCTTTCAATTTTCTAAAAAATATGAACAAAGATAAAAAATAATCTTCCTCAACCCCAACCTTAGCGTAGTAATTTCTCACTAGCATTCCTATTCCCCTAGAGAACGATATCAATCCCTAGGCTTACCCTAATACTACACTACAACAATTAGGTTCACTTCCTAGGTGGTTGAAAAACTTGCTCGAAGAAAAGGAAGTTTCCTTTGACCCCGAACGCGCGTTGTACGCGTATCAAGTTTTTGGCGCCGCTGCCGGGGACCAAGCTAGTAATTGGCTTGAGCGACTTCCCGCTGGCTCCATCTCAAGTTGGGATGATCTCACAACTCGTTTCCTTGCCCAGTTTTTCCCACCGGGGAGAACTACTAAGCTTAGGAATGAAATCTTGATGTTCCAACAACGTCAAGGTGAATCGTGGGGTATAATAGAGGACCTTGCTCTCTATGACCAAGCGATCCGGTGGTAAACTGATAACGCTTAGATTGTGCATGTTTTTAGTAGCGTTATGTGTGCTTTTATATTTGTTATTTGGTTATAATTGCGTGATTATAGTACTTAAACGCATCAAAAGATGTTTGTCTAGTGTTTATAACCAAGTGCAGAAAAACGGAAGGAAAATAAAGAAATGTTCAGCAAATAGAAGATTCCCATTTCAGTAAGCCTAAATCAGTATCTCAAGGACCTTTGAAGACCATAGTGATTGAAGAACCAAGTTCTACAAGATAAAGAGAAGAAAAGATCAAGTTTCCTTAACTCAGGAAATCCAACCGGATCGGTTGGAATATGACCAGAAACGCTATTTTGACCATCACCAACTGTTCAGTCGCCTCCCGCAACCGGAACGGTTTGCCCCTTTTGTAGAAGACCAACCGGATCGGTTGGTCATATGACCGATCCGGTTGGAGAAGCTGCATCTGCCAAATCTTCAACACTAAGTTTCTCCTTTGCATCCAAACGATGCTAGGTCCTTCTCTTGGTGTATTCTAGTCCCTTCCTTACTCCTTGGAGTCCAAGTTCAGCAATTAATACCCTAGGCTTTGGAATTAGTATAAATAGAGGCCATTTGTGAGCATATGAGAGACACCTCAAATACAAATCTCTCTACTCATTAAACAAAGCTTTAATCTCTCAAAATTCGTCCTTAGAAGTCCAGGGAAGTTTGGAGTTCCAGAAGTTCCACATTTGGAGGCCAAATCGCCAAGAAGTCTACCCCAATACTTTGGGAATCATTACTTCACCATTTGTAATCTTATTCCAAGCATTGTAAGACTTTTAATCATGTTTTCTAATGTTCAAAGTTCTGAGTTTATGTTCATGTTTGCTATGAGTGGCTAGTTTCTTAATACACTTGCTTAAATGATGTTGATTATCATATGATTAGTTAGTGATTGTGTTAACATGTTTTAATTCAATTTCAAGTTGATTCTAAGATCCAATTGTGCTAAAGTTTCATAGTGACATTTGTTAATCAAGTTTGGCTAATTGATAGTAATCGTTGAGGTCGAAAGAACTTATTGTTATTCAACTAGTCATAATCATTTTGTCTATGGATGATTGTTTTTACCCATTATTCTTGATTATACAAAGGAACTAAGGTGTGGTTGTAATAGAAACGCTTTTTGATTATCAAATTGGATTGGTTGGAAACATCTAAAAGGTCGTAAGATTAGTTGTTGAGAATCAATTGTAGCCTTTTGTCTATGATCGGTTACCTTTTGTATTGACCATTTCTTAAGCAATTTGATGAACAAATGGATGTTTTTGTGTTTAAGTTTATGTATGTAGACTTATGAAACTTGAATTGATCTTGAATTGATTGGTTAAACGTAATGCTTGTTTTTATGAACTAAAATCTTGACGAAGGTTTAACTTGTAAGAACAATAGATTAGTCTTCCAACTAATTATCATAACCAACATGTTAAGAGGTTAACACAATCACATTAATCTATGATATGAAACTAGTTTAAGCAAGTGTAGTTTTTAATCATCTGAATTTCATTATATCTATTTGCTTTATTATATGTTTTGGATAGACTCTGTTAATTCAAACTTGTGTTTAGATTCACTCAAATTCCTGCGAACGATCCCGACTTACCTTCATAATCTTGCTATAACGGACGAGTATACTTGCTCGTATGTGCTATTGGTAATATTGGTAATTCACCTTTTATAAATTTAAAACTTGTACACACGTAGCACATCAAGTTTTTGGCGCCGCTGTCGGGGATTTGATTGTGTTTCAACAAGTTTTTGAATTTCCCTCAGTCGATTCAACCAAAATTTTTCTCTCAGAAACCTTAACCGGATCCGGTTGTCCTTCAACCGAATCGATTACGATTTTACCTATAACTCAACTGGTATAACCGATCGGTCGCAACCCGAAACCGATCCGGTTACCCACTCTGACCCATAAAAACTGTTTTCGTTGTTTGTCCGTGTGTTTAGATATTGCCTGGATTCTCTAGGACATTGTATGAACACTCGAGCAGTGGGAATAGAACCAATTACACCTCTTACCAACCCCGAACGTTTGATTCGAAGAAGAAAAAGAACACTTTTCATACCATTGGAAAATCGTGTACCAAGAGTACAAAACCCACCATTTGATAACCTCGTAGAAGCCAAAGTTGTTTACATCCCTTTCACCAATTTACCTTTTCCCATAGCGGACGATCAAGCCATGTGGGGAACCAACCGAGCCGTAGCACCAACCCCCGAAAGTGCTATTGTTGCTGTCAATCTTGGTGACAACTTCACCATGAAGGGACATCATCTTTCTATGATCAAAGACCGTCAATTCGATGGCCGTGCGCGGGCCGATCCGCACAAGCACATTGCCAAATTCATCGAAATTTACGGCATGTTCCGTTATGGCGACACCGATGTCAATGCTATCAAACTCAAACTTTTCCCATCATCACTCGCCGGAGATGCTAAAGTATGGTATAATGAATTAACCCCAGGAATCATCAATACTTGGGAGGAGATGAGGCAAGCTTTTGTAAGCCGATTCTTTCCACCTGCCATGTTTGATCGATTAATGGGAGAAATTCGTGCTTTCAACCAAAACCCAAACGAATCACTTGTCGAAGCTTGGCTTCGAATGAAAGATTTGCTTCGTAGTTGTCATGGACATGGACTATCAAAAGGAACCATTATCCAAATCTTTTACCATGGACTAGATGAAATCTCTCAAGGCATCCTTGATGCTGGAGGAATTTTTCTCTATAAGACTCCCAACGATGCACATCAATTGCTCGAAGATCGAGTACTTCTCAAACTTGATTGGTCCAAAGATTCCAAAACCAAACCTCTCCGAAAAACTGTTGCTTTTGTCGAAAACACCGATACCTTAAAACTCATGGAGAAGATGGAAGCGTTAACCTCAAAAATCGACTCGCAGTACAAAGATATCAAAGATGAAATGAAGGAAATGCGAGACGGATGCAACAATTATGGAGGAAATCATCCATCGTCCGAGTGCGACGATAAACCTATGGGTGGACCGAAGGAAGGAGAAGCGAGTTACGCTCAAGGAGGATACCGTGGAGGAGGATATCGTAGTAATTATTACGGTCGAAATTCTGGAAATTGGCAAGATCGCCGACCAAGGGATGACAACCGTGATTCTCAACCACGAACTGACGATCCACCACCACAAAATCCCGACAAAAAGATGGAAGAAACCGAATTCGAGAAAACCATGAGAGAATTCGTGGCTGGTCAAAAATCCGCAAATGATTTTATCAAAAATCAATTTTTCAATCTCAAAGCCAAAGTTGAGCAAGGACAGAAAAATCATCAAGCATCTATCCAAGATCTTGAAAACAAGTTTGGCAGACTTTCTGACCAACATTCCTCTCCATCTGGTTCATTGCCAAGTAATCAATCCAACCCAAAACCATCAAATGATAAAACGTACCGTCCACCACAAACAAGAAACGAGTATGTCAACGCTATCTTCACAAGTAGTGGTTTCTCGAACGATTCCAATCCGAATATCGTTGTTTCCGCCGGTGGAAGAAACATCAATACCGATCATGCCTTATTGATCGAGAAATTGGAAGCTCTTTCCACAAACATCGATGACCAATTCATAAGCATACGGAGAGAGATGATGGAACTGCGAGATAATCACCACGCTTCAAAATACGATGCTGAGGATGACACGCCGATGTGTGATCCAATGGAAGCGAACCATGTTCAACATGAAGGATATCACCCAGGATATCACGGCAGATATTACCACCAAAATTCCAAAAATTCGTACTCCTTTCCATACCACAACCCAACCCATACATATCCTCGATATCAGCCATGTAATACAATACCACATCCATCACAACATTTCAATACACCTATAACCTCACCGGAGGAGATGATGAGAGAATGGATGGCCAGTCAAACAAAATACAATGAGAATATGACGAACCTGTTAGTTGAATTGGAACATAAAGTCGATCAAGGAAGGAGGAACCAACAAGCGATAAGCCAAGACTTGGATAGGAGGATAAAAAGATTAAGTAAGGAACAAAAAGTCCATCATGATGAATCTCTTCCTTACACCACAGATTCCAACTCGAGACATGAATTTGTATACGAACCACCCTCAATTCAAGACGAGAATGATAAGGGTGAGGTTGAATTTATCGAAGAGGACGAGACCGAGCACATTCTAACCATGCCAAATCTGAACCAAATCATGTCTAACTCACCAATCGTGTCACCTTTTCTTGAGGATTGCACCATGCATATCCCAATAACTCAATTAAAAGGTCCTGGACACAATGTATTTCCAAATCATGTTGATGATAAAAAGTTCAACAAAATCAGTGGCAACTGGAATGGAGAACTGGAAAGAAAGATAGACAAATGGGCTGAGCCACAAAATCCAGTTTCTTTAAATCAAAGGACTAAGCCACCTCCTACAACTCACCTTGAGAATGTGGATGCAATATTCACTGGGAGTGGAAAGTCTAATGACCCTTTGAAAAATCAAAAAGATCCGCCACCTGTCCTCATTTCTAATGAAATTGACCAAACGTTCGAAATTACGAAAAGAGACTGTAACATGGTCAAACCAAAAGAATCAAATGTATTCCCATCCATTGTGGAGTACAAACCAAAGATCCCATACCCTCAACGTTTAAGAGCTGAAATTCCCCATTTGAACCATATGGTCAAAGTATCCTAACCCGGGGAAGATTCGAGTCAGGCTGATGACTCGGTAATAAAACAAGCGCTTCTCGGGAGGCAACCCGTGTGTTTTGATTTTTCTGTGGTCACTACCCAAAGTTTAAACCTTTGGTTGAACTTAAGTGTGGGGGGGGGGGGGGGTTGCCACCTTTTAATAAAACCTTTTGTTTGTTTATAAGATTGTGTGCAGGTGATGATTTCTCCAGTGGACGCTAGGAATGAAGAAAGAATTTTAAGCTGATAAACTCGTTGACATATCTGGTTTCATCTCTATTTTCCCTATTTCTATACTTTGAAGTTCGTTTTTCATTGAGGACAATGTCTAACTTAAGTGTGGGGGGAGGGGGGGGGGTGAATAGGAAAAATTAGAGTTTTCATGCTTAAATTTAAAATTTTGTTTGCCCTTGTGATCTAGTTGTTTTCACACTTTTAGGATTATCTATTAGAATAACTGGATCATTCCACTGGTAAAACTGGTAATATTTGAAACTTCGAGATGTGTTCCGATTACTATTGCAATCCATTCTGGGATCGATAAACATTTGCTAGCACATATTATACCCTTTCCACTAAACTGTGAGGATTTGAGCCTATTTCATAAACAACATACATCTTTTATGCTTGGATCTTTTGCTATGAGTGTGCCGGTGATTTTATTTATTCTAGAACTTGTGCTTGTAAATCATTACCAGACCGCAGTGAGATTGCATTCGTGCGATATAAGTGAATCCGTGTGATAAAGAGGCACCTTAGGATTTAACCCAAATGGCCTTCCATTTTACATCTAATGATATATTAGCTAACCACATTGGTTAGTTAACCACCCACATGGACCCGTTTGTAGTGCTCATTTTTAGCACTAGATACCCCTAGTTACACCCTCTGAGCCATCCTTTTCATTTTTGCTTCACCCAGAAAATCCAAAAAGATTTTACACTTTAAACCTTAGCCTATCCCATATCAATGTCTAAACGGTTGGTTGCTAGTCACCTGGAAAGTGAAGATTGATCAAATGATTATGAGTACCACATTCTGTAAGATTGATTGAGCCATGCATTATGTTATGTTCAAAAAAAAAAATTGTGTTGAAAGTATGAAAATACTAGCCAATGTGCTATGATCGAAGAACAATTGTCATGGCAAAGCAAAAAGCTGTGGAAAGTGGAGAAGAAGAAATTGAAGCTATAATCAATTATTTGGTTCGTGGAATGTTTGGTAGCTAGCAACACGGGTATTAGACTTGATTTCATTTTTACTTTAACACCAATTTCATAAACATCTCCATGCCTTATCCATACCCTTAACCCTAAGCCATATCATTATAACCCGAATAAAAGCCCTCTTTAGATGTTTTTACTTGGTGCTCACGCCACGTCGGTGGAGTTTTGTTTCTTGTACAAGCTTATGGTAATAATCTAATCATGACTGAGCAATGAGTGTGATTTATCTTGTTACTCTGCTAAAAATGAGTGATTGAGTCAATTATATTTCGTTCCTTTTTCGTGAGGTGTTTTGAAATGTTAATCATGCAAGAAAATCATTGGATATTGTCAAACATCTTGATGTTTCACCTTTATAAAGAATAATTGATGAGTCCTCTCTCGTATTTATACTTGGTTGATTTGCATCACATTTTTCATAATCACGATCTTGTACCAGTGGAAGTTTTTCCTAGATTTGCTTGAGGGCAAGCAAAGTTTAAGTGTGGGGGAATTTGATAACGCTCAGATTGTGCATGTTTTTAGTAGCGTTATGTGTGCTTTTATATTTGTTATTTGGTTATAATTGCGTGATTATAGTACTTAAACGCATCAAAAGATGTTTGTCTAGTGTTTATAACCAAGTGCAGGGAAACGGAAGGAAAATAAAGAAATGTTCAGCAAATAGAAGATTCCCATTTCAGTAAGCCTAAATCAGTATCTCAAGGACCTTTGAAGACCATAGTGGTTGAAGAACCAAGTTCTAAAAGATAAAGAGAAGAAAAGATCAAGTTTCCTTAACTCAGGAAATCCAACCGGATCGGTTACAATCGTAACCGGATCGGTTGGAATATGACCAGAAACGCCATTTTGACCATCACCAACCGTTCGGTCGCCTCCCGCAACCGGAACGGTTGGCCCCTTTTGTAGAAGACCAACCAGATCGATTGGTCATATGACCGATCCGGTTGGAGAAGCTGCATCTGCCAAATCTTCATCACTAAGTTTCTCCTTTGCATCCAAACGATTCTAGGTCCTTCTCTTGGTGTATTCTAGTCCCTTCCTTACTCCTTGGAGTCCAAGTTCAACAATTAATACCCTAGGCTTTGGAATTAGTATAAATAGAGGCCATTTGTGAGCATATGGGAGACACCTCAAATACAAATCTCTCTACTCATCAAACAGAGCTTTAAGCTCTCAAAATTCGTCCTTAGAAGTCCAGGGAAGTTTGGAGTTCCAGAAGTTCCACATTTGGAGGCCAAATAGACAAGAAGTCTACCCCAATACTTTGGGAATCATTACTTCACCATTTGTAATCTTATTCCAAGCATTGTGAGACTTTTAATCATGTTTTCTAATGTTCAAAGTTCTGAGTTTATGTTCATGTTTGCTATGAGTGGCTAGTTTCTTTATACACTTGCTTAAATGATGTTGACTATCATATGATTAGTTAGTGATTGTGTTAACATGTTTTAATTCAATTTCAAGTTGATTCTAAGATCCAATTGTGCTAAATTTTCGTAGTGACATTTGTTAATCAAGTTTGGCTAATTGATAGTAATCGTTGAGGTCGAAAGAACTTATTGTCATTCAACTAGTCATAATCATTTTGTCTATGGATGATTGTTTTTACCCATTATTCTTGATTATACAAAGGAACTAAGGTGTGGTTGTAATAGAAACGCTTTTTGATTATCAAATTGGATTGGTTGGAAACATCTAAAAGGTCGTAAGATTAGTTGTTGAGAATCAATTGTAGCCTTTTGTCTATGATCGGTTACCTTTTGTATTGACCATTTCTTAAGCAATTTGATGAACAAATGGATGTTTTTGTGTTTAAGTTTATGTATGTAGACTTATGAAACTTGAATTGATCTTGAATTGATTGGTTAAACGTAATGCTTGTTTTTATGAACTAAAATCTTGACGAAGGTTTAACTTGTAAGAACAATAGATTAGTCTTCCAACTAATTATCATAACCAACATGTTAAGAGGTTAACACAATCACATTAATCTATGATATGAAACTAGTTTAAGCAAGTGTAGTTTTTAATCATCTGAATTTCATTATATCTATTTGCTTTATTATATGTTTTGGATAGACTCTGTTAATTCAAACTTGTGTTTAGATTCACTCAAATCCCTGCGAACGATCCCGACTTACCTTCATAATCTTGCTATAACGGACGAGTATACTTGCTCGTATGTGTTATTGGTAATATTGGTAATTCACCCTTTATAAATTTAAAACTTGTACACAGGTAGCACATCATAAACTTAGTGATCTCACAACAGAAGAATCGTGGGGTATAATAGAGGACCTTGCTCTCTATGACAACGAAAGTTGGAATGACCCCCGTGAGTTGCCCAAAACCGTAAAGGCAATCTCCTTGCCTCCCCATTGACTCACAACCTTCCGACCCTAGGATGCTCGAGCTTGAAGATCAAGTCAAATTCCTAATGAGCTCCTACGAAAATCCTAAGTCTTCACGCCAAGTGAACAAAGTTTCTTCCTTGTGTGAGCTATGTAGTGGTCCTCATGACACTCGCACTTGCACAAGACTCCCCGAACAAGCTTCTGTTGACTACGCATCCTCGCGTACCAATGGAATAGGAGGAAGATTCCCTACAACACCCAGACCTAGGAATTTCAATGATGCCCGAGAAGCATGGAAGGGCAAACCCGACTTCTATTGGGGACAAACCAAAGAATTCACCTCCAATGATTTCTCATGGCCCCCCTCTCACGACCCTAGCCAACAAAACATAGAAGGGATGTTTCAACACCTAATTACATCCCAAGAAGCTCAAATAGCTAAGCTCTCGGACTGATTTAACCAACAACAAGCCGAGATGGATAGGAAGATAGATAACCTTTTGAAAGCCATGACCAATAGTGATAGGAAGGTTAATGCCATCTCAACTCATTCTCCCAAAGCTTCCGGTGTAGCAATTAAGGACCCAAGTAAGTTAGCCAAGCACGTTCAATTCGTCAATACCATCACCTTAGTGAAACCTAATAGGACAAATGACGAAGCGAACCATGAAAAGGTACTTGAGGTTAGTGAAACCCCTAAGAATGAAACAACCGAGGAAGTAGATGAAGTAGGCAATGACTATTTAAATAAGTTTCCTACGGAAGAAGAACTCTCTCGCCACCCACACTTAGTACGCGACCTCCATCACATGTATGTTAGGAGAAGCCCTAGGATCAAGTTTGGGAACCCTTGGAATCTTAACATACCATGTTGCATAGGACATCTTTTTGTGGCAAATGCCTACATTGATCGCAAGTCCCCGATAAATATCATGACTAGCACCTACTATAATTGGGTAAAAGCCTATCCCAACTAGGCAAGATCCCGATAATCCTAGGGTTAGTTGTAATTTCCTTGGTAGAATTAAGGGATTGCCCGTCTATGTAGGTAGTTTCACGTATCCTACGGATTTCATAGTTGTGAATGATATTAGTACGGCCATAGATCCTAGCTTCTCCCACGTTATTCTAGGAAAGCTCTTCATAGAATACACCGAGATGACTTATGATCCGTCGTTAGGAATAGTGAGATTCAAGGATGAGACCGATGACATAGCTTACCAAATGCCATTTAAGATTGAAAAATTTTCCTCATTTTCGAATGATGAAAAAGAACTTAAGCTATCTGTCTACTACAGGAATAAGGAGGATAAGGAGAAGGGAGTAGATTATGTGATGGATAAGATTTTCGGTTTCTATAAGGGTTGCTTGAAACTAGGATCAAAATATAGAACCGATTGGGGAGAAGATGACTTCTTAGAAAGATGCATAATAGGGCATTACTATAACATGGAAAACCCCAATAGAGACCGTCATGAGGAAGAAGGTGATTGTAATGAAGTCACGTAGAGGCACGACTTCGAGTCTAGCTACAAGACTCATAAATAAAGAAAAGCGCTTCATGGGAGGCAACCCATGCTTAATTGTTTGCTTGTTTGTGTGTCGTATATCTTTTTATTGATTGTTTATTCTCATGTTTGAATTTGTGAAAATGCTTTATTTTGTCTTTAACGTCGTCTTAATTATATATAAAGGTATTTTACAAAAGGGATAAGTGTAGGGAAGATTACACACGTTTTCAAAAAGAACGTGAACATGAGAATTACAATTATTGAAAAAGATATACATGTGTGTTTGTTAGATTCAAATGCTTGTATCGAGTCATAATGAATGTTTTGCAAATTTTTTTTCCAGATTCTAAAGATATAAAATTTCTAGATTTTTTTTCCAGAAAATCGCAGACCAGTTTCTGTCAGGATAACCTGACGGTGTCAGGATCGCAACCTGACGGCGTCAGGAGGAGCATAAACAACTTATAACTTTTTCTCGTTTTCTGTGCTACTTATAAATTTTTGGAATTTCTCAGGTCTTAATTTTCCAGAAAACCTGTAAACATCCATTCCACAAGCATTATATCCTAGTATAGTAGAGTCATATATAGTGTTAACGCTGATTTTACGTGAAGGTTCATTTGTTTTCTTAAAGTGTGCATATTTTATTTATCAAGAAGAAGATACATAAGATTGGATGGAGCTTTTCACGCATACATTCTTCTTGAAGAAGAATTTAACCACTACTTCACACGGATCCTACCGAGCTAATCAGGGGAGTATTAGTTTCTTTCGTTTTTAATTACCTTCCATTATCATAACTTTGATACTTTCGGGGAACATTGGGGACAATGTTCAGTTTAAGTGTAGGGAGGGAAAATAAAACGGGAACTTTGAAACTATGCTTATCCTTGACTATTTGCCTTATCCAATTTCATTTGTGTAATAAACCATGAGAAATATCGGTTAGGGTAATTTTGGCACCAAATTTAAAATTTTTTCATGACATGTAGGAGTGGGCCATTAGTCTTAATAAAGGGTCTCATGGATAGGAAGTTATATGACTAGCACAAAACCCTTTACTACTCAAATTCCACCCCAAAATGTGAGGTTCACCCTTAGATTTGTAGGAATTAAAGCATTCACCTTTAATGCTTCGAGAGTGTACCGGTAGTATAATAGATTCTAGAACTTGTTTTGTGATGCATGCAGAGATCGCTAGTGAGACTACACTTGTGTAGTTAGGAATATTTAAATGATAAGAGGCATTAGGATAACCCTTGTTTGATACCCGTATTATAATTACTTCTTCCACATCGGTTGAGTAATTCCCCCACACCCTTGCGTTGTACTCATCTTTAGTACACGATACCCTTAGTTAACTCCTCAGAGCCTATCCTTTTCGCGGTTCTCGTGATGTTTCGGTTTTCCGGAATATCAATGAAGAGCATTGTTTACAATCCACCCCAAATGTACACCCAAATCGCCTTAGCCTACCTTGTATGCACTCACTTTTAGTGCATTATTGTTATCATACTAAACCCTTAGTTCAATTAACTAGTTACTTGCATAAGTTGCTAAGTCGAGTCATATCCTTTATACACAGTTTTGGGACGATTGGGACTCATGGGAAAAGTTAAATTTTATGAAGTGACGGGAAGGAACGTTAAATTCAAATTCCCTTTATTTACGTAATAATGTACTCCAAGTGTTTTGATCTTTTCAATTCAGGTCAAATTAGTATTAGAGTAATAAAAACTCAAGTGTAGGGATGTGCCTATAAATCCCTATTATTTTGATGTTATCGTAGAGGATGGTATAGTAAAAGTGTATGGGAAAAAAAATCGAAAAAAAGAGCGTTGAAAAAAAAAATGAATGAAAAAATGAAAAAAAACATACGGGCTACCATCCTACATCTATCTTTAAATTTATGTTTTTTTGTTTCAAGTTATCTAGAGTTTAGAGTGTCGAGTCTTGGCTTAGGAATGCCATTCTTCTCATGCTTGTAACATAAAGATTTTTTACTTGCCACCACTAAATCGCATATCCCACCAAACCCTTTGTTTCCCTACTGTAAGCCCAACATTACAACCCTTTAAAAGACCTCTTAGATAGTTTTTCTTAGGTGCTTACGCCAAAGCGATGGAGGTTTGATCTAGTCTCAAGCCTATGGTAATCTATGTACTAGGACCGGTTAATGAGTATTTATCTTCCATTTCCAATTTGATATATTTCATATACACCCGAGAGATGAGAGTATCCAAACACCACTTGTGAGGTGCTAGTATGTAATTTCCGTGCTTGTTATGACTTTTGCGGGGCTTATACTTGTTGTGAATTGTTCTAAACTAATGCTTCATGACCCCTAACTTATAAATTAATTGGCCAAAAGCACATTTGCTTGAGGACAAGCAAATACCAAGTGTAGGGATATTTGATAAGGATTTAAAAGGTACACTTTTGAGGGGTCATTTAAGCCCTTAATCGACCACTTTTATATCTGTTACTGCTTAATTTCGTTCCTTTTCACTTTTTAGGTCTCTTGAAAGCAAATTGCTGGAATAAAACTTATTTGTACCAAAAGGCGTGAATATATGAAGAAAATGGCCAAAGTCAAGATCAAGACACTCAAGCTGCTGGAATTGAAGGTGACGGCGTCACAGTCAGAGGGCGACGCCGTCGCAACATGCTCCAAAATTGTGACGGTGATAAACAACGGACGTTCGGGGTAAAAGGAACTTCCTTTTCGTCGAGCAAGTTTTTCAACACCCTAGGCAGTGAACTTAATCCTTTTAGTGTAGTATTTGGGTAAGCCTCGGGTATTGATATCGTTCTCTAGGGGAATAGGAATGCTAGTGAGAAGTTACTACGCTAAGGTTGGAGTTGAGGAAGATTATTTTTTTATCTTTTTATATTTTTTAGAAAATTGAAAGGTACGAATCTTGGGGTATTGGATTGGGGGGGGGTTGGTATTTCTACCGATTACTCTACTATTCTGATTATCAAATTAACTAAGCTAAGGGGTAGTTGATAACATCAAATAGTCCTGAATATTAAGTGTCAATTTCCCCCAATAATGCTCGTTATTTATATCATTTATATGGATTTATGCTTGTTTTCCATTGTTTTCCACTTTCAGGTAAATTACGAGCATTGGAGCTAAAGAGACGCGGAAATGGAAACATAACTAAAGATTTATCACAGTATGCCTATTTTGAAGAAGTTACGGCGTAACTCCTTTCTCACACATTACGCCGTAACTATTGCGTGACCCTGAATACCAACTTATCAAGAGGTTACAGCGTAACTCTTCCGAAAGGTTACAACGTAACTCCATTAGGTCAAAAGAGGTTCCACGCTGCTGATACTTACGCCGTAACTACTGCATCACTTATGACGTAACCGAGTTTATTGAAGACTACGGCGTAACCACTAATAAGGTTACGCCGTAACTAGCAGATCTAGTGCATTTATGAAGAAATAAAAGGTTACGGCATAACTCCTATATTGGTTACGCCGTAACCCAGACTTTGCCTATAAATACCTCACGAATTCCAGCATTTCTAATCATCCCATTCCACACACAACACTCTGAGAACATGGGAAAAAGCTCAAGGCAGGTCTAGGGGAGTATACGAAGCTGTTTCCAAGGGAGAAGTCACTCCATTACGATAAGCTTTAGCGTTTTATATTTCTTTTACTTTCAATTCATGTATTTCGTACCTTTGAATATTGAATTGATTTGCATGATTAATATGAGCGGCTAAGCACCCTTTGGTGCTAGCCTAGTTATGATTCCTTAATTGTTTTATTTGCGTTTACCTTTACTTCTGTACAATTATTTCTAAGTGTATGCATGCATAGTTCTTTGGTAGTCACCCTTGGTTCGGTAGTTTTGAATGGCGGTAGAGGCCAATTGCCTTGAAGATATGACCAACTGACCCTAGGTGAGCGGACTGGGACGGGAAGGGTAAGATATGACCAACTGACGACCCTTTCTACTTGTGTGATTTGACCAACTGATCACCTATCGTTTGGATGAACTTAAGAATTGGAGGGTGTAGTGTCTAAGTTCCTAACGACCGGCACTCACTATTTTGAATCTAGCATGTAGCGGTACTTAATGACTTGGCTTAGGGGACCAGGAACAACAGGACTTATGACGGTGTGCCTGATTTCTCCTGTGGTGGCATCTTTGCTGATGGGTTAGGGCGAATTGACCAAATGCTGTCCCTCGAATTTGACCCCACCTGAAGTAATTGGAAGTAGGTAGACGTAGACATAACTAGCTAGTAGGATTGACTAGGTTAGCACCACTATTCCTCTATTGATTTCCCTTTATCCATTTATCTGCTTTTATTTCATTCTGCATTAGTAGTTTAATTAATTAAATCCTATCGAAACAATTATTATTCTGTGACACTAGACTTAGTAAGAATCCAACACACATATCTCTTGGGACGACCTCGGCTTTACCATTTACTACACTACACGCGACCGGGTACACTGCCCGTTAGTGCATTAGGGTAGACCATAGGTATAGCGAGACATTATAAATATTAAGACCTGGTCAGTAAAACCTGCATCAAGTTTTTGGCGCCGCTGCCGGGAGCTATTTTAGGATTTCATATTAAGTCTATTTTTCATTTTCTTTCTGATAATGTCAGGATACAAGACTCGCAGCTCGAGGCCTTTTCTGGCCACCACATTCGATGACCTGGAGAAGCAATTTCGTACAAGGAAAATCTATTATCCGGTTCCTATTCACAACATCTTCTCATTTTACGAATCAGACCAGTCAGACGCAGAACCGGAAGTCATCAATGAAAATAGTATCGATGACTTAACTATGGAGCAGTATTTAGAGCGACCAAATGAGAACTGCCAACGAAGCTTCACTGAAGACTCTCACACTGAAAAATTCTCGATTCCAGATCATATTATTCGAGAGTTGCATGAACTTGAGTTTTCTGGAAATGAAGATGAGGACGCTCAGAATCACGTAGAAGAAGTTCTCCACTTATCTTCTCTTTTCAACATCAGAGGTACTCCGAGCTATTCAGTCACTGCAAGGATTTTTCCTATGACTCTTTCTGGGGGAGCGAAAAGATGGTTTAACAAACTCCCTCACGATTGTAAAGGAGAATGGGGTAAACTTAAAAAAGAATTCGTCCTACAATTTTTCCCTCCTTAAAAAATGGCCAAACTTCTTGGGAAAATTTATCAATTCGTTCAGATTGGAGAAGAAGCACTTTACCAAGCATGGGAAAGATTTAACGAGCTTCTCTATCGATGTCCTTCACATGATTTAAATAAACATCAGATCGTATACGTCTTTTATCGTGGGATTAATGCGCAAATACGAGAACTTCTCGATTCACCAAGACCTATTCCTAGCATGACTCCTGATCAAGCCTTGGAATGTATTCAACGAATTTCTGAACATTGCTACAAGTGGTACACGAATACAGGGTATGGACCTAGAGACGATTTTGATCACAAGGTAATGAAAACGATAACAAAGCAAGAATACAATTACGGGGAAATTTGCGAAAAAAGAAGGTTAGCTGAAGCATGCAAAGTTGAAAAGGTTAAGAGCGTGTTTGGAACCAAAAACGGGAGCGATCTTGATAGAAAAATTCTCGACCACATCAAGGAATTAAGAGAACGAGATGATAGGATTGAAAAATTGATGAGGACATTCGTGGACAATACAATCTCTTCTCTCAAAATGCACGATAATAGGATTAAAAGATTGGAAAAGAGTGTTAGTTCATGTTCAGAAGCTATCTCTGATTATTTAGCAGCCAAGGAGGAGGAAGTTGTCCACACTGTAGAAACTATCCTCGAAGAACCTTTGACCTTTTCGGAAAAAGTTAAGCGACGAATCAGCATGGAGAGACAATCACTTCTGGACCAAACTTTGCTGGTAAATCCTCCTACTAATTATTCTGTTAATACTAATCGTCATGATGTTGTGCAGGAATTAAGTTATGATGAGACTATTCGCCTCAACGAAAGATGCTCAGCAGTTTTGAGGAACGAGCTACCGCATAAGGAAAAAGATCCAGGATGCTTTACTCTCCCTTGCTATATCGGGAGTCTAAACATGTGTAATGCCCTAGCAGATCTTGGGGCTAGTATTAGCATAATGTCTCGTTCAATGTTTTTGCGTATGAGAATTGGTAACTTAAAGCCGGCCAAGATGAAAATTGAAATGGCTGATCGATCTATGCAATCGCCATTAGGAATTGTTGAAAATGTGTTGGTAAAGATTAAGAAATTCCTTTTCCCAGTAGATTTTGTGATTCTTGACACTCCGGAAGACAACAAGATTCCAGTCATCTTAGGAAGACCCATGCTGGCCACTGCTCACACTAAGGTGGATGTGTTTGCCGGAAAATTGACTCTTGAAGCTAATGGAGAAATTGCCACTTTCGGTCCTAATGAACATTTGTCTACCCCAGAGAAGGTATGTGCAATTGACCCCGTAGGCAATTTTGGTGAAGCTTTAGAAAAATTTCTTACCGACCCCCCAGACCCTGGAGAGTTTGACTCAAGGAAAGATTTTGATGTTTTCGTGAATTTTGAGGAAGATGACTTAGGATTAAGTGCTGAAGACCTCTCAAGTGATGTCGAGATGACCCATTGGCAAGATAACTCTGTTAAGACTTTTTCACAGCCAATTCAACCTAAATTTCATGAGGTAGGAACCCGCATACATCACAGAAACCCCTATTATCTTAAGATCTCATTCAAAATTAGGTTCATCGACTTCCACCCATTTATTGACACGACTTCCCCAGTCAATACAATGTCAAAGGAATGCTACAACCAAGTTATGAAGAAAGAATTAGAATACAAGGGAAATAATTTTCTTGGGTTTGCAACTAACATCCATGTCTTTGTTGGGACCCATGCATTCTTGGTGGACTTTATGGTTCTAGACGATGTAAGTGAATTTGTGGAGGATGGACTTACGGGAGTAATTTTAGGAAGGCCTTTTCAGGAAATGTCTGGTTTAGATAAAAATGAAAAAGAAGGATTAGTGTGGTTGAAGATTAACGATGACAATACTATTTTCAAAATGCCGAGAACGATCAAGAACTTTAGAAACTAGACCAAGAGGCAGTTAAGCCAAGCTCGACCTTTACTCGATATCAGTGAGGAAGACAAAGAAAAAGGCATTGATCACCCCCACCAGAAAATCAAAGGTTTCTACTTAGGCTGTTTAGAATTAGGAAATGACTACAAAAGGGATGAGAATTTGGTAAGTTGGATCCAGCGTGGAGACTGCCATGTCAACGAAATGACCAACAAGCACTGGTAGCCCTGCAGCTCTGAGTCTAACTTAAAGACTCATTAATAAAGAAAAGTGCTCTTTCAGGAGACAACCCGAATTATCCCTTTTTGTTGTTTTTATTTCCTTTCTGTTGGGTTTTATGTTTTCTAACATTTTTTGCAGGAAACGAGGAACTAATTGCTGCTGCAGTTGCTGATCTGAACATTGTTACGGCGTAACTCATCTTGGTGATTACGCCGTAACCAACATTTGAGCAGCAGAATTCTTGACGCATTACCAATTACGGCGTAATGCCATCTCAATGGTTACGCCGTAACTACTCGCTCTTCAGCTCATATCAGGTTTTGCCAGTTACGGCGTAACTCCCTCATAGGAGTTACGACGTAACTTTCCTCTACTTTAATTCTTTCATTTTAAAACACAGTAACCTTGTATTAGTTTTTAAATGAACTTTGTGGGTGTGTTCCCTGTAAACCCTCACGAGACTTCACTCGTCCACTTGGGACACCAAGTGGTTCAAAAGGCTTGTTGCATTCGCTAAATGCAACCGTGATTCCTACGAAAGTGAGTTAGATTTGTTTTTTGTTTTTTTCATTTTTTCTTTTTAGAATTATGCTTGTTGGTATTGTGATTTCAGGGATTGAAGTTTATTCATGACGCTTAAACGAAGGCACAGTTCTTTTTCGTGGGCCTTCTTCTTTTTGGAGCAAATTTCAGGGAAGTTCTCGCTCTAATTCTACCTTTCTCTTCACCTTTATTTTAACGCCTAGTACAAAAGGGACGTTGTACAATTCAAGTGGGGGGACGGGAGTAGAATTATCTCTTGAACTTTATTTTGCCCTCATTTTTCTAGTTTATTTTGAAAAATTATGCCATTTTTAAAATTTTGACATGTTTTTCCTAACCTAACTAGATTAGACCTTAGCCGAGCACATACAACCCTTGACATTACATGGTGAGATTAGTCTTACCCGTTTCCAATATTTTACCCCAAATCCACCAAATTATGAGTGTGCCGTGATAAGGTTTTAAAAGGTACCATTTTGAGGGGTCGTTTAAGTCCTTATTTGATCACTTTTGTATCCGTTATTGCTTAATATCGTTCCTTTTCACTTTTTAGGTCTCTTGAAGGCAAAATGCTGGAATGGCACTTATTTGGATGAAAAGGCGCGAATATATGAAGAAAATGGCCAAAGTCAGAATCGAGGCACTCAAAGCTGCTGAAAACAGAAGGCGACGGCGTCAGGTGTTAATTGCGACGCCGTCGGAGGATTTTTTGTGATGATACAGTAGCCAAATACCCTATTTTCAAGTGACGACGTCGGGCTTTAAAAGAAAAGGCCGTTGCTACTCAGACGGCCTAGATGCAACCCAGACGACGTCAGAAGCTGAAGAGGACAGCGTCACGGACATAAGGTGACGCCGTCGCAAGGTTAACGTGGCCAAGACGAAACCCTAATGACGGCGACACGACGGCGTCACGAAACATAAGGTGACGCCGTCGCATATGTAATCTTATATATAGAATCCGAATTTTTCAGTTTTAGAGAGAGTCTTTTGGAGTGAAAACCTAAAACTGAACCTAAGGTGTCTTGTACAGTATTTTAGGGTTTTAAACCCTATCTTACATCAAGATAAGTATTTACTTCATCAATTCAATTATGTCTTTGATTATTTGTGTGTATGCTTGCATGTTCTCCATGTCCGGCTAATTTATTTGTGTGTTTGCTTAGGAAGTATGAAACTTAATTATTGAATATTGATTGGTTGTTTCTTATCTTAGTTGATCAATGATCTAGTAATGCGATAGGTCATTCGTTGTGTACTTAATGCTTGATTCATCTTTGTGAACCTTAGAATATGATTACCTGAGTAGTTGTAGGCTAAATTATCCAAAGAGTGCCTTAGAGTAAGAGTTTATCATCCCTAGTGGGTTTTGTAGACGTGACCCTTTGGTAAGTTCAAAGAGTTAGGGAGAAACGCATACCCTACAACTTTAGATACACAACGCAACTAAGAATAAGGACGTGACAACTCAACCATCAATAGGAGATAATTAAGGAGTAGTACAACCTAAGTAAACACATCTTTAAACTATCATACGAGCACACATTAATTAGACATAGACTCCCACAACCTAAGTTTAGATAATTAGATAATAGTAGAGTAATCGGTAGAAATACCAACCCCCCCAAATCCAATACCCGAGATTCGTACCTTTCCATTCCATAAAATATAAAAATACAAAAATAATCTTCCTCAACATTAACCTTAGCGTAGTAACTTCTCACTAGCATTCCTATTCCCCTAGAGAACGATATCAATACCCGTGGCTTACCCTAATTACTACACTACAACGATTAGGTTCACTGCCTAGGGTGTTATAAAACTTGCTCGAAGAAAAGGAAGTTTCCTTGACCCCGAACGACGCGTGTAGCGTTATCAAGTTTTTGGCGCCGCTGCCGGGGAATAGAATAGCTAGTTAGTAGTCCACCTCGTTTAAGTTTCTTTGCTTGATTCCTATCAAGTAAGCTTTTTTCTCATTTTTAGCTTCCTCATAGTCTATCCCCCTTCTTCATGACCTTTGTTCGTAACCATTTTCATTAACTATTCCGTTAGCCGTTATGGAGAACGCGAATCTGCCAAAACTGTCACCCAATCAACGAAATCCACTACATAATCTACCCTTTCCACTCCAAAATGAGATCTTGAGGTTCCAGCAATATCATGGTGAATCCTTTCCTGAGGCGTGGACTCGAATTAAATATTTATTACAAAAAGTCCTTTATCATGGTATTGATTTACTGTTTCCACTACAATTCTTCTACACTCGTATCGCCCACGAAACCCAAAGGAGACTTGACTATGTAGCGGATGGGGAAATTTGGGGACGTGGTGTTCGAAATGCATGGGAAACCTTTGAGATTCATGCCCAATTTAGAAGTGGAACATGGGACCCAAAAAACGAATCTTTAGACCTATTTTCAATTTGGAAACTTCGGTCGGAAAGGTTGTTTAGGAAGGAGATGATTAGAGTTGAGGTACCAAGGTGTATGTCATGGTTAGGCGCTACCACAGTACAAAATGAATACATAGGTGATCTTGATAAGATGGAGGATAAAGTAGAAAATCCAATCCCATCGGATAACCCACAAGTCCTACCATCACTTGAGGAACACACATCGCCTATAACTTACCCGGAAGAAGTAGAAGAGACTATAGGAACCCCGAGTGTAGAACCTTTGGACCAAACGCCACTAGGGAATATAGGTTTAGATGCTTGTTGTCATGACCTCTCTCTTAGTCCTAGGAAAGTTCCTAATTTTGATGAACTGGAGCCTCAACCAAAAACCTTACCCAATTTTCCATCTTTAGATGTGAATCTTGGAATTAAATTAGGCCCCAATCCACCCATCAAAATAGATAGTCCGGGTAGTTGCTTGATAAAGGTGGTAGATTCTAGGCCATGTAGAGTAGAAGCTAATATAGGAGTAACCCATGACCTTACACACTTACATCACCCATTCATGGTTAATAACAAGAAACACTATGGGTTTAAACCGGGTTTATTAGGTCAAGATGGATCCTTAACTAGGAATCTTTTGAAGTTGATAGAAAATGATCCATTTTTAGGAGAGAGATTTGATTCACCCGCTACACCAATAGACTTAGGTAAGGTTATAATGAATAGAGCACACTCCTTTGAGCATATAAATCACCCATCACCCTCTCCTCACGTAGCAAATTTCCACCCTGAGGGTGTGTATTGCTACTATCACCCTCACTTAAACTTAAGTGTAGGGAAAACTTCCCCTTTATCTGATAAATAAGGGTAGAGTCAGGCTCGTGACTCGAACAAAAACAAGCGCTTCTTGGGAGGCAACCCATGCTTAATTGTTTGCTTGTTAGTGTCATATATCTTTTATTAATTGTTTATCCTCATGTTTAAATTTGTAAAAATGCTTTATTTTGTTTTTAACCTCGTCTTAATTGCATATAAAGGTATTTTACATAAGGGATAAGTGTAGGGAGGATTACACACGTTTTCAAAAGAAACGTAAACATGAGAATAACAATTAACTAAAAGATATTTATGTTTGTTTGTTCGAGTCAAATGCTTGTATCGAGTCATAATGGATGTTTTTGCAGAAATTTTTCCAGATTCTAAAGATGTAAATTTTCCAGAATTTTTTTTCAGAAAATCGCAGACCAGTTTTTGTCAGGATAACCTGACGGCGTCAGGAAGGAGTAAAAACATCAGATTACTTTTTTCTCGTTTTCTGAGCTACTTATAAATTTTTGGAATTTTCCAGGTCTTAATTTTCTTAGAAATTCTGTAAACATCCATTCCACAAGCATTATATCCTAATTTAAATCGAGTCTTATATATATTATTACCGTCGATTTTACGCGAAGGTTTCGTTTGTTTTTTTCAAGTGTGCAGGTTTAGTTTGTCAAGAAGAAGTTACATAAGATTGGAAGGAGCTTTTCACGCAATAATTCTTCTTGAAAAGGATTTAACCACCACTTTACACGGATCCTACCGAGCTAATTAGGGGAGTACTAGTTTCTTTCGTTTTTAATTACCTTCTTTTATCATAACTTTGATACTTTCGAGGAACATTGGGGACAATGTTCAGTTTAAGTGTAGGGAGGGAAAATAAAATAGGAACTTTGAAACTATGCTTATCCTTGATTATTTGCTTTGTCCAATTGCACTTTTGTAATAAACCATGAGAAAATGTCGATTAGGGTAATTTTGGCACCAAATTTAAAATTTTTCATGACGTATAGGAGTGGGCCATTAGTCTTAACAAAAGCGTCTCACGGATATGAAGTTGCATGACTAGCACAAAAACCCTTTACCACCCAAATTCCACCCAAAATGTGAGGATCACCCTTAGATTAGTAGGAATTAAAGCATTCATCTTCAATGCTTAGAGTGTGAACCGGTAGTATATTAGATTCTAGAACTTGTTTTGTGATGCATTCCGAGATCGCAAGTGAGGCTACACTTGTGTAGTTAGGAATAACTAAATGATAAGAGGCATTAGGATAAACCCTTGTTTGATACCTGTAATATAATTACTTCTTCCACATCGGTTGAGTAATTCCCCCCACACCCTTTGCGTTGTACTCATCTTTAGTATACGATACCCCTAGTTAACCCCTCAGAGCCTATCTTTTTCGCGGTTCTCGTGATGTTTCGGTTTTTCCGGAATATCAATGAAGAGCATTGTTTACACCCCACCCCCAAATATACACCCAAATCGCCTTAGCCTACCCCTTATGCACTCACTTTTAGTGCAAATGTTTGTTATCACCCTAAACCCTTAGTTCAATTATCTGGTTGCTTGCATGAGTTGCTAAGTCGAGTCATATCCTTTGTATACAGTTTTTGGACGATTGGGATTCATGGGAAAAGTTAAAGTTTGTGAAATGACGGGAAGGGAACGTTAAAATTCCCTTTGTTTGCATAACAATGTACCCCAAGTGTTTTGATCTCTTCAATTCGGGTCAAATTAGTGTTAGAATAATAAAAACTCAAGTGTAGGGATGCGCCTATAAATCCCTATCATTTTGATGTTACCGTAGAGGATGGTAGAGTAAAAGTGTATGAAAAAAAAAAAAAAAAACATACGGGCTACCATCCTACATCTATCCTTTAAATTTATGTTTGTTTATTTCCGTTGCCTAGAGTTTTAGAGTGTCGAGTCTTGGCTTAGCAACGCCATTCTTCGTATGCATTTAACATAGAGATTTTTGACTTGCCACCACTTAATAGCCTATCCCACCAAACCCTTGTTTCCCTACCGTAAGCCTAACATTACAACCCTTTAAAAGACCTCTTTGATAGTCTTTCCTAGGTGCTTACGCCAAAGCGATGGAGGTTTGATCTATTCTCAAGCCTATGGTAATCTATGTACTAGGACCAGTTAATGAGTGTTTATCTTCCATTTCCAATTTGTTATATTTCATATACACCCGAGAGAGATGTGAGTATCCAAACACCCCATGTGAGGTGCTAGTATGTAATTTCCGTGCTTGTTATGACTTTTGCGGGGCTTATATGTGTTGTGGACCGTTTTGAATTAATGCTTCATGACCCCTAACTTATAAATTAATTGGCTAAAAGCACATTTGCTTGAGGACAAGCAAATAACAAGTGTAGGGATATTTGATAAGGTTTTAAAAGGTACCATTTTGAGGGGTTGTTTAAGTCCTTATTTGATCACTTTTGTATCCGTTATTGCTTAATATCGTTCCTTTTCACTTTTTAGGTCTCTTGAAGGCAAAATGCTGGAATGGCACTTATTTGGACGAAAAGGCGCGAATATATGAAGAAAATGGCCAAAGTCAGAATCGAGGCACTCAAAGCTGCTGAAAACAGAAGGCGACGGCGTCAGGTGTTAATTGCGACGCCGTCGGAGGATTTTTTGTGACGATACAGTAGCCAAATACCCTATTTTCAAGTGACGAAGTCGGGCTTTAAAAGAGTATGCCGTTGCTACTCAGACGGCCTAGATGCAACCCAGACGACGTCAGAAGCTGAAGAGGACGGCGTCACGGACATAAGGTGACGCCGTCGCAAGGTTAACGTGGCCAAGACGAAACCCTAATGACGGCGACACGACGGCGTCACGAAACATAAGGTGACGCCGTCGCATATGTAATCTTATATATAGAATCCGAATTTTTCAGTTTTAGAGAGAGTCTTTTGGAGTGAAAACCTAAAACCGAACCTAAGGTGTCTTGTACACTATTTTAGGGTTTTAAACCCTATCTTACATCAAGATAAGTATTTACTTCATCAATTCAACTATGTCTTTGATTATTTGTGTGTATGCTTGCATGTTCTCCATGTCTGGCTAATTTATTTGTGTGTTTGCTTAGGAAGTATGAAACTTAATTATTGAATATTGATTGGTTGTTTCTTATCTTAGTTGATCAATGATCTAGTAATGCGATAGGTCATTCGTTGTGTACTTAATGCTTGATTCATCTTTGTGAACCTTAGAATATGATTACCTGAGTAGTTGATGAGTGTGTAAATACTCATCATTTTTGTACTGTTTAAACTGCTAAAACATCTGAAAACACTCAGAAATGCATCAAAATGATAAAAATATCACAAACAAGTGTTTTATATGTTTTAAATGCAAAAATATCAAAATCTGGTGAAAAACGTATCAAGTTTGCATAATTGGCAGTTTTAGTCCCCCAAGTTTGAAAAATTGTCAAAAACAGTCCCTGGTAAAACCAAATAAAGAAAAATATCATTTTAAGTCCTTAGGGATTCAAAAGTTGTCAAAATTGGTCCTTGAGATTCAAATTTACAAAAATTACAACTTTAGTCCCTGAACTTTGGAAATTGGCAAATTTAGTCCTTTGAAAATGAGAAAATGGCAATTTTGGTCCTTGCACTATTAAAGGTTGTCAATTTTAGTCCTTATGGTAACTTTGGAAAAATGGCAGGAATAGTCCTTCAAAGATTTCAGATTTTGCAATACTAGTCCTTGTTTAATAAGCCTTGTCAAAACAAATTAGACCCCTGCCAATTTACCCCTTTGGACCCCTGCCAATTTACCCCTTTGGACCCCTGCCTTATTAGCCTTGAACCCTTTCATTTTGACCCTTTGGTCAAAATAGTCAAATAACAGAAAACGCGCCCCACACTGTACACCTTTCTTCCACCTCCCCTCTGCACACCTTGCCTGCAAGCCACCTCTCCTCCCATCACCTCAACTTTTCCACCCTCATCATCACTAGCCACC